>CM040125.1:164901240-165385794 GCA_022559845.1 Amorphophallus konjac | reverse complement strand
TTTATTTGAGTTCCATCATTGTCATACCATCAGTTTTCTTATTGCATTAAGCATTTTCTTCCTTCCCTAGTTCTCTGCTAGGGGTTTATAAAATAAAAAAAAAGAGGTGCGCACGTTGATGTCTTTTCATCATTTTAGGTTAGCTTCGGATTGATACTATTGCACTTTGGCTGATCCCCCTCTTTTTGCTTGTTTTTCATTGTCTTTTTTTTTTACAAGGTAATCAATCAAGAAAACCCACTTCATCGGCCGGCCGATTGGAGTTGGAGGAGGAAATCCACATTTATCCCGCATCCTACTCTTCACCAGGTACACGCGATCTCATTTTTTTCTTATTGAGGTAAACCCTCTGGCGATCACAACTCCCCTTTAGCACCTCGTGCTATATATTTTTTATCACATCTTATACATGTTGTCATCATTGTTAAATATATTTCACTCCCAAAAGTGAAGATTTTTAATCCGATCTACACCCCGCAACCGAGAGACTCGTGCTAGCGTTGGTTACCTCGGCTAAGCGCCTCCGACCCTGTCACGCCCCGAGCGCGGAAGGAACCCGCGAAAAACGTGACGAGTTTATATCAATCATGTCAATCAGAGCAAGTAGAATTTCGACATCAAAACAGAGTGCACAATAAGACGAGAATTTTAAAACATAACCAAATACTGATACCATTGATAACAACTTAATCCATTAAACAAAGTCACATAACTCCAAGACTTAACAATTCTAATCAGGCCCACAAGCCTTAAATGTTACAAATTTTGACATAACAAAAGATCTAACGACAAGACTCCAAGGAATGAACTAAGGACGACTCGACACTATAAGGTGTAGTAGCATGACGCTTGCATATTCTACGCTCGTCACTCTTACTCCTGCCCATCCGAGTCTGAGTCAGGGTACGTATTACCTGAAAAGTTTGGGGAAAAGAACTTGATGAGCGAACGCTCAGTAGGAATTATATCTCAAGAACTAGCAATTGGTTTAAGTAATTACCTCTTCCAAATGAAAATGCAAGTCTAGCATGTCAATCATGTAAAATAGAACGATACGGAATTGAACATGATAACGAGAGGAAATAACATGTATTGTTGATCCAAGATAGGGAATTTCAAGTATTCAAGATTTCAAGTATTTGAACGAGTACCAAGTATATCAATAAAGTTTTTTTCATGTCATGAGATAATGGCTATTAACAAGCAAGTACTTTGCCCATTCCGGGCCACGCAAGTCGTGTCAAGTCAATCAAGTCAAGCACGCGAGAGAGAGAGATAGTGGAGTGTCGTAGATTCAAGCAAGTACTTCGGTGCAATGTCACACCGTGATCAATATAACTCCCATGGGCACAAGTACTTTCGGGTGCTCCTCCCAGGACCAGATCGGGCCCTATATGCGCGGACATTGTTACATGTAATATCTAGACAACAACTTTAGTGATAGCCATGGAATTCCAAGAACAAACTCATGTAGAATATTAAGGTAGATTCATGGATAGGTTCCACAGAATTCATGGAAGAACATTAGATGGACAATGATAAAACCAACGAGAACCATGACATGTCGATAACCTGGGTAGAATCGGTACCTTAACTAGGTAGCCGTGATAACTTGAGTGGATGACTAAACCCGTCACCAATCAAGGGACATGAATCAAGCTGAGAGATTGACTCCATCCATAAGGGACTCAATCCAAGACACCGCCTTGTGGAATATCATCATTCCACTGGCTAGGATTATTCTCTCATGGACCAAGATGGCACCATGAGAGGGCCAGTTTACCACAAGACGTGGCAATCAAAAGGTACAAGGTGTTTAAGGTACAACCAGCTCAGTCGGCCTTGAGGGAATCCAAGGCTACGAGGAGACTTACGGAGGTCCCAATGACTAACTTGCTAGTCCAAAGGAACGGAATGTCCAATGGAGGACTTGTATGTCACCGAGAGTTGAGGTGTACACGTGAACCAATCATGAAACTGGGACTCCATCTACGGACGTGAGATGAGAGTGCCAGAAGACCCGCGGTATGGGTCAAAATCGGAAGAAAATGGTGAGAACATGAATGCGTTAATTATAGAATTCATGTCCACCCAATTCTATAATTAACTATAATTAAATAAACTTATATTAATTGACGTCCGTGGGTGGCGTCATTTATTAATTAGCGTCTACATAGAGAGACGTTAATTTTATGGTTTTTAACTTAATTTATTTAACAAGAATTCACGTCAATATCTATTTAATTGAATAATTCCAAAAATATACATTCAAAGAGACATTAATTTATATAAAATAATTTAGAAAAATAGAATATATGATAATTAGGAGAAAAATATGAGGATTCCAGATATATAATTTTTATAATTTTCTGTTACATATTTTAATAGATATGCAATTTTAAAGATATTATTACAAGATATATAAATATAGATATATATATATAATTTGACGACTTTGTGTTACGTCGTCAAAAGGATTTGACGACAATAGACTTGTCGTCATTTCATTAACAAATTGTGTCAACTCTTTAGTCCTCTCGTTTCTCGACGTAACCACGTCGGAATCGAGCCTATGATATACCGAAATGACGGGCTCGAAAAACTCTATCTAACCGGACGTTCAAAATAATTTTTCGTTAAGAGATGGGGGATCTTGAGATAGGAGGCACGAAAAATGGTGCAACCTCTCTCACTATCTCGATTCCCATCCCACTAGTATGTCCATAAATTTTCATGGCCAAAGGAGACTCCGATACTCACGTACAAGTTATTAAGGCGAAAACTCCATAACTAACTTCTATAGTATTAAACCAAAACACGAAAGAAATCATGTAGTAAAAATCATGCAGAAATATCATGTGAGATTTAATCTAATTACAATCTTTGGCATGAAGAGAGAACACCTACAGATGCATTAAAGATTAAGGTATATACATATATGCAGAAACCATATTAAGGTTTAATTGTTCTTAACAGCTTTAGCTTGATGCCGAGAACACCTACAATGATGAATTAATTTTTGTTTGGGCTACGAAACTTGAGAAGACCTACATGTTTGATGTGCAGAACGTGGTGTAGGAAGAAGAATAGAAAGAAGTGGAAGAAGAAGCCTCCCTCACAGCAGGAGGAGGAAGCCTTCTGCAACCTCTTCACGTCATAGGAGGTAGCAGAGGATGAAGACCTTCCACGTTCACAGTGGCAGGATGAGGCTAGGACGCATGCAGCAACGGCAGAAGGAAGAACACCCTTCGAACGCATCAATTCCCTTTGGCACGTTCGAGGGGCATGTTTATTTATAGGTTTATGGGGGTTTCTATTGGGTTAGAAAGCTACAAACGGAAGGTTTATTGACCTCCCATATTATCAGCCACTTGCCATGGTTTGTGTGGAAAACCTAAAGCTAACATCATGCACGTCGAACATGTACGTGGGTTGGGCTATTGGTTTAATAGTATGAAGCCACTTGTACATATATACATATGCGTTTATATGAGGTTTGGCCATTAAAGGAAGTTGCTCTCGTAGGAAAGGCCCATATAAGTATATATATTTATAAAGGTTCGGTTATCTGAAGGTGGTTGGACTTTTTATGTCTATATATATATATATATTGGCTTGCCCATTTACATATATATATGTATATCTATATATATGGATTTATTCATTTACATGATATAATATATATCTTTATGTCTATATACATGTATATGGGCTTGGCCCATTAGATATATATATATGTGTGTGTGTTATTCATTTGCCTTGGTATAATATATATACCTTTATATCTATATATATATGGGCTTGAGCTGATAGGTTATATATATATATATATATATATATGTATTAATGGTAGAAGATAATAAATGTGTTAAAGCCTATTAAGCGTATAATTATTTAGTTTTAATTTATTTAGGAAATTTTTATTCCTCTAATTGTCAGGGGTGCTACACCCTCCCCCACTTAAAAGAATTTGGTCCCCAAATTCAACTGCATGAATGGAGACATGGAGGGTATAGGACGCTTACAGACTAGAATAATTCCGGATATCTCCTTCGCATAGATTCTTCAGTTTCCCATGTAGCTTCTTGTTCTAAGCATTTGTTCCACTGCACTTTTACCATGGGAATGGTCTTGTTTCTCAAAACTCGAACTTCTCGATCGAGAATCTTCATAGGCTTCTGTTCATAAGTGAGGTCCTTCTGAATCACCAAGTCATTATGACTGATGACATGGAAAGGGTCGTGCACATACTTCTTCAGCATAGAAACGTGGAATACGTTGTGCACTTCCGACAATTGAGGAGGCAAAGCAAGACGATAGGCTACCTCGCGAACTCTTTCTAATATTTCGAATGAACCAATGAATCTCGGTGTAAGCTTGCCTTTAACTCCGAACCTTGTTATTCCTCGACCGGGTGAGACCTTGAGGTAAACATGGTCTCCAACTTTGAACTCTAATTCCCTTCTTCTATTATCTGCATAAGATTTCTGTCTGGATTGTGCTACTTTGAGTCTCTCTCGGATAAGTTCAACCTTTTCTGCTGTGTTTCTTACCATATCTGGCCTTAGTAGTTGCTTCTCGCCAACTTCCTCCCAGCATATAGGAGATCGGCAACTCCTACCGTACAAAGCTTCAAATGGAGCCATCTGTATACTGGCTTGATAGCTATTGTTGTATGCAAACTCAGCTAGGGGCAAATGATCATGCCAATCTCCGCCAAAGTCAATAATGCAAGCCCGTAACATGTCTTCAACTATTTAGTTTGTTCTCTCGGTCTGACCATCGATCTGGGGATGGAAAGCAGTACTGAAGTTGAGCTTCGTCCCCAAAGAGTGTTGTAGACCCTTCCAGAAATGAGAAGTGAAGCGAGGGTCTTGGTCAGACACGATCGATGTTGGGACTCCATGCAATCTCACGATCTCCTTAATATACAATGCGGCCAAAACATCAACCGACAATCTACTTTTAATTGGCAAGAAATGCGCCGACTTGGTCAGTCGGTCGATGATTACCCAAATACCATCATGTCCGCCTCTAGATTTAGGCAATCCCATGATGAAATCCATACCAATTCCTTCCCATTTCCATTTGGGAATATCAAGGGGGTGTAACTTTCCGGCGGGTCTTTGGTGTTCCGCTTTTACTTGTTGGCACGTGAGACAGCGAGACACAAAGTCCGCTACCTCCCTCTTCATGTTCGGCCACCAGAAAGTTCTTTTTAAATCTTTGTACATCTTAGTTGCTCCGGGATGAATGGTATACCTAGAGCGGTGAGCTTCATCTAGAATTTTCCTTTTCAACTCCGGACAGTCCGAGACACATGTCCTTTCCTGAAACATTAGTCTTCCATCAACTGCCAGCTTGAACCCGGTTCTTTGATCTAGTTTCTCCCTGATTTCAATCATTCCAGGATCTTCGTCTTGTAACTTCTTGATTTCGGATAGCAAGTCCGGATGCACACTCATGTGAGAGAGAGTAATACACCCGTCTTTCTGGTCCGTGCTTATATTTAATCTGGAGAATTCCTCTAATAGTTTCCATTCCCGTATCATACAGCTGGCTATAAGGGCTCTCGGCTTTCGACTCAAGGCATCAGCTACCGAATTCCCTTTACCGGGGTGATACTGAATAGTGAAATCAAAGTCTTTTAAATATTCCAGCCATCGACGTTGTCTCATATTAAGCTCTTTATGAGAGAATAGATATTTGAGGCTCTTATGATCGGAGAATACTGTGAATTGTTCTCCGTAGAGATAGTGTCTCCAGATCTTTATTGTAAATACTACTGCGGCGAACTCCAAGTCATACACCGGGTAGTTTTCTTCATGCTTCTTCAACTGCCTAGAAGAGTATGCAATAACTCTTCCCTGTTGCATTAATACACAACCGACACCAATACCTGAAGCATCGGTATATACCTCGTACTTCTCTCCTTCAATAGGAAGGGCCAAGACCGGAGCAATGGTCAAATGGTCCTTCAATGTTTGGAAGCTTCGTTCACATTCCTTATTCCACTCATATGGCACTTCCTTACGGGTCAACCTGGTGAGTGGTACTGCAATATTCGAGAAGTTTTTAATAAAACATCGGTAATAACCAACAAGACCAAGGAAGCTCCTAATTTTTGTTGCATTTGTCGGTTGTTCCCAGTTCTTTACCGCTTCGACCTTTGCGGGGTCCACTGGGATTCCATCCTTTGAAATTACGTGTCCTAAGAAGGACGCTTCTTCCAGCCAAAACTCGCATTTGCTAAATTTGGCATATAATTGATTATCCCTCAATATCTGCAATGCTATCCTCAAATGCACTTCTTGCGCCTCTTCAGACTTTGAATATATCAGGATATCATCGATAAAAACCATAATAAATTTGTCCAGATGCGGTCTAAAGATGCTATTCATAAGTTGCATAAAAGTTGCAGGGGCATTTGTTAGTCCAAAAGGGATAACAGTAAATTCATAATGCCCGTACCTGCTTCGGAATGCAGTTTTGTGAATATCCTCGTCCTTGATCCTCAATTGTTGATAACCCGATCGAAGATCAATTTTTGAGAAATACTTTGCTCCAGAAATCTGATTGAAGACTTCATCAATCCTTGGCAGTGGGTATTTATTCTTGATAGTGAGGTGGTTCAGCTACCGATAATCGATGCACAGCCTCATCGATCCATCCTTTTTCTTGACGAGAAGCACTGGTGCTCCCCATGGGGAAGTACTTGATCTGATAAATCCTTTCTTCAATAGCTCCATAAGCTGCTCCTTCAATTCCTTCAATTCTGCGGGGGACGATCTGTAGGGTGCTTTGGAAACAGGTCCGACACCCGGAACAAGGTCTATAGTGAATGAGACTTCTCTCTCTGGTGGCAAACCAGGCAAGTCTTCAGGGAAAACATCGGGAAACTCTCGAACCACTTGAATGTCTTCTAGTCTAGCTACCTTAGCCTCCGTGGCAGTTACAAATGCTAAGAATGCCTCGCATCCTTTGTTGATAAGTTTATGGGCTCGAAGAGCAGAGATGACTAGTGATCTCTTCCGGGGCGTAACGTAAGTTAACTCTGGGTAATCCACAAAAGTTACTTTTCCATTTCGGCAGTCTACAGTTGCCCGATGGGTGGATAGCCAATCGGCCCTTAAAATTACATCGTACTCCTTCAAGTCTAAGCATATTAAATCTGCAGGTAAGTTGTGTCCTTTAACTATAATCTTGCACTTTGGGTAATGGAAAGTGACATCTGACTCATTCCCTAACGGGGTATAAATCACCAACTTTATCCATTCAGGTTCCATAGAGAATGAAGCAGCAAATTTCTTTGAAACAAGAGAATGTGTGGCGCCAGTATCAAACATTACTTGAGTAGATTTAGAGCAGACAGACAAAATACCTTCCACCAACCCACCCTCGGTTGGTTCCGTCTCTTGGAGAGCTTGTAAACGTCCTTACGTCTTTGCCGGACGCTTCTCTTACTTTGTCTCCGGCTCACTTTGCTCGTTCATCATTGGACAATCGGGAATACGGTGTTCCTTACTCCCACAATGAAGGCATGCTCCGAGCCTTCTCCAGCATTATGCAGCCTGATGACCCGGCTTGTCGCAATATTTACAATTCTCCTTTGGCGGTGCCGTGATGGAGAAAGGTTTGTTATTGCCCTTTTGGAATTCCTTCTCCTTGGAGGGTTCGCCTCCCTTATTGGTCTGCTTCTTGAAAGACGGTTTAAAAGTGTTGGGGCTTGTGATATTCTCCCTTTTATCCTTACCACGGATTTTGTCAGACAACTCTGTAGCATCTTCTAGCAGCTGGGAACGACGCACCATCTCTGAGTACACTTGAATATCCAAGGGAGCGAGCTGAGTGATATATTGGGGTCGTAACCCATTCAAGAACCTTCTTGCCTTCATCTTCTCAGTGCATGCTAAGTGTGGTGCATATCTAGATAACCTGGAGAACTGGGCTTCGTAGTCGGCCACCGACAGGGATCGTTGCTTCAAGGCAGCAAATTCCCTGGCCTTTTTCTCCTAAACACGGTCGGAGAAATACTTGCTATTGAAGTGCTCGACAAATTCGACCCAAGTAACATGATCTTCGAGCAAGGTGGCCTCGATGGACTCCCACCAAGCACGGGCATCTTGTTCCAGTTGGAACGTGGCCAGAAGCACCTTTTCACCATCAGCGCATTGCATGACGCGAAAGATTCGCTCGATCTCCTTCATCCAATTCTCCGCAGCCTCGGGGTTTGATGAACCTGCGAATCTCGAAGGGTTGAGATTTCTAAAGCTCCGATGGAGGTCGCCAGCTCCATGATGTGCCCCACCTTGAGCCACCTGTTGTAAGGCCTGGGTCAGGCCCTGAACAGTTCGTTGCATCTCACGCCATTGTGCTCGTTCAGCAGCCATAGTCCTACAAGGAGTTAACCTTAATTAGTTTCATGTTAAAATTTGTAGTCGGATGCCCTACAAGGACTTATACCCATGGCACTACCCATCCTCATAGTTTGGGAATAGACCTAACCTTGGACTTGGGTTTCCTAGGAATTTGAAATCCTAGGCTCTGATACCACAAAAACTGTCACACCCCGAGCGCGGAAGGAACCCGGAAAAAAGGGGACGAGTTTTTATCAATCATGTCAATAAGAGCAAGTAGAATTTTGACATCAAAACAGAGTGCGCAATAAGATGAGAATTTTAAAACATAACCAAATACTGATACCATTGATAACAACTTAATCCATTAAACAAAGTCACATAACTCCAAGACTTAACAATTCTAATCCGGCCCACAAGCCTTAAATGTTACAAATTTTGAAATAACAAAAGATATAACAGCAAGACTCCAAGGAATGAACTAAGGACGACTCAACATGATAAGGTGTAGTAGCATGACGCTTGCAGATTCTACGCTCGTCACTCTTACTCCTGCCCATCCGAGTCCGAGTCAGGGTCTGTATTACCTGAAATGTTTGGGGAAAAGAACTTGATGAGCGAACGCTCAGTAGGAATTATATCTCAAGAACTAGCAATTGGTTTAAGTAATTACCTCTTCCAAATGAAAATGCAAGTCTAGCATGTCAATCATGTAAAATAGGATGATACGGAATAGGAATTTCAAGTATTCAAGATTTCAAGTATTTGAACGAGTACCAAGTATATCAATAAAGTTTTTTTCATGTCATGAGATAATGGCTATTAACAAGCAAGTACTTTGCCCATTCCGGGCCACGCAAGTCGTGTCAAGTCAATCAAGTCAAGCACGCAAGAGAGAGAGATAGTGGAGTGTCGAAGATTCAAGCAATTACTTCGGTGCAATGCCACACCGTGATCAATATAACTCCCATGGGCACAAGTACTTTCGGGTGCTCCTCCCAGGACCAGATCGGGCCCTATATGCGCGGACATTGTTACATGTAATATCTAGACAACCACTTTAGTGATAGCCATGGAATTCCAAGAACAAACTCATGTAGAATATTAAGTTAGATTCGTGGATAGGTTCCACAGAATTCAAGGAAGAGCATTAGATGGACAATGATAAAACCAACGAGAACCATGACATGTCGATAACCTGGGTAGAATCGGTACCTTAGCTAGGTAGCCGTGATAACTTGAGTGGATGACTAAACCCGTCACCAATCAAGGGACATGAATCAAGCTGAGAGATTGACTCCATCCATAAGGGACTCAATCCAAGACACCGCCTTGTGGAATATCATCATTCCACTGGCTAGGATTATTCTCTCATGGACCAAGATGGCACCATGAGAGGGCCAGTTTACCTCAAGACGTGGCAATCAAAAGGTACAAGGTGTTTAAGGTACAACCAGCTCAGTCGGCCTTGAGGGAATCCAAGGCTACGAGGAGACTTACGGAGGTCCCAATGACTAACTTGCTAGTCCAAAGGAACGGAATGTCCAATGGAGGACTTGTATGTCACCGAGAGTTGAGGTGTACACGTGAACCAATCATGAAACTGGGACTCCATCTACGGACGTGAGATGAGAGTGCCAGAAGACCCGCGGTATGGGTCAAAATCGGAAGAAAATGGTGAGAACATGAATGCGTTAATTATAGAATTCATGTCCACCCAATTCTATAATTAACTATAATTAAATAAACTTATATTAATTGACGTCCGTGGGTGACGTCATTTAGTAATTAGCATCTGCATAGAGAGACGTAATTTTATGATTTTTAACATAATTTATTTAACAAGAATTCACGTCAATATCTATTTAATTGAACAATTCCAAAAATATACATTCAAAGAGACATTAATTTATATAAAATAATTTAGAAAAATAGAATATATGATAATTATGAGAAAAATATGAGAATTCCAAATATATACTTTTTATAATTTTCTGTTACATATTTTAATAGATATAAAATTTTAAAGATATAATTACAAGATATATAAATATAGATATATATATATATACTTTGACGACTTTGTGTTACATCGTCAAAAGGATTTGACGACAATACACTTGTCGTCATTTCATTAACAAATTGTGTCAACTCTTTAGTCCTCTCGTTTCTCGACGTAACCACGTCGGAATCGAGCCTATGATATACCGAAATGACGGGTTCGAAAAACTCTACCTAACCGGACGTTCAAAATAATTTTTCGTTGAGAGATGGGGGATCTTGAGATAGGAGGCACAAGAAATGGTGCAACCTCTCTCACTATCTCGATCTCCATCCCACTAGTATGTCCATAAATTTTCACGGCCAAAGGAGACTCCGATACCCACGTACAAGTTATTAAGGCAAAAACTCCATAACTAACTTCTATAGTATTTAACCAAAACACGAAAGAAATCATGTAGTAAAAATCATGCAGAAATATCATGTGAGGTTTAATCTAATTACAATCTTTGGCATGAAGAGAGAACACCTACAGATGCATTAAAGATTAAGGTATATACATATATGCAGAAACCATATTAAAGTTTAATTGTTCTTAACAGCTTTAGCTTGATGCCGAGAACACCTACAATGATGAATTAATTTTTGTTTGGGCTACGAAACTTGAGAAGACCTACTTGTTTGATGTGCAGAACGTGGTATAGGAAGAAGAATATGAAGAAGTGGAAGAAGAAGCCTCCCTCACAGTAGGAGGAGGAAGCCTTCTGCAACCTCTTCACGTCACAGGAGGTAGCAGAGGATGAAGACCTTCCACGTTCACAGTGGCAGGATGAAGCTAGGATGCATGCAGCAACGGCAGAAGGAAGAACTCCACCCTTCGAACGCATCAATTCCCTTTGGCACGTTCTAGGGGCATGTTTATTTATAGGTTTATGGGGGTTTCTATTGGGTTAGAAAGCTACAAACGAAAGGTTTATTGACCTTCCATATTATCAGCCGCCTGCCATGGTTTGTGTGGAAAACCTAAAGCTAACATCATGCACGTCGAACATGTACGTGGGTTGGGCTATTGGTTTAATAATATGAAGCCACTTGTACATATATACATATGCGTTTATATGAGGTTTGACCATTAAAGGAAGTTGCTCTCGTAGGAAAGGCCCATATAAGTATATATATTTATAAAGGTTCGGTTATCGGAAGGTGGTTGGCCTTTTTATGTCTCTCTCTCTCTCTCTCTCTCTCTATATATATATATATATATATATTGGCTTGGCCCATTTGCATATATATATGTATATCTATATATATGGATTTATTCATTTACATGATATAATATATATCTTTATATCTATATACATGTACATGGGCTTGGCCCATTATATATATATATATATATATATGTGTGTGTGTGTGTTATTCATTTGCCTTGGTATAATATATATACCTTTATATCTATATATATATGGGCTTGAGCTGATAGGTTATATATATATATATATATATTGTATTAATGGTAGAAGATAATAAATGTGTTAAAGCCCAATAAGCGTATAATTATTTAGTTTTAATTTATTTATGAAATTTTTATTCCTCTAATTGTCAGGGGTGCTACAGACCCTATTTCCAAGGGCACTCCATCACCGTGCTGACCGGTGAACAGTTGAAGAGGATCCTCGCCCACCCTGAAGCCTCGGGACGTCTCGTCAAGTGGGCCATCATGCTCGGGGCCTACGATATATCGTATCGGCCTCGCTCTGCTATCAAAGGCCAGGCACTCGCTGACTTCATCGCCGAGAGCACCATCCCGACTGAAGAAAGATTACCGTCCACGCCCGGGCCGACCTGGGAGCTGTTCGTCGATGGATCCTCCAACTCAGCCGGGAGCGACGCCGGGATCCTCCTGAAGTCCCCCGAAGGAGCAGAGCTATAGTACACCCTGAAGTTCGACTTCCAAGCATCTAAAAACGCTTCCGAGTATGAGGCCCTCATAGCGGGAGCCCGCATGGCCCGGCGGTTAGGGGCTGAGCGAGTCAGGATTCACATTGACTCCCAACTGGTCGCTATCCAGGTCAACGATAGTTATGAAGCTCGAGAAGCACCGATGATCAAATACCTCTAGCTAGTCAAGACCGTGGCACAACAGTTCGAGAGTTTGACGTAGTCCGAATAGCTCGGGAGGAAAACTCCCGAGCGGAGGCCCTCTCTCGGCTGGCCTCCTCTCTTGACCCCGAGGGCACTTGATCGGTCCTTCTCGAAGAGCTAGAGCGGTCGAGCATCGATTCGGAGCTCCTAGCTGTTGACTCGGCCTCCCCAAGCGATTGGCGTACCCCCTATCTATCGTGGCTTCAAGACTCTCAGGAGCTTCCCGACCCTCAGGAAGCCCGAAGATTGAAGTACCAAGCTCGGCGGTTCGTCACTCTGGATGGTGCTCTCTACCGGAGATCCTTCTCCGGTCCTCTCTTTAAGTGCCTCAGCACCGACGAAGCCAACCGAGCAATCGAAGAAGTTCACGAAGGTCTGTACGGAGCGCATTTAGGAGGTAGGTCACTCGCCAGGATCTTGATACGGCTAGGTTACTGGTGGCCCACTATGCAGCGCGACTGCTCGACCTACACACAACACTGTGACCGGTGCCAGCGATTTGACCACTTGGTCCATCAGCCAGCAACGGAGCTCGTCACCCTAGCTGAGCCTTATCCTTTCGCTCGCTGGGGAATCGACATCCTCGGGCCATTCCCCACGGCCCAGGCCCAGAAGAAGTTCATTATCGTCGCCATCGATTACTTCGCTAAGTGGATCGAGGCCGAAGCCATAGCAAGGATCACCGAGACAGTCATCTAGAATTTTATCTGGAAGTCGATCATTTGTCGTTTCGGCATCCCTCGGGTGATAGTAAGCGATAATGGTCGACAATCTGATTCTCATTATTTTCGAGACAGATGTGCCGACCTAGGCATTCGCAATAACTTCACCTCGGTCGCCCACCCTCAGGCTAACGGGCTGGTCGAAAATGTCAATAAGACTATCTTAAAAGGCATCAAGACTAGGCTCGACAAAGCCAAGGGTAGCTGGCTTGAGGAATTGTCGAACGTACTTTGGTCACACAGAACGACTCCCAGAATGACAACCGGTGAAAGCCCCTTTCAGCTGGTATACGGTACCGAGGCCGTGATCCCGTTGGAGATTGGCAACCCCTCCCTCCGAGTCATCTACTTCTCGTCCGAGGCAAATGACCAGAAACTGCTCGAAAACCTCGACCTAGCAGATGAAGTCCGAGAGATTGCCAGCATCCGAGTAACGAAATACTGACGCCGCCTCACTCGATACTACAACGCCAAAATCCTTGATAGACACTTTCAACCGGGAGACTTCATCCTCAGGAAAGCCGAAGCCTCTCGACCACTTGAGGCGGCGGGCAAGTTATCCCATAATTGGGAAGGCCCCTACCGAGTGGTCGAGACGCTCGGAAAAGGAGCATACCGTCTATCCACGATGGAAGGAGAGCTCATCCCTCGGACCTGGAATGTAACTACATTACGCAAGTTCTACTTCTGAATATTGAGCATTGTGCAAACGACATGAGATAAAATAAAAGGCTCCTTTCTTTTATTCAAACAACCCGCTTGTACATCAGGAAGGCCAAAGCCAGGAAAATACATGTCAAAAAAGCAAAAAATCCATCTAGCGCCGCCGTATGAGCCCATCGCTCGGCTGACTCAGATGACCTTCCTGCGTCCAGCCACTAACTCTGCCTCGTGTAGAAACTGGCTCGGATAAAGGATAGTCGACCCCGTTGGCTCGGGCAGCTCGGGACAAAGGTGACAGAAGGATTAGGAAGGAGAAGGCTACCTTCCAAGTTGAACTTGGAAGAGAAGGGGGAGAGGGAATGCATATGAAAGCATCCTCCCCGCCAACCTGGCAACTCTTTGGAAGAAAGAGAGTGTAGGCACCCTCCGAAGAGTGAAAGAAAGGAGGAGCAGAGCAGAAGAAGGAAAAAGAGGCTGCGGGGGAGGAGAAACAAAACAGCAGAGCTGGACGAGGAGGTAGGGGAAAGCCCGGAAAGGAGGGAGCTTAATTGGCTTCCTCCTCCCCTACGTGGAGCGAGCAGGAAGGGACGGGCGGCAGGGATACCTGATGCCCCCATCCGTCCACCATCTCGCCCCCCTTCAAGCACCGCCGGAACTGATAAAAAAAAGATGACGTGCCTCCACACGTCGAACCCTCTTTAAGTCTATCCGCCGGCCGTCGAACCCTCTTTAAACCCGAAGCAGCGAGAACTCTCTACCCCCCGTCATCGGCAGCCTCATCTTCCGGAGCGTCTTCCATGCTCCAAGTACAATGGCACAACGCTACGTGACGAAAGAATGAGGAAAGACTGTCAGGGAAACCCCTAAGCAGTGGAGAGGAAGGGATGCCCTTCAAACCTTTTATAGGCGAAGGGCGGCTATTTGCCTTAAATGATTCTCTCCTCGAAAACACGCCAAAGGGATCTCTCCCTACGAACTGTCACCTCAAACTTCTCATTTTCTGCCCCAGCGGGATACATGAAGCAGTCAGACATTCAAAGCATGAGAAAACGGAAAGACACCCTATCAGACGCTCACCCAACCATCAGGCGAGATCCACGTAGAAAGTATCGGCTCTTTCCAACCACTGTAGATACGCTGAACAAAATACGACAATGGCGATACGGAACAGATAAGTCTTCATCATATCGCTATTGCCTTATCTATTTCTCTACACAAAAGAGGAAGTTTTATTTTCTTCAAAAAGGAAAAAGACATACAAAAAGAGGAAGCAAAGTAGATACATCAGGCCTCCGGCCCACGTTGAAGCTCGGAAGTGGAGGGCTCAAACGGTCTGCCCTCGGCATCTTCGGTGACGGCTAACCCTGGGACTGACCCCACCGGCGTGGGAACTGCCTCGGTTGCGTGCCCTCCCGAGGCATCCTGAGTTGGCGACCCCTCGAATGATGAGCCCCCGTGATCCTCTTCATCTTGTGCCGAAGCAGAGGAACTGGAGGATGACAAGTCCGAGTCATAACGTTGCCCGGGCGGGAAGTCAACTGCTCCGGACGCCTGCTCCTCGGCGTAAGAGATGGCCCGGTCGTAGCCTTGCTTAAACCCCTTGAGGATGCCCCGGCGAAGTCCTAACTCGTAGTAGGGGAGGGTAACCTCCGTAAGGTCGACCCGGTAGGCCTCTGAGCTTTTGTACTGCTCGAGAGCCTCCGTCCCAGATGATCCCACCCAACTAGCGAGCTCGGCCTTCTCCCGCTCTGCCTCGGTTGACTTCCGCTCGGCCTCAGCCGTCCGCTCTTTGGCCTCCGCCGCCTGCTTCTTCGCCTCGGCCCGATCAGCCTCGACCTCCCGCCGAAGGCGCTTGGCTTCCTCCGCTCGGTCTACCAGCTCTGCACGTTCGGTCTCCCACCGGCCATCCAGCTCAACGCGTGCAAGGCGCTCCTCTTCAAGAAGCATGTTCTTCCTCTCGAGCGATTCACGGGCCTTGGCTAGCTGCTCGGTTAGCGCCCGGGTCTCCACCTGGCTAGACCGCACCAGCTCCCTGACTGAGGAAAGCTCCCGCCGAAGCCCATCACACTCCTTGGAAAGCCGAGCCAACCTCCTGTCAGACCCACCAAGGGCCCAGGCCAGGTTCGCTCGCTCCCACTCCGACCGAGCGTACGCTTCTGCCAGAGCAGCCCCCATCTGGGCGAGGGCCAGGCCGCCCTCCATAACCCCAGCGAGGGCCACGGATGGAGAGTACTGCCTACCTCCCCCCCTCACCTTCGCGGCTATACCGCGGCATACCTGGTGCAGAGGGCCCGAGATACCAAGCCTCTCCAAGGCCACCGGAATGGAGAATCCCCCATCGCCCGGCGCCCCACCAAGTGGCTCGGACCGAGCCCCAGTCTTGGTCGCCTCTGCGCATCGGCCGGATTTTCTTGCAGCCACCCAACCTGGACCGGCTCGGCACCAGCACCACCACCTGAAGCGCCAGCCTCGGCCACGGCCCCAGCAACCCCCGCCTCGGCCAAGGCCTCCTCGACTTCTACCGAGGGGAGAGCTGGGCCGGCACCGTTGCCAGCCGCAAGAACAGCCCCGGCCCCCTCAGCTCCGGTCGAAGGAAGAGCTGAGCCCGCATCATCGCCGCCCGCAGGAGCAGCCCCAACCTCCTCGGCCCCCTCTTTCCCGGCGGGTGGGAGAGCTCGCCCGATAGGGTCGGCCCCATCATGCTCGGTGGAGGGGCGAGCCGCGGCAAGGTCACCTTCGACTGCGGGTACGACTCTGGCCTTCTTGGCCCACTTCGTGGCCCTCGCGGCGGCCCCGATCATGCCTCCCATGGGGTTCTTGCGCTTGGACCCCCGCGGCATGGAGGATTCACCCTGGGCCGCCCCCTTGCCCTTATCTCTGGTTTGGGAGCGACCCGGGGGAGCAGCCTATTCATCAGCAGCCGAATCATCGCCAAGCTCGATCACCTCTGCGGCCTCCTTCAAAGTGATGCGGGACGAGACCACGGACACGACTCGAATGAGGAATGCCATCCTCAGACTCTAGGTGAGCTCGTGATTGTCCCTTAACGAGGGAAGCGTCGGACGTGCACGGTTGAGAAACCGGCAAGAGCTAGGGTGGTCAATTCGCACTTTCGTGCCCGGATCAGGTCACGGGACGGTAACGCTCTCTCTCGCAGCAGCGGTGATATGAAAATATATAGCAAGCTAGGTCCTAAAACATGCTCTCTAGCAGCGGCATATAAAGCATATATGGAAATAAGCGAAATGCCAAGCAAGGAGCGAATACGATACCTCCACGCTCCCGGCGTGGGGAAGACGGACCCGGCCGAAAAACCGTGCTCCCGGAACAATTAATACACAATAATGACAGCAATGACTCACTGCTCACTCCACGCAGCGAGGTAAAGGGCTACACAAATGGGCCCGAGAGGACCGATTCCGGGTTGACAGGCGGCTTCACGCGTAGCTTCGGCCGCACCCGTACTCGCGACCGTGGGGCCCACGTGCTGTCCGGAGGGGCCGTGTGGAACCCGGTGGCACCGCTATAGTGGGGACACTTGGGGAAGCGCTCCCCAGGATGGCGGCATGCTGGTTCACCGGCTGGAGGCCGGGCGGCTCCGATCGGCACCGGTCGGAATAACCGGCCACGGATCTGACGGTTCTATTTTCAGGCACGCGTTCCGGCGAGAACGGACGCTGCGATCAGCCCCGATGTCGAATCGACACGAAACTGGCACAGTTAGAAAGCTGCTTCGAAGGGATTCAACCCTATGGTATTACAGAAAAATAAACAGCTCTGTACTTCTTGTTGGCGAATTTTGATAGCTGCTGTTGTACAGTGCCCGAATTCTCATATCAATAGAGAACTTGTCTGAGAACCGGCGTTGACTGATAGGTAGACCTCCGATTCAGAAGTTGTGTTCTTCATCAAAGTTGTAGGAAATTGAACAAGGAAAACGGCTATATTTTTTGTGACAGGTTTGGAGGTGGATACGAATTGTTATTATTTGTATACTAGCAGTGAGTTGGATCTAGAAACTGGCTGACAGCACTGTAGATGGCTCTGAAAATGAATTTTGAAAAAATGGATGGATGGTCGATAAAAAATCAGGAAATTTCATGGAGTGAGGGGACGATGGACAGAACTCCCAGTAAAATTGGGAGGGTTTGGAAAAATCAACAAGATGGTCGGAGGAGAGGATTACAGGGGTGCTGTCACACAGATCTGAAACTGGACAGAACTGGGAAACAGAAACACACGAAATTTGAAAAATAGTAAATGATGGAATTTGGATGGGAGTTTTTTTGTGGTGGTGGGGATTGAAGATAGCAACACACCATAAAATGTTCAGATCAAGAAGATGTCGGAGTAGATAGCAGGAATTCTAAGAAGAAGCTTCTACCCAGGATGGACAGAACACCGAAGTCGACTTCGCAGCGGCTCGAAGGCGGCACGAACGGCGGCAGCGGCACCGGAGATGAACTCTTTTGTTTTCTCTTTTGTTTTATCACCCTTGCAGGTACCCCTGCTTGTATTCCTCTGAAAAGTCACCGCCGTTGCTTTCCCCTGATGGCTGGTCCGGCACCGGCAAGACTTCCCTTCGGAAGCATAGCCTTTTGGCCGGAACCTGCTCTGACGAAGAATCTGACTTTTCAGACAACGACATCTTCACGAGAGTGTCTTTTCCACCAATGGAACTCAGGATGTCCTTAGGGTTCCCCACAGAGTCTCTATTTATAGGAAGGAGACAAAACCCCCAGAGGGCAAAAGAGTCTTCGTGCCTCCCCAACTTTGTGGAAATCGAAGCGACGGGACTGCGAAGATCGTTCCATCTCCCCCAACTTTTCTGACTCTCGGTCCTTCATTTTTGTCGGTCATGAGATCACTTGGACCGAGGTACCTTTTGTCCGGATACATAAGCCGCATAGTAGACGAGAGGCTGGAGAGAGATACTGCAACGGGTAACACCACATAGTGGTGATAAATAGTCATTAGTGGTGACAAATAGGCTTCAAGGCTGACAAATATCTCATAACGGTGACAAATCGATAACAGAAGTCATAATATGTGATGAAGCGAAACAAAGGCGACGCCTAGCGAGCAATAAGGGTGACAAATAGCTCGTTATGAGTGACAAATTACTTTGTAATGGTGACAAATAGCTAATGGCAGTGAAACTTGAAGAAACTCAAGTTTGTTTGAAGAATTTAACCGTGTCCTAGCGATCCTAACTCTACTAACATGAATCTGAAGCTTTCCTAATCATCAAACGACACTGATTAAACTCGACCTGTCTTTCTAACTTGACCTATCTTTCATATGTTTAGACCTAAAATTGCACATATGCTTAGACCTAAAATTGCACATATGCTCAGACCTTAGTGTGCGCTCATGCACATATGCTCAGACCTTAGTGTGCAATAGTGACAATGTGCACTGACCTTTGCATGTAGCATTTTGGTCATGTGCACTGACCTGAAATGCAACACTGAACATGTGCACCGACCTTATGTGCTTACATGCAGACATGCACTGACCTCCATATGCGACATGCATGAACATGCACCGACCTGCATATGAAATACTATGAGCATGCACCGACCTTCATATGCATCACTATGAATATCCACCGACCTTCATATGCAACATGTATGAACATGCACCGACCTTCAAATGTAGCATGTATGAACATGCACCGACCTTAGTGAGAAACACATACACACTAGCATGAGAGGCTATAAGATACTAACAGTGTTGCCATAATTAAAAGTAGATTCAGAATATCACAATTTGCCAATATCCAAAGCTGAAGACAAAATGTATTGTTGCCAATCATCAAAACTTAATTAGAAATTAAATTCAGAGAATCAAGTTAAAGGAGACACAACATGAGACACACATTATCCCACACAATCTCCCCACAACATCCGTCTCCGGATAGGTGGTGCTATCTCCTCATCTTCCACTTGGTTTAAAATAGCCTCCTTAATGTCGTTGAACATTTCATCATCCTCCATTACAAATTCCATTACAATCCGATCAAAGTCTACACATCACACAAAGCACGTCCATCACCAAGACATCAAAGATGAAATAACCAAGTCGTTCTCAACGAGTAAAATGTCCAGTACATTATTTCCCTATGCAGACCAAGCGTAGTACACTTCCTTACCTACAACAACAGTAATAACAAAGCAACTAATATGAAGAGGAGCAACACTAGTAGGGTACATAATAGAACAACATCAATACAAGGCACATTTGACATTTGTGTAGTCTGCTGGCGTAGTGCCTGGTTCCTTGAATCATAGTCAGGCCCGGGACTTGCATGATTCGTAGGCATGGACCTTTCCTGTAGTTGAGGATGATCACCATACATATGCCTGCTATTGCCAACCCCATTTATAGCAGCATGTGCTTCCTCTACCGAGTGAAAACCCTTATAACGAGCTCCAGGTATCCATTCACTTGGACAAAGCATTCGGGCCAACTATAATATACACCGAGTTCACGACCAACGCACACTACATAGCATTTATACCTTCCCATTTTCTGAACCTCAATTCTCTGCATGTAAGGTTTTATAAAAGACAATAGGTATGCCAGACATAATAATTGCAGCAAATTTAATATGAAGTCCAATCCATAAGAGCAAGTTTGTAGATCAAAAAGCATGTAGGTTTAAGGTTACACTGCATGAAGCATGATATAGTGGGGTAGGGGATTTAAGTCTTCTAGTTCAAGTGCATGAACAAGGTTTATGTCATGTGAATTAACACCCAATCAACCCTATGCAATAGTATGCCTTAATGTGGTGGAATAAAATTTGAATATATTTACATACTTTCCTGGCAAGTAATAACAATATGGAAGTCCATTTCCGTGTGCCCTTATCAAAGCAAGGTAGATGTTAGGCCAAATACAGTGTACAGAGCATACACAAAGTAATATTATAGGTCCACCGAAAAATAATACTTGTGCAGAGGTTAAGAACAAAACAACCACTGCATCCATTTAATATGAAACTACCCAGAGCATATCATATACGAACATATGAAAGGCCTGTAAAATACATAAACATGGAAGAGGATTAAAAAAAAGGAAGAGGGCATCTGCAGCAGGAACCAGTGACGACAAGGGACCGAGGAGGACGTAGAGGAGACGGGCTCTCCTGCTGAGGAAGCCACCGCTACACGCACTGATGAAGGGGATGACATTGCGGAGGAGCCTTAAGAACTTAAAATAGAAGAGCGGGTGTCAATGTAGGGTCACGAGCGGGATCGGTGTGTCGATTTAACACATCGCTACAATGGAGGTGGTAACATAGCCCCTCGAGAGCAAAAAAAAGGGGAATGTCAGGAACCCTAGCCGAACGATCGTCGCTCGATCAGAGCATATTGCATAGGTGATTGGACAAGAGAGGCTGTAGGCAAATACACTAGATAAGGGTGAAAAATACCTATCGGTGGCAACAACTAGATCTGCAGAGTAGACTAATACACTGGTAAGGGTGAAAAATAGATCCTAGAGCTAACCAATGAAAAGTAGAAGGAGTTGAAAGGAGGAGTCAAGTTCACAAGAGGACAAAAATATTAACAGTGTATCAAGAGTTTATAGAGCAATCAAAAGAAGAATGAAGGGACTTGGTCAATGCCAAGACAGTCAATGTTGACTCGTCAAGGTCAACGCCAGTCAAAGAGGACTCCAGAAAGCTAAAATTTTTCTTGACTACAGTCATGAGGTCCCAGTCAAAGTCAAAGGTTAATGAAAAGATTAGTCAGCTACAGTGATCCATGTCAAAGACAAGTAGCTATTGGAGAGTAAAGAAGGCAACGGCTGGTCATGTGGTAAGATAAGAGTGATAAATATGTAGTAAGAGTAACAAATAGCCCGTATGACTGACAAATGGACGATAAGCATGTAAATTAGCCAGTAAGGCTGACAAATGGGTGGAAAGGGTGAATCACATGCTAGGTGTGTTTGGTACATGCTCAACTCGAAGGCCAAGGGCCCAGACTTTGCACGTGATCCGAGGCTACCCTGTCAGAGGTATATTCTCTCTCACGGGACAAGGATATTTCCATATTTTAGCCTGATCATCTATTATTCACCCTTTGTCGTCTCTTTTACACCAGTAAGGTCTATTTTTCACCATTGGCCACCTATTTGTCACCCTTAAAGCGTAGCCAAAGCCCTTTTCATCCAGCGGGTGACTTGAGTTTCTCTCTTCAGCAGTCTGAACTGGAGTCGGCTCCATGGTCGACTCTAGCTAGTCGACACTTGTGCAAGTAAAGCCTTCATCTTTTCACACTTTAGTTTAGTTCCTTAACCAAACTTGAATCTGTCTTTAGAAAACTCATTGATATTCATGAATTAACATTATCAAGCACACACATTAATAGCATTAAAACATATAAAACTTTAAAGATCAAAATGTATGACAAAAGAAATATCAATGAAGACAGGTATGCCACATTCTTAGGTTTGAGACGTGAAATATTTAAGATCTTGTATTTCCAAAGGTAATGAGGTCGGCCCCAAACCAGGCTCTAAACATATTACAATCACCCTCATTAAATGTCCATGATGTCTCCCCCTTCCTTGACAATTCATGAACATATTTTAGTACATAAATGGCACAATTGAGGCTTCCATCTTCCTGTTGGGGACATTCGTTGTCGAATACAAGATCCCATTTCTCAACTCCCTCGAATGTCCCATAGAGCTTCAGAGACCGCTGTACAACTGCAGCCTGTAAATGAAAGGTTATAAATTATTAAAGAATAATTAAAAGATAATATAAATATCTATGATTTCGGGTACATGGATAAGAAAAAGTACCCAATTTCTTGTAGTGGCATCATGGATGACCATGCCTCTCATGGAATTGTATGAGACAAAACGGCGATTCTCCATGTCAACAGCAAGTAGATGCCAGTGACCTCCAGATGTAACACGAAGAATAAATATTTATTCTTTTGTAGTTCTGATTATTCAACATTCTCGTAGGCGCACTCCAATAATTCATTGGCTTTTTCATAGTTGGCCGCTGTCTTGCCGTTTATGTGATTCACTAAAGTGGTGGGAAAACAAACCCACTGATGAAAGGTATCAGATTCATTGATTCTTGAGTGGAGGAGGTACATAATGGCGTCGATCAACTGTAAATTAACAATCATGATTCTATTAGCAGTAGAAACACAAGTTCAGTGTAGGGCGAGGCGTAAAATTTCATAATTAATGAAAGAATGTACCGTATCATCTATCATCTGGCTGTATAATAGATCAATGACTTGATGTTTCAAAAAAATCCCATTTTGTAATTGAAATATGTGGCCACTATATTGGACAAAAATTTTCATGGTAGTCAGAGTAAAGCGATCTAAATAATTATAGAAACTATAAGAGGATAACTTACTCAATATCCCCCGAGGCACAAGCATCAATGAATTCATTCACAATCGTGTTATCTGTCGGCTTCAGCCGGTCTTTGCAGATCCAATCAGTACTCTATATGAGCTTTCTCTAAGGGTCGACTTCATCTCCCTTCTACATTTATTCCAGTATACCAATCTCAGATTCTATACTATAAGAACTAGGAACAACGCAGACTCACCTTCTTCTTCCCCCATCCTACAGTTTTATTTGCAGGTGCCCGCCAATTCCTCACGGGCTTCTCGTCCCGTTGATCAAGGGACTGAGAAAAGACACCTTCACGACGGTCACCATGCCCATTGATCGCCTCTATCTGAGCTTGGATATCGCCTTACACATCCTCTTCAGGGGCTACCTTAGATGGCACAATATCATCCGTACTTTGTTGAAGGGGCCTTGGAGGTGGGACATCGGTGGCAATGTCCATTTCAGAGGTTTGACATATACTTAGCTCCACATTTTCAGCCCCTTGCACTTCCTTGACAAGGGCTGCTGGAGGTGGTATGACATCATCTGTCACAAGTTCGACGGGCCTAGGAGGTGCTGCATCAGCGGCAATGTGAACCCCTTGCACCCTAGTCAGAAAGGAGGCCCTCATTTCCTCAAGTAGCCTCTGCTGGATCTTCAATGTAGCGGTAATATCCTGTAGCACAGGCATGCATGGAGCAGACGAGGACGTCTCCTGTGCACTCGGTCGGGTCATCATCTGACCACCATACACCATGTCCCTTTCACTTGGCTGAACAAGGAGCCCTTCGATCAACTACATTTCAAACCACATCACTTCGGTTATTCATTAATGTTGAATAACAAAGAAGAAGTTTTTAGTACTCATAATACCTGTTGGCCTCGCAGGGATCCAATGGAGAATTTTAATTTCTTATCTAGAAATGCCCCCCCCACCTAAATAGTCAGGGGAATGCCACCTGCCTTAGTGGCTGCTGCACCCGCATGTGCTCAAAAAACTAGACCTATAATATGAAATATATCAAGTTATTTTACAATGCAATAGAATTAATGATTGACACATTAATTATTACACAACAAAAATAACAAAACTTACAGCAAGTGCGGCAGAACAACCAAATATAAATGTATGGGCCTTGGATGCATCCCCGGCTCTTCTCTTAGCACGGTCAATTGTACCTGACCGTCGTTTCTGGACCGCCAACACTATTTTCTCAAACTTGTGCATCGTTACCTGTTGTACGGCGGCTACCCAATTGTAATATGAAACTCTATCAATGTCATCTAAGCATGACAACATCTGTTGTGGACAAGAATGAGTCGACCTTGGGCAAAGGAAAGTGGATAGTAAGAGTACAATCTATAGCCGGACAGTGTCGGCCACATCCTGCTCTTCATCGGACCCAACAATTTGCTGGATGAGAGAGGACACTTTCTTCTGGTCAAATGTTGCTGCAAATCCAAATCGGTGCTGCAAATTCGACTTCTGTTTCGTGGATCCATAATGTTGAACCGGCACACCAGAGCAAGGTAATCCTAAAATTATGCCCACATCTTCCACACTGAATGCGACCTCCTTACTACCTATACGGAAGTAATTTCCTCCACTATGGGCGCAAATAATCTCCTCCAATAGTGTCATGGTGAATGTGACGGGAGAAGCATTGTCAACATATGGACCAAAGGGTGTGGTCCACATCAATGACTTGTGGCATTCCTGAAATGCCATCAGATCTCTGTCCTTCATGTAAATGTCCATAGAACACCGGGCGGAGATGACGTTTGTGTTCACTAGATTCAAAAAAATGTGTAAACAAGAAATTCAGTTAATTAACTGAACAAGAAATACAAAAAATATTAAGAGTAAGACAAGGGTGACAAATGTATAGACAAGGGAGTTTAGGTGTGGCAAATAGGTGCTTAAGTGTGACAAATGTATGAAATTTGGAGATATGTAGGTCTAAATCTGACACAAATAGGTAGATATAAGCGTGACAAATAAATAGGTCGATAAGGGGGGCAAATAGCTATGTAAGGGAGATAAGGAACCACACTACCTTTAACTTGTCATCCTGAAGTGGAGGCTTTAGAAACCTTAGGTATGTGAAACATTTCTTCTTTGGCCGTAGGAACCGGTACAGTTTCCTGAGATGCAGGTGGGACATCCAGTTTACGGCGGAAGGAGCGTTGCATGGGTGTCTCCTTCGGCTCCATGGCTGTCAGTGGTGAAAGAGAGCTCGCAATTCAAGAGTGCTCGAATAGCAAATGACGGAGAGGTCGCAAATGGCACCATAAGGAACATGAGACGCTGAGCACGATGGATAGATGAGCCGGCTTCTAGTAGGTTACGTAAGAGCCAAGACATGGTGGGAAGGGTAAATAAGTAATTGGGGATTTTTAATTTCAAGGATCTAGTTTGGCGTCATCATTTCTATTGATGTGGCCTGCGGCGTTGGATCGGCGGCAATACGCGAACAACACCCACGCGTGGCCGACATGTCCCATTATTTACATGGACCAATTGGAGCTTAATGGCGACAAATGTGTCTACACAGGTGACAAATGCGTTAGCAAGGGTGAAAAATACCCTACTAACAGTGATAAATAGGGCTCAATAGAGACAAGGCTTACGCGCGACTTTCAAGGCAAGGGCGACGTCTTGTGGAGTTTAGTGGTGACAATTAGGTGAGTGTGGCTGACAAATGCTCAACTGGAGTAACAAATAGCTTCCTTAAGTGTATCGCTGTTAATCGTGAGGTGCCGGGTTAGAAACAAAGTTCTGCCGTGTTTTCATTTACATTTTTAAATAAGTTATATTAAAAAAACTTAAGGAAACCTTAAGTTTTCTTATGGTGTCGCCGACGTGTCCCGTTTTCCACGTGGACCAATTGGAGCTTAAGGGCGACAAATGTGTCTACACGGGTGACAAATGCGTTAGCAAGGGTGAAAAATACCCTACTAACAGTGACAAATAGGGCTCAATAGAGACAAGGCTGACGCGCAGCTTTCAAGGTAGTGTAAGAGTAAGGGCAACGTCTTGTGGACTTTAGTGGTGACAATTAGGTGAGTGTGAGTGACAAATGCTCAACTGGAGTAACAAATAGCTTCCTCAAGTGTATCGCTATTAATCGTGAGGTGCCGGGTTCAAAATAAAGTTCTGCCGTATTTTTATTTATATTTTTAAATAAGTTATATTTAAAAAACTTAAGGAAACCTTAAGCTGAAGCTAAGATTTGAACCCAGAGAAATCCGTTCAAACGGCAGAACAATAAACCAAATGATACAACATGTCATTTCAATTTGTTTATTCCATTATATATATGTATATTATAGTTTTCCGTATCGGTACGTAATGTCCAATCTAGTCTCAAGCCGTGGCCGGGACGATCGGTTTGGTAGGGACGGCCACACCTGCCCCGAATGATGTGCACATGACTCAAGGGCAACGTTGATTATTATCCTGAGTGCTTCCATGTGGCATTCCCCGCGAGGAGCCCTAGGTCCCAAAAAGTCATTATAGACGTGATGGTAAATTCAAAACACATGAGTTTGACGGGGGCACGGAACAATAAGAAAATGGTCAACATATGACTGATACACCTCTGAGTACCTTTTTGCACCCTGATGTGGGCCTTTCAAGATAGATAGGCTTTTCAACACGATGTCTATTCTTTTTATAAAAATCAACTTATCAGCCATGCAGCCCCATTGCTTGGCGATTAATCAAACGCTTTCCCCTCTTATCACTGTGATCGACCTTTATGGCACGGCGGGTCGCCAGACCCGACCCGATGCCCACCATCGTTTGCTTAGTGATCAGAAGGAGCGCACCTTTGGTTAGTCCGGACCATTCCAGTCATGGAACCTGAACACATTGTCACACACGTGATTGACACGCCCTATCGTGAGTAAAACCGATAAAAGATACAATGATATTTGATTATTATCTTGAGTCCTTCCACGTGGCATTCCCCGCGAGGAGCCCTAGCTCCCGAAAATTCATTATAGACGTAATGGTAAATTCAAAATACATGAGTTTGGTGGGGGCACGGAACAATAAGAAAATGGTCAACATGTGACCGATACGCCTCTGAGTAGCTTTTCGCACCCCGATGTGGGCCTTTCAAGGTAGCTAGGCTTTTCAACACTCTGTCTCTTCCTTTTATAGGAATCGACTTATCGTCCATGCAGCCCCATTGCTTAGCGATTAATCAAACGTTTTCCCCTCTTATCACTGTGATCGACCTTTATGGCACGGCGGGTCGCTAGTCCCGACCCGATGCCCACCATCGTCTGCTTAGTGATCAGAAGGAGCGCACCTTTGGTTAGTAAAGATCATCCCAGTCTTGGAACCTGAACACATTGTCACACACATGATTGGCACGCCCTATCGTGAGTAAAACCGATAAAAGATACAATGATATTTGATTATTATCCTGAGTGCTTCCATGTGGCATTCCCCGCGAGGAGCCCTAGCTCCCGAAAATTCATTATAGATGTGACAGTAAATTCAAAACACATGAGTTTGGCGGGGGCACAGAACAATAAGGAAATGGTCAACATGTGACCGATACGCCTCTGAGTACCTTTTCATACCGTGATGTGGACCTTTCAAGGTAGCTAGGCTTTTCAACACGCTGTCTCTTCCCTTTATAGGAATCGACTTATCGGTCAAGCATGGTTTGACATTCCACTCTGGGTTGCCTCGACCAGCACATTCCGACCCCACCCAAGTGGTGGGCAGGACGCCCGGGTCGTGGGTCATGACTGGGACGCTTCATTATTTTGATATTTTATTTAATATATATTATATATATAAAGTGTCTTTTTTACTTTGTTATACTACTATATATATATTATATATATAAAGAGTCTTTTTTTATTTTAACATTTTACGAGATGGACCGACACGGAGCGAATATGCACCAACCCGACCCGACCCGACCCGGGTCATGACCGGGACAGGCGGGTCGGTCAAGACCACAAACCCTGCTTTCAAGGTAGCTTGGCTTTTCAACACGCGCTCTCTTATTTTTATAGGAATCGACTTATCGGCCATAAAAAAAAGTTGAAAACTTCTAAATTATAGATCTCAAAATATTAAATAATAACTTTTTTAGATCTAATGATATTTTTTACTGAGGGTGATTTTATCCTATTAGAAGAAATGAATGAATGACAAAAAATCACGAATGAATGAATGAAAACATGGCGCCCAATGAAAATATGGCGTCAAATAAAAAGAGACAAGAACAGGTAGACGACCCCTCTTTTGTCCTCCTTAGTCCTTCCCCCGTCCTCCTCCTTCAACCACTGCATCCCTTTCCTCTCACACGATCACACCCCCCTCTCAATCTCTCAACGGTGGGCGGCGGAGTGGCGAGGGAGGGCGAAGGTGAGCTCCGGCAGCGGTGGCTGTCAAATTCTTTCCGGCGGACACCCCCCCACTGTAGGTATTCCCCTCTCTCCCTCTCCCGATGGCCCCCCTCTTGAGTACATATTACCCCCTAAGTAATATGTACTAAAGAGTTGCATAGAGATTACTTTTAAGAAAATCAATCGCTCCTTTGAGAATTTTAACCTTCATGCCTGATCTACAAGATGAACATTTTCTCCTTATCACTTGGTGTAATCTTACAACATCAGATGAAATTCCAAGCCCTTGTTTTTATTGGGAGGGTGGGAAGAGGGATGTGGGTATAAATGTGTGTGCGTAAATGTGGAAACGACCCTTTTTCCATTTTTGTCCGTTCAAGACTTTTGTTATGATATATGTAATTAGTATGCTTGGATGTGAATTAAATTGGTAGACAGGTTTGGATGCCGATATGTAAGAAAATGTGTATATGAATGCGAGTATGTTAATGATTTTTTCCAGAAGATGATGTCGATGTCAACCAGGGTGTGTGAATATGGAAGTGAAAGTAGATGTGGATATGGATGTATATGTGACCAAACAGGATGTACAACTGTGGAAAATAGTCAATATTTAGAGGAGATGTACATGATATTTTCTTAAATGTAGTGATAAGACATATTGATATGAATTTTTTAATTTGTTAGGTAAACATGGTGAGAATTGATCGTTCATGGATGAATCACAGAGTAGTTGACGGAGTGGTGTCAGATGTGTTTAAGGATGGAGATGATACTTTTATTCAGTTTGTATTGGGCCATCTAATAGTAGTGGACCAGTATGGTAACATCCGATGTCCTTGTTTACGTTGTAAAAATAAGAGATTTTATTCGCTATAGGATGTGCAAGTTCATTTATACAAGAAAGGGTTCACGAAATGTTATATGAATTAGGTGTGTCATGGTGAGGAGTTCTGGTCGTATGAGCCCGGCAATGTTGCAAGCACAAGTACCTATGTAGACATGGTAATCGATGTTGCTGGCCCTAACTTTAATGTACAAGGGGAACACGTGTACAATGAAGAACCACCAAACAAGTCGGCTGAAAGATTTTATCAGTTACTTCGGGATGCTAATGAGCCGATGTGGGATGGTTGTAAAAATCACACTCGGTTGTCTGCTGTCTCACAGTTGGTGAATTTGAAATCCGAATTTCACCTTAGTAAGAGTTGTTTTGACCGTATGCTCCTCCTTATCAAGAGTATGCTGCCTCGAGATGTGAAGCTGCCTGAAAATTTTTATCGTGCAAAGAAGATGGTCAATGAGTTAGGGCTTGAATACCAAAAAATAGATGCATGCCCTAATCACTATATGCTATATTATGAAGATAATGTAGATAAAAGATCGTGTGATATTTGTCAGCATGATAGATTTAAACGTAAGAGTGGGGACAATTCAAAGCAGAAGGATGTGCCTTACAAGTCACTGCGATGCTTCCCTCTCACGCCCAGATTACAGCGGATGTATATGTCATCAAAGACAGCTCGACATATAATATGGCACACGGAGAGAGTAGGTCGTGTAGATGATAAAATCAGCCATCCCACTGATGGTGAAGCCTGGGCTCATTTAAATCGTACGTATACTGCTTTTGCTCACGAGCCACGCAATGTTAGGTTAGGTTTATGCACAGACGGCTTCAACCCATTTGGAGGTTCAGTGGCATCTTACTCATGTTGGCCAGTGTTCATGACGCCATACAACCTTCCGCATGGCATGTGCATGACGCAAGAGAACCTTTTCTTAACTTTGGTGATTCCAGGTCCAACAAATCTAGGAAAAAAATTGGACATATATCTCAGGTCACTGATTGATGAGTTGAAAAGATTATGGAATGATGGAGTTGTTACTTATGATGCATATAGAAAATAAAATTTCACAATGAAGGCTGCATTGATGTGGATAATAAGTGACTTCCCTGCATATGGAATGCTATCTGGCTGGAGCACACAAGGGAGGTAGGCATGTCCTTACTGTATGGCTGATACCAAATCCTTTATCATGAAATATGGTAAGAAATCATGCTGGTTCGATTATCATCGACAGTTTCTACCAATTGACCATCCTTTTCGAAGACAAAAAGACTTATTCATTAAGAACACAGTTGAAATGGATGAAGCAGACTTGGAACGGATGTCTGGTCGACAAATGGCGGCACAAGTGCAAAACTTACCAGATATAGTACAATTGTCGGGTAGCACACGACATCTTCGTGGATTTGGAGAGGATCATAATTGGGTGAAGCAAAGTATCTTCTGGGAATTGCCTTACAGTTCATCCCTTTTGATACGGCACAACTTGGATGTCATGCATGTTGAGAATAATGTCTTTGATAATGTGTTCAATACCATCATGAACGTGAAAGCCAAAACAAAGGACAATGGCATGGCACGAGCGGACTTGAAGATACTTTACAAACGACTAGAGTTGGAATTGTGGCCGGTACGGGGCAATGTTGTGCAACCTAAAGCATCTTACATGTTGAAAGACACAAAAATCAATGAACTGTGCCAATGGCTGAAGCAATTAAGATTCCCTGATGTATATGTGTCTAACATAGCCCGTGGTGTGAATGTCAATAAGGGAAAACTATATTGATTGAAAAGTCATGATTGCCATGTGTTCATGGAGAGACTTCTGCCCATTACATTTCGTGACATATTGCCAAAGCCTATATAGGGAGCATTGACTGAGTTGGGTCCGTTTTTTAGGATTCTATGTGCATCTGAACTCAAACTTGGGGACATGCAAACTATGAAACAGAATGTGGTGACTACGGTATGCAAGTTGGAGAAGATATTTCCTCCTGCGTTCTTCGATTCCATGGAGAACCTGATTATCCCTTTGCCATACGAGGCCAAAGTTGGAGGACTGGTACAATTTTGATGGATGTATCCATTTGAGAGGTAATCAGTATGTATTTACTGATTATTTGACAGTAGTTACATGTGTCTGTCATTATCACTATATGTCATTGTCATATGAATTATTGTCATAGGTGTATGCATGACCTGAAAATGAAGGTTGCAACAAGGCTAAAGTAGAGGGTTCGATTATCGGGGTGTATATTATTGAAGAAATTTTAAACTTCTGTTCGATGTACTTCGAACCCGAAATTCAAACTCACCGTAATCGACCTCCACGTAATGATGATGGAGGAGAGGTGGGTCCGTCTGACCGGTTGTCCATATTTAAGTATCCAGAACGTGCATTCGAACGTTGTTCAAATCGCATAATAGAGGACAGAGAGTTGTTGGCCGCAGAGATATATATTTTCCTGAACTGTGCTGAGATTGATCCTTATGTTGAGTGAGTCGTCAACTCCGCAGCTCCCGAAAATTTATAAGCATCTTTACGTTCTTCCTCCCATTTACGGTGATGTTGCATTCATCATTGCAGGTAATTTGATTCAGAATTAATTACTCAATGTCCACACCTCAATGACATGGATGTTCAAAATGAACGAGAGAGATCTTTTGCCAGATGGCGTAAAGGTCAAGTAAGTGTCAATCTACCAATTCTACAAAGGTTGAGGTGTATGCAACTATCAAAAGAAAAGTAACGTGGTTTATATTCATCGGTTGAAGAAGGTTATGTTATTGATGAAAGAGTCCGGGTGATAAGTTATGGACCTTCGAAGGTCGCGCATGCCTATCCAAGATTTTTTGTGAATGGTTATAGATTTCACACCAGAGATTATGGATGAAATAAATCTATGATGAATAGCGGCGTATGCGTGAAAGGTAGTACATATAATGAAAATGATCTTGATTACTATAGTATTCTTGAGGAGGTCATAGAGTTATAGTATCTCTAACAAGACAAGCATATATTCCTTTTTAAGTGTCATTGGTTTGATCCTCATTCAGTTCGAAACGACGCAATATATGGGATTGTCGATGTCATACATAGATCAAAATTGAATACCTATGAGCTGTTCATTTTGACTGCACAAGCCCAACAAGTGTATTATTCAAGTTATTCATCGTCCAAGAATAAAGATTGGTGGGCAGTTTGTAGGGTAAAACCAAGGCTTGTGCCTAATGATGAGTTAAATCTGATTGAAGCTATCTTAGAGGATTCTAGTGCTGAATATTTTCAATCAGACGAGGGTGACATCGCAAAGTTGGTTGCTTCTAATCTTCATCTGATCGAATCTGACGATCCACTTCAGTTGTCTATAGAGGATGAAGTGGAAGAAGTCGATTCAACTGAGCTAAATGAAGCAATTGTTGGGAAGGAGGAGTCCTTTGAGGAGGAAGTTTATGAATCTAGTAAGAATGGGGAAGATGACGAAGATGGTAATGAGTTTGATATATCTTCAGCGTCTGAAGATGAAATAGATACTGATTGAATATTTTGTAAGAAATTTAACACATATACACTTCTTATCATTATTACTTCCCACCTCTCCTCGTAATTAGTTGTGGACTAATATGCACTACTTTAATTATTATCAATAATTAAATGGTTCGAGGTCGTATTGGATCTTCGAGGAGAGGTGGTTCCGGGAGGGGTTCTACCCGTATGTTTATTTAAATTCTTAGATAAATGAGTAGTGAATATGTGCACTTTATTTTGGTAATGATATTTTATGTCTCTGCACTAGGTACACAGAGTACACCACCCCCACCACGTGTTGCGGGTCTCTTTATTTAAATACTTAGATAAATGAGTAGTGAATATGCACTTTGTTTTGATAATGATAGTTTGTATCTCTGCACCAGCTACATAGAGTACACCGCCCCCACTACCTACTGTGGGTCTATTTATTTAAATTCTTAGATAAATGAGTAGTGAATATGCACATTATTTTGATAATGATAGTTTACGTCTCTGCATCAGGTACATAGATTACACCGCACCCACCACCTGCTACTGGTATGTTTATTTAAATTCTTAGATAAACGAGTAGTGAATATGCACTTCATTTTGGTAATGATAGTTTGTGTTTATGGCACCAGGTACACAGATTACACCGCCCCCACCACCTGCTGCGGTTCTATTTTTTTAAAATGTTAGATAAATGAGTAGTGAATATGCACTTCATTTTCGTAATGATAGTTTATGTCTCTGCACCAGGTACACAGAGTACACCGACCCCACCATGTGCGGCGGGTATGTTTATTTAAGATCATTCATGAATGAGTAGTGATTTAGCACTTTGTTTTGCTCACGATATTTTATGTCTCTACACCAGGTACATAGAGTGCACCGCCCCCACCAACTACTGCGAGTATGTTTATTTAAATCCTTAGTGTTTCTGCTCCATGTTTTGATGCTGTCAAAATTTAGATTCATTTATACTCTTCATGTGGATAGTCAATGTGTTTTGTTAATGTAGAATCATCTATGGAGCTATAATGATTTTGTGTGTGTAGTTTACTTCTAAATTGGACAAAGAACAGGTTGACAGTTGCACATAGAACATGCTGAAAGCAAGTTATTTTCTCAAGAAAAGAAGAAAAGTCAATGTGGTAACATAGTCAATGCACAGTCAATGGAGCTAAGACCATGGTCAACCCAAGTCTATGCAGTCAAAGTCTTATTTCTTTAGAAATGATGAACAAATATATTAAGATTCATACAAGAGAAGGCAGGAAGATAAGGCAGACAAATGACTCAGTAGTGGTGACAAATAGGGAGGTAAGACTGACAAATAGCTCTCTACGGGTGAAAAATAGGTTGTAGCACTGAATATGTGTGAAGTGTTGAAGCTTGCGTGAAGGGGAAGTCCACTTGTGTTTACCTGCCAGTAGAAGATACTAAGGATGAAAAATGTACACATGGGGCTGACAAATAGACTGTTATGGGTGACATATACCCTCTTAAGGGTGAAAAATAAGTATCAACGGAGACATTAGCTTAAGTGCTTAAGTATTCGACGTATGTTCTATGAAAACTCTTGTTAACATATTGTTCATTCTTTTTTAAAATTGGGTAGCGCCAGGTTTTTTATTTTAATTTGGGCATAGTTTTTAATCGGGGGATATGTTCACCACCACTCTATATCCTATCCTTCCACACATCACTTAGATAAATGAGTAGTGAATATGCATTTTGTTTTGCTCATGATATTTTATGTCTCCGCACCAGGTACACAGAGTGCACAGCCCACGCCAACAACTGCGGGTATGTTTATTTAAATTCCTAGATAAATGAGTAGTGAATATGCATTTTTTTTTGCTCACGATATTTTATGTTTACAGGTTTGAGTGCCTCTACATCAGGTCTACAGAGCACACCGCTTCCCTCACATTCTACTGCTATGTTTATTTAAATTCTTAGTTAAATGATAAGAATTCTATATGTTTACTTGTTGAAAAGTTTTTAATAATGAGCTAAATTCTGATTAACTACTTGTATTTTACTTGTAGCAGGTACGTCAGGCACACCACATGCAATAGTTGGCTCATCCTCCCACCCGAGCACACAACAGGCAGACGATATTGTTAGCCATCACGAGGGCGAGCATGTGGTGTTGCAAGAGGGACGCAAGCCATGTTGGGTCTCTAGATAAATATTTAAACTCATGAATTATGTTCGTTATCTATCCATCAACTATATATATAATTGTTGGCTATCATTTTAACATTTGTAATTGCAGGGATAAAGTAGAGCCCAATGAGGCTTCTCATTTTATTACCAACATTATTGAGCTACATGTGACCGTCCCATATAAGTCATTTCGAAAGTTTCCTCAGGATATTCGCGATCAATTGTATGACGAGTTCCTGGTATACGATTTAATCTTTTAAATTACATATTTCCCAACTCCGTAATTTCAATCGACTAACTTATAAAATTTGAATTCTTGACAGCAAGGATACGAGTTTGTGAGGCGAGCACGCCGGATGAGCTCGACGTGCATGGGAGGCTACATGAACTATAAATTATAAGCATCAATTACACGGTTGTAGGGACCGTGCCAAGGCTCTAGCCGGGGCGAGTGATGACTGTGGCCTTTGGAAGGCACACGGCCCTGCATGGATGAGGAGGGAGCACTGGGTGGACCTCTGTGATAGATGGGCCGAGCCTAATTGGATGGCCAAATCCGCAAAATCCAAAGCCGTACGTGTGTTACATCTAGACGTGCATCTCCATACTTCTGGATTCGTTTCCTTCGTGACCTAGAAGGAGAGATTGGTAAGTAATCATCTTAATTTTATTATATTTTATTTCTTATATGTCCCTATTTACTCTCCATAACATGTATAACAGGAAAAGAAGAGGGGTGGTACGGTCTCGTACATCGATTTATTTGCTACAATTCACCAAAAGAAGGGGATTGATCAGTATGTGAGCGAGACAGCTCGCTCAGTAGTGGTAAGATTATATACATACACATTTCTTTTCTATTTTTATTTTTAAATATGATTGATTAATAGGACATTTACAATATTTTTTATTCAATTTGCAGGAGTCATATGACATGCATATGACTGAAAAGTAGGGGGACGAGGAGACGCAGAGGTCGCAACTAGATCCTGAGGCATGGGTAGCAGCAGCCGGCCCACCGAAGAAAGGATGAGTATACGGTTTTGGGTAGAGCTTGGACACCAGCCCGATTCTAGCATCTTGTCTGGGCTTAGCTTCGTCCTACCCCGGTAGCAGTTCCTTCTCTACTCCCACCATCGACACTTCTACGAGCTAGATTACATCCATCGTCGAACATGCGGTAGATCACATCAAGGAACGCATGGAGGCATGCTTTACTCGAGTGGTTGCTACCCTCTTGGCCCAAGCGGGGATTTTGTCTCAAGGAGCACCCTCGAGCACACCACAGCCCTCTCATGTGAGTATTTAATTTAATATTTAATTTCGTAGACTTTAGAGTTATAATAGAGGAGTATCTATGATACCAATGTTGTGTGCTCTATAGGGAAAGTTGGAAGCATGTATATGAATATGTGTGCGCAGCAAGATCTAGAGGGGGGGTGAATAGATCCTATAAAAATTTTAACCTCAATTTTTAAGCCTAAGTTAATTTAACACTCAGCTATCAAACCACGAGCTCAGATGATATCTGTGAGAACAATATAAATGAAAGTGACAAGAATGCACTAACTAAGAGAATGTTATCTCACAGAATCTACTCAGACAAGACAGATCTAACAGACTGCAATACAACCACTTAGCGTATATGGAAGATTTGTCCATACGCAAACCTGTGAATGGAGGAAGATGATAAGGGCCAATCACACCAATGCAAATCACGGCACGCAGAATTTTTAGGTGATTCGATCTGCCACGCAGATCTACATCCACCCCACACTCAAACCTGAGTGTGCCTTCCCCTTGCAACATTAATAACCACAGACTTAGTCTATAAATAAACGCTAACTTACAGCTTGACCTAGAAGAACACTCTCCTCTCTTCTTCTGATCAAATTAGAAGGAACCGTGAGTAACACCCAGTTACCCACAACTAGAGGACCAGTCCTCTCTTCCTCTGAAGCACAGAGGGAACCCCGTGAGCAACACCAAGTTACCCACAACCTGGAGATCAAGATCTTTGCTTCTCCTTCTTCTGATACCACAGAGGGGACAATGAAGGAAACACCTCCACTACACTCTGGTTACCCAGAGCAACACACTGATAGTACCTGTGAGCAAACACCTTGAGTGCGCCAGGCACTGCAAGGTAACGAACACAAACCAAACTAAAATGAGAAAGAACAAAACAAAAGGTAAAATGTCGAGCACAATCGACATAGTGGTCATAGATCTGTATGCAAGACATGGCTCCATAAGTCATCCAAATAGCCGTAGCAGAATGATGTATGACTGGTGTGCAGCTTCAACTAAACCCAACAAGAACATGGTGCCATGTTCAACGATTTCACCATTGAAGGCCAGGAGAATTGAAGTCCAAGTCAGTTTCTTGACTTTAAACAAGGATCATCGGGGTTGTTTGATGTTCAATGATTCTCCAGAATCATCATGGGGAAGCTGAGAACCTCATGAACAATCATTCTCTTTAACCATGTTGATCATTCTTCAAATGTCATAGCCATGAGCCACTTTACACCATTGAACAACCATTTGACTCTGCTATACAGCCATTTGTTAGCTTTGTCCACCCATTTTCACCCTTAATCCGCAACTAAATAGTCTTCTTTCATACTGTGAATTCTTTTGTCAGAAGTCGACTTGTAAGCCCTTCCGAGTCAACTTGAGGTTGTTGATTTTCAACGGTTTCACATCTGCTGCCTATTATTCACCTTTGCACTACTATTTATCACCATTGTTGCCTATTATTCATATAGTCCATCTATTTGGTACCCTTAAGGTAGTATCTGTCACCCGTAATGCACATTTGTCAGCCTTAAAGGATATTTTTTATGATTATTCTTCGGTGGGTACAAAGTCTATCTTAAGGTGATATATCAGCTTGTTTCTTCAGTGAATGGAGGCTTCTTCTGCAGAGTTGCTTCTAGGGCTGTTGTGACACTGTCATGCTTATGCTTACCTGAATTCTTCAGATATTACAGTTCTTAAAACAGACATCCCTTCAAGTATACAGACATAACAGTTCAAGCATTCATAGCATTGACATTACAACTCTTCAAGCCTTCATATAAAAATGTTGTTCAAGGCATTAGAAAACATATGGACATTAGCCAGCACACATCAAATTCATGTTATAAAAAATCATGATCCTAATATGATTCATAGTGTTAGACATCATAAAAACCACAGGGCACAATAATAACATTACTACTTAGTTCAAAGAATTCAGCTTTGAGAGTGAAAGAAATCATCTTCATGTTATCTACTTTCAAATTTAGAAAATTAAAAAGATATTTAACTAGATTTATTAATAATTATATTTATTTAAATCTATTTATTATTAATTTTTTGTGATGTAAGATCCTCTTGCAATCGGTGATGATGGAGATGCTACGAATGACGAATGAGGATGATGCAGCGGATATCTCTTGATTTTTTTTAATGATATTGTTAAAAAATGATACATTTCAATTAATGTAACTGTAATTTTTTTTATTCAAAGATTTATGTGTTGTGGATGTTCTTTATTGTAATTTACAATAGGATTTTATCCTATTGTGTGTTGTATATGTTGTTTATTGCATGTTTTATGTTGAGTTGTATCGGTTGTGGTGTATAATTGTAGCTTTAAGAAGATTTTTAAAATTATAAAATATATTAAAACAATGTTGCGAAAGTTTTCGACGGAATTTCGACCAACTAAGAATTCGTCGGAACCAATTTTACGCACTTATTTCCTTACGTATTTATTTTCCAGCGCAAATCGGTCGAAAGGTTCATACGTATTTTCGACCAACTAAATGTTCGTCGGATCTAATTTGAGCCACATGACTTCCGGCGTATTAATTATCTGTCTCAAATACGTTGAACATTAACGGCGTATTTTCGACCCAACGTAGGTTCGTCGGAACTAATTTGATCCACATTAGTTCCGGCGTATTAATTATCTGTCTCAAATATGTCGAACATTAACGACATATTTTTGACACAATAACAATTCGTCGGAACTAATTTGACCCACAGGTTTCCAACGTATTACTTATCCGATTGAAATACGTCGAACATTAACGACGTATTTTTGACCAAAATAACTTTCGTCGGATAAATTTACTTTGTGGTTTGCGACGACATAATGTTTCTGTCGCAAATATGTCGGTAATTTTTGGATCGTCGTAAATATTATGGCCCATTATTTTCTGATAGAATAAGTGTTAGTCGGAAATACGTCAAAAATTTTAGACGTATTTTCAACTAAATTATGTTCTGTCGCAATGATTAATTAATTTTCGTATTATTAATTACCGACATAAATAGCCACCATAACTTCGACGATATAGTTTCGTCGATAATTTCGGACGAATTGGCGACGCTATTGTAATACGTCAAAAATATGCGACGTAAGCTTTCCGACGTCCATATTCCGTCGCAAATACGTCAGAAATACGTCAAAAATTTACTTTGCGATGTATTTCTGACGTATTTGCGATGGCAAATGGACGTTGGAATAACCTATTTTCCTTGTAGTGCCCGTATGTTGAGTGATTTATCAGGCGGGATTACCAGTGAACTTGCTAGCTTTGCTAATGCATCGGCCTGTGTATTTTGACCTCGGTTGACATGGTTTATTTCAATAAAGTGACCTTAGAGTGGTAAGCGAGTAATTCAATTTTTGGACTTCATATTGTCCCTGAATCTGTTTGACAATTAACATTGAATCCCCAAACACTTGCAGCATGCGGATCTCCATGTAAAGAGTGACTTGGAGGCCGATAATCAAAGCTTCATACTTTGTTTCATTATTAGTGCAGGCTTTATTGATTGAGCAAGAGGTGTGCAACACTTCTCCTTCGGGGGATTTGAGGACGATGCCCGCCCCTGCTCTTATTCTAGTTTGTCCCAAGGGGGATGTTTCTATTCTTGAAGCAAAGTCAAAGTGTAGGTGCCAGGCAGTTTGCTGGAGTTGTCCCACTTCTACGGTCTCATCTTCAGGGAGCTCTGTGATCAAAGGAGAATCGTCAGGCACTGGATGTGCTACAAAGAAGTCTGCGATGGCCTGGCCTTTGATAGCCTTTTGTGGCACATAAGAGATGTCAAACTCCAAGAGAATGACAGCCTATTTGCCTAATCCCCATTTCAGGACCGGCTGAGAGAGTATATATTTGACCGGGTCGGCCATGGATATTAGCTTGGCTTCATGCGATAGCATGTAATGCCTCATTTTCTTGGCTGCAAACACAAGAGTGAGGCAGACCTTTTTAATAGGTGTATATTTTGCTTCAACCCTGACTAGTCTTCGGCTAAGGTAGTAGAGGGCTTGTTCATTTCCTTCTTCATTGCTTTGGGCCAACATTGCCCCCAGAGAATATTCAGTGACAGCTATGTACAAGATCAGTGGCCACCGTTTAACAGGTGCCCCCAGGACTGGCGGGGTGTTCAGGTATTCTTTCAATTGATCGAAAGCTTTTTGACCCTCTTCGCTCCAGTGGAACGTGATATATATCATCATTAATTTATGGAATGGCTGACACCGCCTAGACAAATTAGAGATGAACCTATGGATGTAGGCTAGTCGGCCTTGCAATGACTGTAATTCTGTCAGGCTCCTAGGAGGAGGCAGCTCCGAAATATCTTTAATCTTTGCGGGGTCTATCTCAATCCCCCGGTATCTAACGACGAAGCCCAGGAATTTTTCGCCGGAGACGCCAAAACCGCACTTCATCAAATTCATTTAAAGTTCATGCAGCCACAGCCTTTCAAATATAATTCTGAGGTCAGCCAGGTGGTCCTTCCTCTTCTTTGTCTTGACGACTAAGTCGTTAATGTAACATTCGACTTTGCTATAGAGAAATTCATCGAATATTTTTGTCATTGCCCTCTGGTAGGTGGCACTAGCATTTTTTAGGCCGAAGGGCATCCATTTGTAGTAGAATATCCCTTTAGGTGACCGGAAAGCCGTATGGATTCTATCATGCTCAGCTATCCAGATTTGATTGTAGCTGGATTACCCGTCCATGAATGACTAGGCCTCATGGTCGGTAGTAGCAACGATCATTACTTCCATGATTGGCATCGAGAAATCATCCTTTGGACAAGCTTTATTCAGGTCCTAGAAATCTACATAAATCTGGATCTGGCCATTTTTCTTCTTGACAGGCACAATGTTGGCCAGCCAGGTAGTATATTGATTCTCTGCCACGAAGTCAACATCTATGAGCTTGTCGACTTCCTTACAGATTTGGCTTATTAATTCTGGCCTCATTCGTCGACGCGATTGCTTCACCGGCTCAGCTTTAGGGTTAATGGCCAAGATATGTTGGGCGGCTGCAGGGCTGATGCTTGGCTTTTCTTTGTAACTCCAAGCAATGCAGTCTTGAAATTCCTAGAGTAGCTTCACATACTCCCCCCTCTCTTCGGGTGATAAGAGGGCACTAAGGAAGGTCGGCCTGGGATCATCCTTTGGGCTGAGGTTTATTTCGACCAATTCGTCAATAGTGGCTTGGCCGCCATCTTCAATTTCTGGAGGGGCCGGCTATAGGTCGATGAAACCATTGTCATCTTCTTCAACTTCGAGAGCCTCATAGACATGTCCTTGTCTCATTTCGCCTAATGGCGGGGCTTCGGCTTTGCCTTGTTCTGAGCCAGTGGGCTGTTGATCGGGCTGGATGAGTAGCCCTGGTGTTGGCAGTGTATGTTCTGTGTAGCTTGGATGCCGGCTTATGGGTGGAGTGCCCTCAAGGGCTGGATGACTTTTTTCAGCTTTTGACTCTTATGAGTCATTGTTGGGAATTGTAATTGCTTCCATAGAGATGGACTCCTAGCATTTGCACAGAATAGCAACTCCATGATCATTATGCGCTCGTGGCCAAGGCGGGCCTGAGTCTTTCAACTCAGTCGATAGCTTGGTTGGTTCATAGTCCCCTATGGATTCATCATAAATTGCCTCTAGGGAGTCTTCCCTTGTTACAATGCAGACGGAAATCATGTCGATTTCTTGGTAGTCTTCAACAGAGAAACCCAGTCCCGGGTGCTGAGTAATTTGTAGAAGTCTTCTGTCCATGTTCAACATATACCATAGTTCTTTGAACATCTTCTTTTGACTGGAAGGTTGACAAAAGGAGATATGCTATTTTCTGGCTAGCTTGATTGCGCGGCTAGTGATATAGGGGAGTCCCATAATCGAGACAGGTGGATCATGCATCTCTTCGGGGAATCTACAATCATCATCCCCTTTTGTAGGCTGCTCCTTGACCACATAAAACATGGTAGGTTGACCATCTGGATTAGGAACCTACAGGGTCTTCAATACTTCGACTATCTAACAGTCTGCATTAGCTATGGGGTTGATGATCCCTGGTGGGACCTTGACATCCCCAAGCCGCTCTTCGAGTCTTAATACCCCCAGTTGAGCGTTAATGCTAAGTTGAAATGCTCTGAGATCTCCTTCTTCCTCAGATGTGAGTGACACCTCTGGGGGAGCCACGTAGTCAGGCGTCGGAGAAGTGAACCAATCGCCGGGTTCTATTTTCTTCTTCCCCTTGTCTTGGGCTAGAGGGGTAGGCTTCTTCGGCTTCTCTAGATACAGGGAAGCATCTAATAAGTGACATTCGAACACCTCAAAAGGTTGTAAGTTGACGAACACTCTTTCTTCTTTCCCGTTCCAAGGGTGATTTATGCATTGGTAGAGGGTGGGGGCCACCACTTGATTTTGATGCAGCCATGGCCGGCCCAATAGCGCCTTGTATGACGTGTCAGAATTTATCACGTGGAACTACACTTTGGTGGTGAAGTCGCAAAGTGAGAGCTCAAACTCTGCCACGCCCATGGAGACTTCAAATTTCTAGTTGAAGCCAGCAATTCTCATATCTCTGACCTCGATCAGGTGCACATCAAAGTAGTAATTCTGATATACCAGATAGGGGAGTATGTTTACCGCCGCCCCTGGGTCAACTAGAATTCTGCCTATTGGCTGGCCATTCAGTTGCCCCCTTATGTAGAGCGGTCTATTGTTGTTGACGGAGGGCAGAAGCATGTCTTCCTCTGTGAATGTCATAGCCACCCCTGACCGTGCCTCCGTAAAACTGCTCTCAAAGTATGTCGGGGTTTGTAGGGCCGTGATAACGGCTTGTCTTGTTTCTTTGTCGAGGGAGAGTATATCCCAGACAGAAAAACTTGCGGGGATTCTCTTCAGCTGCCTCACTATTCTGCTGGTGGTTCTGACGTTGGTCAACCTCAGTTCTTCGGACCTTTTATGCCAACCGTCGGGGTATTCTAGAGGGGCTGGTTCGGGAGACAGTTTACCTTTTTCTTCAGGTGGCGCCTGAATTTGTTGGGCCGGTTCGACTGGCTCCTTCTCTTGCATGAATTCAGTGAGGCTTGGAGCACATACGTAGTCTTTATTTGCTGGAAGAGACTACTAAGGGTGAAGTAGGAGTGCCCTTGGCCCTCCACTGTGGTTGCAGGCATGGCCGCTTGTCCTTCCGAGAGGACAGAAATTCAGCAAAAGAGGGGTCCTCTTGACTGCTTGCATGTTAACAGTAAAGCCCTAGTGGAGGAGGAATTTCTGCACCTTTGACTTCAAGCTGAGGAACCTGGTATGGTTGCTCACCACATAACATGATGTTATGGTTAGCCTGGGGGGAATGCCCCCATTTTCTTCCAGACCTAGTAGCATGCTGGGAGGTGGAAGCTTTCGCTTGATTTGCCTCTACTGGTGCGAGGCATATCTCCTCACCATCTTCTTCGGAGATTCGGACTGTGTCGAATAGGGCTGCAAGGGTATTGCAAGATACGACGAGGCATTTTCTTTTGTTCTTGGACTTCTTCCTCTTTTTCTTCTCAGTCGGCGACTGCTCCTTTGGAAGTTCATCCCATATGTCGGGTTCTCTAGCTTCAGCTTCAGCATCTTCTGTTAATTCCAGGGACTCAAAATGCTCCCAAGGGACATATTCCTTCAGCTGGATGGGCTGAATTTTGGGTTGATCATATTTATTAAGCCCATTAATGATTTCTTGAAGCTGTTTCACTGTCGGATTGGCTTCTTGTGCACCTGCATGGGGATGTGTTTCTTCTTATTGTTGGTGAACCTCCTGATGACCAGCTGAGGGGCCGTCTCATGCCAGGCAGGGGTCATGGCCGGGGGTTCTGACTGAGGTGTGACACCTCGTATATGAATTCTCAGACCACGATGCGGCGCTACCCTTCTTCTTGCTTTTGATGGCACGATGTGCCAATTCCCTTTATCTTCTGTTGGTGCTAGGATATAGGCCTCAAAGTTATGTTGAGTGCAGGCCTCGGCCACTTCTTTGGGTAGTTGTTGATATCGAGATATCATGTTGATTGTTACCCCTAGAGTGGGCATTTCATGCGGGCGCGGAGGATCGACTTTGTGCTCCCCCATTTGCAATTCTCCCTTCTTGATTAAAGACTCAACAGTGTCTTTGAAGATATAGCAGTCCTCGATAGGATGCCTGATCATTTGATGATACGGGTAGAAACAAGGATCATCTTTTCTTCTGAGATCACTGGGCCGCTTTGCCTCTGGGAGAGCGATCTTGTTGATTTTCGTAGCCCATTCGAACAAGAGTCGAGTCTTATCTCGAGGGAACGAATATAGCGTCTTCATTTTATCCCGAAGGGAGGGGCCCTCTCACCGATCGACGGGCTTGGACGGGGAAGACTCACCTACCCCTTTGTCTTTCTCATTTTGTTCTTCAAAGGTCTTGAAGTCGACCGTGTGCACTTCTTGAGATGCCGGTCGTTTGTCAGCTGACTTGGCCTTCTGGCTTGAAGTGGCGGTAGCGGCGGAGTATTTTGAGAGGAATGCCTTGACTTCCGCCACAACATTATTCAGTCGGTCAAATGACTTAATTTCGGTGCCTATCATTCTTTCCAGCACCTCTCTTTTCATGTTTTGCTTGCATATTTGGACGGCATCCTCCTAATGCTGCGAGCGTCTGCACTTCATGCTGAGGTTCCTCCATCTTTTGATGTATTCCAGGGTGGACTCGCCATTCCTTTGTCGGGTTTCATATAATTCGGCCACCTTCACCTCCCTCTCGACGATGTGGAACCTTTCTTTGAACTTTCTCTACATGTCGGGCCAATCAATGATACACCTGGGTTGCAAGCTATAGTACCACTCGAAGGCAAGCCCTGTTAATGTGGACCCGAAGAACTTTAGTAGGTATGACTCATCTGTAGCTAAGTCGCCCATCACATTAGTGTAGTAGGCAATGTGCTCACGTGGAGACCCTTGCCCGTTGAACTTTTCAAACTTCGGAGGCTTAGTGATGCCAGAGGGCAGCCTATTGGCAGCATGATGAGATGGGTATGGTACCCTGTATACATCAAATGAGGCGGAGTCGCCATCGCTCCTATCCGCCAGCTTCATTTCTATCATTTGCTAGACCATGAGCTTATTCATCACTGCCGAGTCAACTGGGCTTGGGTAGAAGTGGGCTTGTTGCATGTGCGGCGTTGTTAACACGGCCGCGTGGGGCGTAACAGGGGCCCCTTGGAATTTGAAGATTGAAGGTTACGGCGCAGCCGTAAGTTGTTGTTATGGAAGAGCAATGCGCCCAGCATAGTTGGGCGTCGGTTGCGCAGCCGTGGCCTGCGGCAAAGCCTCAAATGCCTGATTGCTGCCCCCTGATGTCTCAGGGGGGACTTCGAGTTGCCTGGGCGCAGAGGTGTGAGTATCCCTCTCGCTCAATTGCTTCTTTAATGCTTCGATTTCCTATTGATATCTTTGCAGTAACATCAGCAGGGCTGGATCATTGATAGAACAGCTGGGGATGCTTCCCCGGTCCTTAGATGGTGTTTCTTCAGACAAGGTGGGTGGCACCAAACTGTCATCTTCAGTTGTAATTACATTGGCAGTTAAAGCTACCATAGTCTCCTCTAGATTTGTTGTCCTGGCAAGAGTTTGCAAGGCCTTACTGGCGGCCTTTCCTCTTCTTGTGAGAGGGCCCGGCCTCTCAGCAATCTTGGAAACTTCTATAGGCTCAATAGGAAGAGCCCCATAGTGACCGATCACTCCGGCCATGTGACAGGTATAGACCTGTATATTTTCATTTCTTCTCCTTACACGTCTGGTCGGCTGACCAGGGAAGGTCGATCTCTCAAACATCGAGACTCTTGGAGGATCTTCTTCATGGACGGGAAGCTCATAGCATCTTGATTTTGCATCTTCTATTCCAGCCGGGTCGGTTGCATATTCTCGACCCGCTTCAGCAGTGGTGATGGCTTGTAGTAATGGCTCCCTAGGGAGGTGTTCCTGACCCCACAGAGGTATCCGTGCATGGCCCGGGTGATGTCTTCTTGTTCCCAGTTAGGGTAAGCCATAGGTGACGGGACCCTTGTTGGCCTCTTCTTTTTCCTCATTCTTTTCTTCTCTCCTATCCGGGGCCTCTTGACTTCGACCCATCCTAGCCGAGTGGTCACTAGGACCTGAGATGATTTGGGCACCCAGACTTGCTTGGTCCCGCATGGCCTTGGGGCCGTTTCATTCCTCGGTCGGTGGGTGGTTCCACCATTCTTTTTCTCTATTCTCCCTAGCGCTTGGAAAGAATTGCACACACGGATGTTTGGAATGATCCGTTCAGGGATCACTTCGCCTCTGTTGAGTAGTGGACAGCGGATTTAGAGGGGAGGGGTGAATAGATCTGCCCCTCTTTTCGCAATGCAACCCTCTATATAGCTAGATAAAATAAATTACAGCGGAATACAACTAACTTAACGAAGGACACAATAATTTGCTTAGCAAGATGATTACGCAATATAGAGATTGAACCTAAGCATGCATCTAGAATGAAGCAATCACATAAACAAACCACAACACAAAGGATTTTAAGGTGGTTCGGATTGAATCCCCAGTCCTACGTCCACCCCTCACCAAATCCGGTGAGGCTCCACTAGTGCCACGCACTAAACCGCAAATCGGAAAGACCTCCGATTGCCTTCCTACTAACCACCGGTAGGGACGTCAACACCGTAGATCGGACAACTTTCGATTGCCTTCCTATTAACCACCGGTAGGGATGATCTTCAGTTTCAATTGTTTGAAAGAAATGAAAAGAGAACAAATACGAAATCACTCAAACAAGATATAGAATATGCTCAAAGTAGAAAGATCTTGTCTGAGTTGCAGGAGCTTGAATTTGATGCTTCGATGGTGTCTTCTTCCTTGAGAGATGATCTTCCTTGAATCTCTTCTAGTTGATGAGGAAGACTATGGATGTAGCTTGGATCTTCCTTTTGATCTTCTTGAGTTGATGAAGAGGTTTGAGGATGCAGTTTAGATCACCCTTGAGATGATGAAGAGGATGAAGGATGTAGCTTTATCTTCTCTTGACTTGGGCTCGATCTCCTTTTCAAGTAGCTTGAATTACTTGAGGATTTGATGAAGAACTTCTTCCCAGAGTACTGTTCACGGCTACAGTACTCGAACTTCTCTCACCCTTGTAGCCTTTTTTGATCTCCCTTGGATTCACAAATGATCAACTAGGGTTTCTAACCCTCTTGCATGTGTTTTATAACCTTTGAATGGTCCTTAGACATCCCCCAGACCAGATCCACAATCTATGGAAGATTGGGTGACTTTGGAGTTAAACAAATACAAGGATAGGGGCTCTTCTTGAAGTGGAAAACAAAGTCAACATTGAAGACTCGGGGCTGGCGGTCGACCTGCAGCTTCTGGCGGTCGACCGCTACTGAGAAACCTAAAAACGGGCGGTTCCTGGAAATTTTGGTCGACCGCTACTGGGTTGGCGGTCGACCGCTACTAAAAGAGTTGCAATCTAGGGGTTGCTAGCTGGGGCGGTCGACCGCCCTTGTGCTGGCGGTCGACCGCCAGCTGGGTAGACCCCGGGCTTTCCCGGGTCGGTCCGTTAACTGCTTTAGCTCCATCGCTTGACTCCATTAGCAACCCGTTCATGTCTGTGGCATCACCCTTGACAGTGTTGAGGATTTCTGTTGATTATATCGCTCCTATAATCAAACTTTTGTTCCGGGGGCTCCGCCCCCCGAAACCCCCGCAAGGGGCGCTGCCCCCTTGACCCCCGCGACCTGACCGGGTAGGTCGATCCACGTACGAGGGCGCAACATTGAGCTTTCACATTTGCCATCTCCACTTCATTCCTTGGCAATTTATTTGCATATCTGTCATGAACAAAACATCACATATGTCAGTCATATGGAAGTTAAAACAATAATGACTTATAGTGTTTAGCTATTATCAAAACCAAGAATATCCAATAACTCAAATGACCACAAGACGATGTCGAATGACCCAAACCATAGGAAGACTCAAATGATCACAGGGGCACAACATTCTCCCCCTTTTTGATGATGGCAACACTGTGAGTCATTATGTGACAGGAATATCCAAAATGGCAAAGTTTATGACATATGCAACATGTGCAGCTCAAGATCCATGATAGTGAAAGCATGTGAATGCGGATATGTATGCATGGATGATCAAAGCATGTGAAAGCTATACACAAACCCCAATCACATATGCAGACTCAAAGCTCACAAAGTTCTCTCCCCCATGGACTCTCTCCCGTCCACAATTCACTCTCCCCCTTTGACAACTCACAAAGGCCACATAAAGGACGGACAAAGGTATTAAAGGACTCACAACAAGACATTTTCTCCCCCTTTGACAGCAACAAAAAGGAGGGATAAGATATAGAAGGTGACTAATGTCTGAGAGACCAGAGGTGAATGAGAGTGGAGAGCAAGCCATTATATGCAAACCTGAAACATACCGCGAGTAACATATATGGTTCAAAGCTAATGAAATCTGAGATCATCAATAGAGTTCGAAAAGCATCTACATCCATGTTGTAATAGAAATGAACTAAAAGTGCATATCATGGCAGTGTTTAACCTTCCTTTATCTTATATATCTATATTCAATAACTACAAAGGGAATAACACAAAAACTAGTATTGAGGCTAAACAATCATGACTAAAGCATGGAATTTCATGAGTTCAACAAATTTGATTTTCAATATCTTTTGAATTTGACGGCACATGACTCATATTTTACGAGTAATCAAGTCTAGTACATGCCTCCTAACCGTAAGAATACACATTGTTTAGACGCCAGTATCCCTAGGTATTTGACAAGACTAACGGTTATGCTGCAGAATGAACAGAGATAGCAAAGTCACGTCATGACATATCCAATCTCATTTATGTGATGAGAAGATATATTTCTCAGCAATTATGCTAGTGCTCTGCCTAGAGTCCAAATATAATTGAGACAGAGATAACATGGGCATATCATGATATATCATTCGTCACTTGATTTAATGACGTGACATATTTCTCCGTGCAAAAATTTCATTGCTCTGTCAAATTGATTTCCAAGAATTCCAGCTCATGAAGATGTTTAGAAACAATACTAAGCTCTAGAGTATCACCAAAATTATCATGACGTTTGGATTTTAAGATTTCAGGATAGTCATGCAAAGCACAATATGCAATCTCTAGTTAAGGTCTATTAAAACCACAGAACACAGATGATTTCAGAATAATTATTTTTGAACTTCAAGGAAATCATTAAATCTGAACCATTTTCATTGGATGGACAATCATCAGGGCATATAATAGAAAGCTCTTACGCCGTAGTTCTGTCGGTCTCATGATCTCATATTCAGACTATAAGCTATGAAGTTCAGATTGCAAGAGAGTAAGAATAGCAGTAGGACTCCCCCTAAGGATATGTAGTGAATGCACTCAAGGAGTTATGTTTGTAATCAAGTGGAATGACGAATGTCAAGGAGAGGTTGACTAGAACCATGCAGGGGTTGACTTGTTCAAACATGAATTTGGCAGACATGAAATGCATGACCTAACAGATGGTTGTACACTTATAAAATGCAACAGAATGAAGATGAAACATATGCATTAATGCTGCAAAGAGATAACTCCCCCTTAATATATGGCCTATATGCGACAGTGACACATGATACTTGGCGGAGGTGAAACCTCACGCATATTGAGTGCTTCTAGACAAGCATAACCTGTCTTTCCATACATCAACATTTAATATACCATGGCCATGCAAGAAGGATGCTACACAAACCATGCAATAGATTATGAACATGAATTCAATTTTATTATGCATCATGACTACATGCAATGCGACACCATATGCAAAGTGACATATATATATATATAAATAATGCATGGACACAAATCTGCAAAAACACACAACTAAATTGCACAAAATCATCATTTCAATTTTTATTGGCCTGAGGTCGGCAAAGACCAAGGTCCCTTCTGAGTGTTGAAAACCTGTCATTACACAAGGGCTTGGTGAAAATATCAGCAATTTGATTTAGAGTATCAACAAAATACAGTTCAAAATTTTTCTTACCGACCTCATGATGACGGATACCACAATCCCAAATCTTGAGTGCCGGTAAGATATCTAAGGATACGTTTGACGGCAGTCAAGTGAGATTCTTTAGGACTAGCTTGAAATCTAGCACAAAGGAATACACTAAACTGGATATCTGGTAGGGATGCAGTTAAGTAAAGCAAAGAGCCGATCATACCTCTATAGATCTTTTCATCCACTAATTTACCATTTTCATCCGAATCCAGTGATGTTGTGGTGCTCATAGGAGTTGCAATGATTTTGCTGTTCGTCATGTCAAATCTTTTCAGCAGCTCCTTGATATATTTGGCTTAACTTATGAAGCAACCATCTTGTCCTTGGTTGACCTGTAAACCGAGAAAGAATTGGAGTTCTCCCATTAGGCTCATCTCAAATTCGCTAGTCATGAGGTTAGCAAATTCCTCACACATTTCAGATTTAGTATAACCAAACATAATATCATCAACATAAATTTGAACAATCAAGATGTTCTTACCTTGCTTCTTAGTGAAAAGTGTTTGATCTACCTTACCTCGTGTGTACCCTTTTTCAATGAGGAACGAGCTTAGTCTCTCATACCAAGCTCTGGGTGCTTACTTAAGTCTATAAAGTGCCCTATCTAGCTTGTATACAAAATCTGCATGGTTAGAATTTTTAAAGTCAGGGGGCTGCTCAACATAGACTTCTTCTTTGATCAAGCCATTCAAGAAAGCACTTTTCACATCCATTTGATACAGCTTTATTCTAAGGGAGCATGCAAAGGTAAGTAAAATTATAATGGCTTCGAGTCTAGCAACTGGGGCATAAGATTCATCAAAGTCTACCCCAAACTCTTGATTATATCCTTGAGCCACCAATCTAGCCTTGTTTCTTATTATCTTGCCATCCTCACTTAGTTTATTCCTAAAAACCCATTTAGTGCCTATGATAGATTGTGATGAAGGTCTAGGAACAAGATGCCAAACTTTATTTCTCTCAAACTGGTTTAACTCGTCTTGCATTGAATTTATCCAGTTTTCATCATTTAATGCTTCATCAATGTTTTTGGGTTCAAGCTGAGAGACAAGAGCAAGTTGATCTAATTCTTCCATAATTTTAAAATGTGGCCTTGTTCTAGGTGGGTCATTCAAGCTACCAATGACATTTTCTAAAAGATGATCCTTAAGAATTCTAATGTTTGTAGAATCATTACCTTCTCCTGGAGCGTGATTCCTTACATTGCTTGATTCAGCTCGATCACCATCTTCTTTTGTTTCTTCTTGTGGAGAATCACTCTTGTCTTTCATGCTTAGGAATTCCCCATCTTCATCGTTTTTCCTGTAAGAGTTATCATTGTTAGAATCATCATGATATTCATCAAAGGAAATATGGGGTGATTCTTCCACATTTTGACTCTTAAAGTTATAAATTCTATAAGCCCTAGATCTATCAGGATATCCAGGGAATATACCTACATCGCTCTTGGGCTCGAATTTATCTAAGTCTCTTTTGTCATTGTTGTGGATGAAGCATTTTAACCCAAACACTTTCATATGTGAGAGAGAGGGTTTTTTACCTTTCAGCAACTCATAAGGAGTCTTTTTGGTGTGTGGCCTTACCATAGAGCGATTGATAATATAACATGCCGAGTTTACCACCTCAGCCCAAAATTTCCTTGGGAGTTGTCGTTCGGCAAGTATTGTTCTTGCCATCTCTATAAGTGTTCGGTTCCTCCTTTCAACTACACTGTTTTGCTCTGGAGTTCTTGGTGAAGAAAATCGGTGTGAAATGCCTTCAGCCCTGCAAAGATTATAGAAGTCAGCATTTTCAAATTCACCACCATGATCAGATTAAATCTTGGAAATTTTAAACTCACCGTCTTGCTTAATGTTCTTATAGAGTGCCTGAAACTCATCAAAAGTATCATTTTTATGTGTGAGAAAGAAAACCCATGTGAACCTAGAAAAGTCATCCACCAAGATGTATCCATATTTTCTACCACTTAAGCTAGTAGTTCTGGTTGGACCAAACAAGTCCATGTGAATTAGCTCGAGTGATTTGGATGATGTATTTTCAGATCTTCCCTTGAAGGATTTTCTTGTTTGTTTGCCTAGGGCATATGCATCACACAATTTGTTTTCTTGTTTAAAAGATAGTTCAGGCAGACCTTTCACCATTGAATGATTCAAGAGTTTATGTAAGACATTGTAGCTAGCATGTCCTGGTCTACGATGCCATATCCATGCAAGCTCAGATTTTGGTGCAGCAAGACAAAGGTTTAAATGAGCAGGATCATCTAAGTCAATCATGTAAACATTGTTGACTCTCTTACCAGAAAATTTTACCTTGTCAGATTCTGGTTCAAGAATTCTGCATTCATGAGAGTCAAACAACACTTTGTGACCCTTATCACACAGTTGACTTATACTAAGCAGGTTGTATTTCAAACCTTCAACTAGCAGCACGTTACAAATGGAGTTGGAGAGATTCTTACCTACATTACCTGTTCCAATGATTTTTCCCTTGTTGTTCCCTCCAACTGTGATGTATCCTCCTTCTTTTTCCTCCAAGAGACAAAATTTTGATTTATCTCCAGTCATGTGTCTTGAATAGCCGCTATCAAGGTACCACCTGTTATGCATGGCTGCAAGACATTCCTGCACAAGTAATTAAACAATGGTGTTTGGAACCTAACAAAATTTGGGTCTCATCAAACTTTTCAAATTTTCAAAACATGAAACCATTTCTTTTAGAATCCAAACCTTCTTAACATTCATGTTTTATTTGCTTAGAGCGGGGATTTGATTTTTCTTTTCAATCTTGACATTCATTTTTTATTTGGAGGCTCTTGGTTGGAGTTTGTGGAAGTTTGATGAAGTTTGCTTCTTAAGCCATTGAGGCAGTTGGTTGGTTTTGGGTTGAAAATGATTTTTTTGTCACCTATGAGATTGATGCATACATAAATCATAGTTGCCCCAAAAATATGGTGGTGTCAACCTATGGCAGTGTCGACCTGTGTGAAATTATTTGGCGGTATGAATGTTTGATGGCCAATGTGGTGTCGACCTGTGTTGTGGGGAAGGTTGACTTTTCTTAGGCTTTTTAGCAATCTTTTTGGGGATTTCAGTGGCTTCTTCTTCAACCTTTTCTTTTCCTTTCTTCTTTTGTTTTTGCTGGTTTTGTGTGGGAGTTGTGTTTGAGGTGGAAGCTTCGGAAGATGAAACAAATATGACAGTTTTTAACCCAATTGGTCTTTTGTTTGTAGGTTCAAAACCTAACCCTTCCTTGTTGAAGTTCATTCTAGTACCTAGCAATGTATCTAGGTTTTCTTTTCCATCCACAAATTTTTCTAAAGATTGTTGTTTGTCCTTTAACTCTTTTTGTAGGTTTTCAATATTTTGCAAGAGTTGAGTGTTGACATGTTTGATAGCTTCATACTTCTCATTGCTTAATTTGCTATCCTTTTCATAGGTTTACATTTTAAGTTTCATGCTGTCAATTTCATTCCTTAAGTCCTCATTTTTAGTTTCTAAGTCAGCCATTTCTTTTCTTCCCTCTTCCAAATCCTTAATCATTTTCTTATGATCTTCAATTTCAGTTTCAAGTAGAGCATTCTTATCATTCATATCATGATCATCCACAAACAAGTTAATTTTTTTTCAATGATTTATTCTCCTTTTTTTACATATCATATTTTTCCATGAGTTGTATATATGCTTCCTCCCAATCATCAGTTGTATAATCTTCAAATGGAGAATTTACCTCAGTTTCTTCGTCACCTTTGGCCATGAGGTAGAGATCTTCTTTTTCTTTTCCGAGGAGCTAGTTCCATCATCATTTTTCTTTTCATCGCTCCATGTGGACACCATGGCCTTGTTCTTCTTCTTGCCCTTCCATTTGTCAGCTTTTCTGAATCTGTCGGGATAATCATTCTTGAAATGTCCTGGTTTATTGGAAGAATAACAAATTATTTTATCAGATTTCTTAGAGTTTTCAGAATTAGATTTGAAACCATTTCTTACCTTTGACCTTCCTCTCATGAAGCTCTTGCCTTCCTTTCTCATGAATTTTCTGAACTTACGTGTGAGCATGGCTACGTCATCCTCATCTCGCTCACTTGCCGAATCCTCACCTTCATCAGAAGAGCCTTGACCGCTGGGTCCTGCTTTAAGAGCTAGGGGCTTTTTCTTAGGCACCTCAGCCTCTTTGTTCTTAAGGTTGATCTCATAGGTCATTAATGACCCAATGAGTTCATCTACCTTGGTAGTTGCGAGATCTCTCAATTCTTCAACCACGGTAGCCTTTGTGTGCCATGCGGGAGTCAATGATCTGAGAATCTTTCTCACAATTTCCTGTTCTGAGTATTTCTTTCCCAAATCAGTTAGACTATTAGTAAGCACAGTTAACCGAGCATACATATTCTGAATTGACTCATCAGGGTTCATGCGGAACATTTCATATTCAGAAACTAAAATGTTGGCTTTTGTTTCTCGTACCTGAGAGGTTCCTTCGTAGATTACCTCTAACTTATCCCACATTAGTTTTGCAGATGCGCAGGTAGTCACTCTTGAGAATTCAACTGGATGGAGTGAGCATTGCATGATGTGTTTAGCACTCTAGTTGACAGTGGATTGTCTTATTTGTTCTTTGGTCCACAAGTCCTCATTATCCGTAAGCTCATACGGACCTTTGCTGATCACTCGCCAAAGTTCGTAGTCTTGAGCGCGAATGAACACCTGCATGCGATGTTTTCAATAAGGATAATTAGTTCCAGTAAAGTAAGGAGGTCTATTAACAAAATATCCTTCAGGAAAGAAACATTTGGATGCTAATCCACCATTTCTCTCAAGGTCGTTGGACCCCATAATGAGAGATTAGGCTGTGATACCACTTGTTGAGTAGTGGACAGCAGATCTAGAGGGGAGGGGTGAATAGATCTGACCCTCTTTTCGTAATGAAACCCTCTATATAGCTAGATAAAATAAATTACAGTAGAATATAACTAACTTAACGAAGGACACAACAATTTGTATAGTAAGATGATTACGTAATATAGAGATTGAACCTAAGCATGCATCTAGAATGAAGAAATCACATAAACAAACCACAACACAAAGGATTTTAAGGTGGTTCGGACTGAATCCCCAGTCCTACGTCCACCCCCCACCAAATCCGGTGAGGCTCCACTAGTGCCACGCATTGAACCGCAAATCGGAAAGACCTCCGATTGCCTTCCTACTAACCACCGGTAGGGACGTCAACACCGCAAATCGGACAACTTCCGATTGCCTTCCTACTAACCACCGGTAGGGACGATATTCAGTTTCAATTGTTTGAAAGAAATGAAAAGAGAACAAATACGAAATCACTCAAACAAGATATAGAATATGTTTAAAGTAGAAAGATCTTGTCTGAGTTACAGGAGCTTGAATCTGATGCTTCGATGGTGTCTTCTTCCTTGAGAGATGATCTTCCTTGAATCTCTTCTAGTTGATGAGGAAGATTATGGATGTAGCTTGATCTTCCTTTTGATCTTCTTGAGTTGATGAAGAGGTTTGAGGATGCAGTTTAGATCACCCTTGAGATGACGAAGAAGATGAAGGATGTAACTTTATCTTCTCTTGACTTGGGCTTGATCTCCTCTTCAAGTAGCTTGAATCACTTGAGGATTTGATGAAGAACTTCTTCTCGGAGTACTGTTCACGGCTACAGTACTCGAACTCCTCTCACCCTTGTAGCCTTTTTTGATCTCCCTTGGATTCACAAATGATCAACTAGGGTTTCTAACCCTCTTGCACGTGTTTTATAACCTTTGAATGGTCCTTAGACATCCCCGAGACCAGGTCCACAATCTATGGAAGATTCGGTGACTTTGGGGTTAAACAAATACAAGGAAAGGGGCTCTTCTCGAAGTGGAAAACAAAGTCAACATTGAAGGCTCGGGGCTGGCGATCGACCTGCAGCTTCTGGCGGTCGACCGCTATTGAGAAACCTAAAAACGGGCGGTTCCTGGAAATTCTGGTCGACTGCTACTGGGCTGGCGGTTGACTGCTACTGAAAGAGTTGTAATCTGGGGGTTACTGGCTGGGGCGGTCGACCGCGCCTGTGCTGGTGGTCGACCGCCAGCTGGGCAGACCCCGGGCTTTCCCGGGTCGGTCCGTTAACTACTTTAGCTCCATCGCTTGACTCCATTAGCAGCCCGTTCATGTCTGTGGCATCTTTTTTGACAGTCTTGAAGATTTATGTTGATTATATCGCTCCTATAATCAAAATTTTATTCCGGGGGCTCTGCCCCCGGAAACCCCCGCAAGGGGCGCTGCCCCCTTGACCCCCGCAACCTGACCGGGCAGGTCGATCCGCGTGCGAGGGCGTAACATTGAGCTTTCACATTTGCCATCTCCACTTCATTCCTTGGCAATTCATTGGCATATCTGTCATGAACAAAACATCACGTATGTCAGTCATATGAGAGTTAAAACAATAATGCCTTATAGTGTTTAGCTATTATCAAAACCAAGAATATCCAATAACTCAAATGACCACAAGATGATGTCAAATGACCCAAACCACAGGAAGACTCAAATGATCACAAGGGCACAACAGCCTCTTCAGCCGTTAAGGTGAACTCTGATACCCCCGATCAGAAACAATTTGCTGGTGTTGGAGATCTGGCCACTGGGGGTAGCAGCGACAGCATTTCTTCGGCTCCTTCTTTGGCGGGATGCCATCTTCTTGGTGGTCAGGCCCGTGTCGAAACGGATGTGGTGAACAAAATAGCCCACGATCTTGATCGACGTGCTATCGGCAGCAGTTGTTGGCCACCCGACAGCAGCGGGTCGGGTGGTGGAAATCCCCATGGCGGGTATGTGGACTTCGATGGGCTTGGGCCCATCGATCTCCAGCAGGTTGACGAAGGCCACCCGCAAGAAGTCGGGGAAGCCCACAACCTGAGGAAAGTCGCCGAACTTGATCGGCACTGCGAGGTAGCCATGGTTGGCATGGCTCGCAATGACTAACGGTCCGAAGCTAACGGCCATTGTGATCGTCGAAAAATAATCCCTGCAAATTGCAAGTAAAGAAGTTTGGAATCTCTTAAGTAGGCCGTAGGGCCCCTAGTCCTGGCTAGGAGATGAAGGGAAATCTAATAGTCCCACCGGGCGTGCCAGACTTGTGTTGCACTTTTGGGATACTTCTTTTGTTTGTTTATTCAATTCATTTATTGATTTATTTAGTGCGTGGGCGTGCCAGTCACATAACCGACGATTTAAGCCGGTCCCATGGAGGCCCTTGGTGCACTCGATTTAACTAGTCAGATGATTGTGTGTGTCGTGTCGATACAAAAATTTGCCACGCCATAAAGGTCATAACGTTAATTACATCCCCTCGGAGAGGGTAAAACCCTTGATTAGTCGCCAGGCAAAGGGGCCCTATGGCTTGAAATTCATATTAACGAGATGAGAGCATGAAATCTCGAGTTACATCTAGATAGAACCAGCATCGGGGCACAAACGTTTAAAGATATGTCGGTCACTTGCGGACCATTTCATGTTCGGACGAAAGACCACATTTGTAGCGTAAAAGATGGCGATAAAACCGTGCAAATGTCTGCCGCATATGCGGTAAGTTTGATGAGATGCAGGATTGGATCACGGCAGACACGGGTCGAGCTTAACGAATTATCGGCCCGAGATGACGTCGGCTCATGGCCATATCGGGAGCGCTCCCGAGGTCCATGTCCAATTTGACGGGGCATCGTTGCTTTTCTCTTCACACCAAGTCCGGGGGAGCAGGAGTTCCGAAATATTCGTGGTTAGGCCATTTTTTTTATTATCACCCTTCAGGTTGTTAAATTTCATTATTTGTTCACACACACGAATGGTTCATTCTATTTATTTGTTTTGAACCCTTTTCTTTTATTTGTTTAATTATTATTTTTTTGAAGGAATGCCAGTTTAAGGATGCAACGGGGTGCTCCAGTTAGGCTGAAGGAGGGGGGGCGCGTCGGTCAAGGCTGAACAAGGGGGGGGGGGGGCGCCGGTTTAGGCTGACTTCGTGGAGTTAGGCTTTGAGAGGAGAACTAGCCCGGTGTGCTACCCCAGGGCGCCGGATTAGGTCGCACTGGATTAAGGGAAGGTTTGGCGAGTTTTGGTTCTGATTTCCTTCTTTATTCGCTTGGCCAGATAAGTTGACAAAAGGGTTAATAAGAAGATTCAAGTGTTTTGTTCTCTTGTCAAGATGAATTAGCAAGAAGGTTCAAATGTTTTATTCAGAGGTTTGTTGTGCAAATGTTCTGGAACTTAGAAGGTCAATATTATGTCAAGTTTGCAGAAGTTTGGACACACATAGTTTCTTGTACGCAGAGAGCTCTTTTCATTCATCCATTCATCAGTCTTTGTGGTTGTTCATTATTAGTGCCATTCGTGTTCCTGGCGAAAAATGGGCAGCACCTCCCCCGAACTGGGGTTTGCAAGGTGTAAACTAGGGAATCGTCAAATAGAATGCTCCGGGACGAACCCCAAAATTAGGGTGAGCCAAAGACGGCTACCCGATGACCCAGAGGTGAGCGTAGAAGCCCGAGGACTAGCCTTCAAGGGGTTCTAACGGCTCACGGGCCGTGGCTCTAGAGGAGTTTCGCAGAGATGGATGTTTGCCATGTTGCTGAGCAAAAGGCTATAGATGTTCACCCTTCAGACGGGTCCCCTCAAAAGCCATGCCACAGAGAGGCAGGCTTCTAAGAGCCCTGGGTGATTAGAAGATAGGGAGAGGGGGAAAAATTGATGAAGTAGAACACAATATAATTGTGATGGACTTTCTTTTCATTTACTCAAAAGAGAAGGGGGGAGGCAAAATACAAGAGGGGAATCTACCCCATAACAAAGGAAAACAACAGAAAAGAAGAAGTAGGTACACCGATGGGGGGAGGAGAACCGAGCACAAGCTCCTCTTCCTCCCAAGCTCACCTCTCTTCTCTCACACTCTCTCCCTTTTCTTCACTTCGCAGGTGCATGGGGGATGGAGCTTTCTTTTTCTTCGGATGCCAGAGAGCCAGACCAGTCTGGAAAAACTTGCCAAAAAACTCCAAGAGAACCCCCTTTCTCATTTTCTTCGACCTGCCTTTTTATAGAACAACCAGTGGAGTTGAATTCCTGCCATCTCCGCTTCGTTCGCTGTAACGTCAGGAATTGACTTGTTGTGTTGGCTTCCATTGGTTCACGGAGTACGCTGGCATCCGTCTGAGGATAGGATGTTTGCAGATTTGTCGGGGGGATCTGCTTTGCTGCCACCGTCACTGCTTGCCTTCGTCGCTGCTGCCGTTGCGTTGTCGAGCTGAGGTGTAGACAGACTTCGTGATTCACCCGGCGGCATTGAATGCTCTGCTCTTCACCTCTATACACGTAACTAATAGGAAAATAGGGTGTCGGTTCATGGATGGAATGGCTTTGGGTTAAACCGTCGTGCCCAAGGGGCACGCCGGTTTAGTCCACATATAATATCACACTGGTTTAGGTACACCAAAGGGGCGCACCGATTCAGCATCAGGAAGGGGGGCCTGTCGGTTCAGGATCCACACTATCGATTTAAGAGCAAGAGAGGCAGGTCGTGCCGATTTAAGTATCAAAGTGTTTTGCCTCGGCTCTGAGGTAGTTCGAACGAACTCTTTCCCTCTAGTACTGCCTTAGCTTTAATGCACTGCCTCCGGGGTGTCCATTTCGAAGCCTCCGGGTCCCAGTTTGGGACTTTGAGTGATTTCCAACACGTGCCGAACCTGTGTCCGACTACTCGGGTTTCTCCCTGATTCATCGTTCGGCACCTTGTTTTGAGGGTCCAGGGCTATTTCTTCGGCTCGAGAAGCTTCCTTATTAGGTAATGGACCACCATGTGTGTTTTCATCCTGATCGGGCGAGATATGTTATTCATTCAGCCTCTCCATCCTCGACTTGCTCTCGGGTGCCGGGACGTACATGTCGTATGATCATCATCATCATTTTTTTTTGACATCTACATGAACCCCCTTCTTTTTATTTCTTTTGGCCACCCACACGACGATTTAGCTACTATCACGATGGCCACCGGTCCGGAGCTCACTCCGATCTTTGACTGTGGCCTTGGGTTGCCAAACATCGGAAGCCTAATATACATCTTCTTCGCTTTGCCATGTGATTTTCTTCTCAAAACCCCATTTTGGAGTTTGGACCGATTCTATGCCCATGACTCCAAATGGGTGAGGAACATGGGATTTAATCCCGATCGTTTTCTACCGATTCCGACCTCGGGTTCTTGATCACTCATGGACGCCCGGGGGCTCGTTACTTCTTAACGTAGATCCCGGGTGGCTTCCCTTTAAGGAGTGAACATCAATGGCCGTATATGGCGATAGCTCAAGTCCACGCTATGGCAATGAGGTCGTGGGGACCCATAGGTCGGCGGGGACCTTTGTAGGCTAGCCCTCGGGATCTTTGCGCCCAAAAAGGGTGACGGGTTGTTACTGCTTCCGTGCGCATCCCTATTTGTTTAGAGGCCATATCGGAGTTTCTCCGTAGGTGCGTCCCCTATTTACACCCCCCAACAGTCCTGGTCTAGGGGAGGTGCTGTCGGAATTTAGCCGAGAAACTTGAACTAATTATAAGGCTAATGAACAAGAAATGATGATGACTGAACTCAAGAAATTGCGAGCGGATCATTGAACAAAACTCACTAATGTGAACTAATGCATGACAAGCTTGAAGCAATGTAGTAATCAATAATAGTTCTGAAAATTGTTGAAACAGAATAAGCAAAATAAAAAGATGCTGAACATTGGAATTTCTTGACTCAAAAAAATTGGAATCCGGTTTGGAGTAATACATACAATGAAAAGATAATTATCACACTTATTTTTTGTAAGCTTTCTAAAAATCAAAATGAAGCAAAGGCTTGAGACCCAATTTCTCAAATCTGAACAAAAATTCCAATCCAAATGAGTTCACATATATCGAACCCCAAGAGAAGAAGAGATAATGGTTGATGCAATTTTCTGAAAACTGCTGGAAATCTGAAACTCTCAAACCAAATCTAAATATCTGCATGGCCAACCATAATTCTGAGAACTGCTGAAAATAGAATAAGTAAAACAAAAAAAATGCAGGATGAGCATGGCACTTCCTGATTCAAGAACTAAAATCCAGTTTGGATTGATACATACAAAGAAAACGATAATGATCCTTAACATGGGAAAAGTCAAAATGGACAGAGCAAAGATTGAATTCTGAATATAAGTTTCAATCTCTCAGTCTAAAACTGAAAGCCCTGCACAACAACATTTTGCATTTTTGCATATATTCTGCCCCTTAAGCATCCGATACTCTTAGGAGATCACCAAAATTCTCAAAACCCAAAGTTTCTGTCAAGGCTGACCCTGTGCAGCCACCTACACAAGGGTTAACCCCCATGTCCTAGGGGTCGACCCCTCTTGAAACCTGTTGACCCCTCACAGCAGCATGCTCCGCCCTACGCTTTCTCGCTCGTACGCATGCATATACATACGCATTGTGTGTGTCTTTGCCTATGTATCAACAATGATAAACAAAGAAAAGATGAAAGAGGAAAAAAAAGAGAGGGGAAATGAAAATTATATTTACATGAGAAAGTTCATGACAGATTCATTAAGCTTCATGAAATGATCACACATTGCATGCTCCACCGGTTTATACCAGATTTTCATTACATCTGTGCATTGGTTCATAAATTTAGAAAACATTTCATGAACCAAGATCCCCACACTAAATCAGAAACCTTTGCATAAGAGCATCTTCCTGCATTGGCATAATATTTAACACATAAGAACATCCAACTCATGACTTCACTAGCATGAAATAAATCCGCATTGCATCTTGCATGCATGAATCAAAAGAAACCCCATTTGCATTTTGCAAAGCTCAAAAAAATGCATTCTCGCACTCCTTGTTTATATGTGGCATATACTTTGCCCCTCGAGCATTTGATGCTCAAAAGGGATCGTACCATTCTCAAAACATGAGGATCATCCTTGTATGTTTCATGCATGTTTTGTGCATTGAACTAATATTAAAAGATGAGATGAAAGATGGAACCCAAAAATTGCATAAAGATCAAAGAAATCCCAGAAACTGCATTCGCCACTGGGTTCGGTCAATCGAACATAGCCTTCGGTCGACCAACCTATGGTTGAGTCGATGCATCCGGCATCCCCATGCGCTGGAAGGATCGGTCGACTGAACCCCCCCCCCCCCTAAAAAAAGAGAGGAAGGAAGCAACATTAAAACATCGAAGAAATGAAGTGTGGGGAGGGGCTGCGTCGACGCAGGCAACCTTCTACGTCGACCTAGCCATTCCCTGGCCTCCAAGGCCGCTGCCCCTTTATGTTCATCAACACAGGAAACCTACTGCGTCGACCCAGCCCTTTTTCTGCTCCAGGGCCGCTACCCCTTTTTGCTGCGTCGACGCGGGGAACCTCCTATGTCGACCCAGCCTTTTTCTGGCCTTCAGGGCCGCTGTCCCTTTACGCTACGTCGACGTAGGCAACCCCTGCATTGACTCAGCCTTGATAAAAAAAAGGGAAAGATAGATCATGTAATTATGAAAGTAATACGAAACAAAAAAAATGATAATGAACATGAAATGCACTCATCCCAATGAATGTAATGGCTTTTATCCAAAGCTTCCCCCCTTTTGACCCTCAGCTAAGGGATCATCAAAAATAGGCCCTTGCAAGCCATGCCCCGGCCCGGGGATTCACCCCACTGTGGCCATGGCTCGACTTTGCTCCGGGCCGATAATCCACTGAATTTAAACCGCTTCAACCAGGATTCAACCGAATTTCACCATTTCTTCCAATATTAAAGGTGTCATACCCCGACATACATGCATCCCGATGTTATGTATACACTGGGGGTGCTTCTAACCTGGACGTCCGTCCGAATATAAAATGGTAAATTTACAGCTGATATGACTCCAAATATCCTTCTACACCCCACTATGGGGGATTTTAATACTTTTCAACATGCTATTTACTCCTTTCATAAAAAATGAACCTTAAGCCATTTGGTCCCATACCTCGATGATTAATCAACGGTTTTCCCCTCTCCGAGGAGATGTAATTAACACCGTGACCTTCATGGCACGTCGGGTCTTCAGTCCCGACCCGATACCCACAGTCATCTGTGTTGGGTCCTTGGGGTGCAACTGGATCTAGAAGGGGGGTTGAATAGATCCTACCAAAAACTTTGGCCTAATTAAAACTCTTGGCTGATAAAAACATAAATCACTACTATAAAGCAAATGAGACACTTAGACACAATGCACAGCAGATCTAATAGGAATATCTCAAATGGAAATGGCAAAACACAGTGCACAGGCTGCTGAGGTCGACACTACCATATGGTGACGTCGACGCACCTTCAGAGCAGGTTCAGAGATAAGGGAGATCTTGTTGCAGTAGACTGTAGGGGTCTCACCAAACTCCAGCAAGATGAATGAACATGCTGGTTGTATGAGTGAAGACGATGGTAGAGTGAGTGTTGAAGAAACAACTACAAATGTATAAGTCAGTGCGGATAAAACAGTCCAAGTATAAATCCTTTATGCTACCCGACCTATGAATGGGGGAAAGAAGAAATGGATCAATCACACAAGGCACATCCCATTGCACAAGATATTTTTAAGGTGGTTCGGTTGCAAACCCGCAACCTACGTCCACCCCACACCAAATCCGGTGAGACTTTCTCCACACAAGGATGAAGTCCTCAACCTACACACGAGGATGAAATCCTCCACACACACATACACGGGGGGAAGGGGGGTGAACCCCACACACGCACACACACACACACTAACAAAGAAGACAAGCTGCAAGTGCAGCAAAAGAAACACTTCCGGTCTCTCAAGCGGAGCCCCGGACACACACTTTTAAATCGATTGTAAAATGAAAATGAAAGCATGAATTAATGCAGGGAGAAGGCAACTGTGGCTTTAGATCAATGTCATGAAGCACTAGAAAACTTGGCACGGCTGAAAGAGGGCTGCACTCCTTTCTTCTTCTTTGCCTCTCAGAGTTTCTACAGAGAAGGCTCCCTTCCTTTCTCTCAAGCTCTCTTCCATTTGTTTCTCTTAGAAGAACATAGTGGAAGGCTTAGGTCTACTCACTCTTTTCTTCTTCCTCTCTCTTTTATTCTTCTCTCCTTTCTCTTACAGCATTGGACTGGGATGATCAGATGCTGGGCTGCTCTCTCCCCCTTTCTTTCTTTCTCACATGTCTTCTATTGATTGCTCAAGGGATGTTGGCTTCTTCTTAGGGCGGCATCTACAGCAGTAGCAACTTCTTCATTTGAAGCTTCACATATATATAGAAGATCCTTGAAGAGAAATTTTCCATCCAAAAGAGCTACAATGGAAATAGGCTGGAGTTCAAATTAAAGTAGCTTTTCTGACCTCTCGCCTTTTAGCTGTGCTTGACTTGATCCACCAGATATAAGGAGGTAGCTGGAAAGTCAAATTTCCCACCAACATTTTTCCTTGGCTTTGTAGAGAAAATTTTGAGGATATTTGTCTTGAGCTGTAGTGCTTTTCAGACCAGTCCTAGGATAGGACGATGGCAAGCAGAAGGTGGACTTTACTTGAGAGTCTGGGGTAGAGTGAATGGCTTGGTCCAATGTGCACTAGAGGGTTGACCACCTGACTGGTCCTTTCTCAGGACAGAAGAGATAGATTTTTGGCAGAAGGGACTTTCACATATTTGGTCCCAAACATGGGCCTCTTCAAAAAGATGTTCTGAGGTGTCATAAAGAGATTGCAGAACCTCTGACCTAGGAACCTTCCTCCAGACCTCAAAAGGTGTGTTTATGGAGGTTTACGCCTGAATATTTTATTCTCTGGATGGTTTTTGAAAGGATAGATCGAACAGAGTACTTTTGAGTTTCTTCTTCAGTGAGGTCGAACTGCTGAGAGGTGAGGTCGACACTACTTTGAAATATTCCAATTATAATGGGTTCTAAAAGGAGCATCAAGTCGACCTGCTGTAACAGTGGTGTCGACCTGTCTTGAAGTGGTGTTGACATGTCTTAAGTGGCGTTGACCTGTCTTAAGAAAACTGCCAGTATAACAGTCTTTAGAAGCACCATGGTGTCGACTTATTGTAACTGTGGTGTCGACACTACTTTACAGAATCCTGTCTTCAACGCTTTCTGGAAGCACCATGGTGTTGACCTGCTATAACTGTGGTGTCGACACTGCTTTGCTGAATCCTATCTTCAATGCTTTCTGGAAGCACCATGGTGTCGACTTGCTGTAACTATGGTGTCGACACTGCTTTATAGAATCATATCTTCAACGCTTTCTGGAAGCACCATGGTGTCGAACTATTGTAATTGTGGTGTCGACACAACTTTACGGAATCCTCTCTTCAACGCTTTCTGGAAGCACCATGGTGTCGACCTGCTGTAACTGTGGTGTCGACACTACTTTAATAAAACTACGAGTATGACAGTTAAGCTGTGAGGTCGACACTTCTTCTTTACTTTTCATGTCTTCAGCCTAGCCACCTATTTTTCATCATCTACCTTGATTTTTATGCAACTAATCGCCTCGATTTCTATGCACTTGCATCTAGAGTTTCTTTTTCAACCTTGGTAGGTTCTTGCTCCTTTAGATTTATATATTATGAATTCAACCTTGCCCTGATGCTCATTTTCTTGATCTCTTCACATGCTCATCTTTTTGAGGCCATTCTCATGCCAGTGCTAACTTTGACCTAAAACTTATTCAGTTTGACATTATTAATTCATATAAGACTATCAATGAGTCATGGTCATATATCATCAAAACAATAGAATCAAGCATGTTGCACACATCCCGAACATTCTCCCACTTTTTGATGATGGCAACTATGAGTCATTGTGAGTTCATTGTGAGTCATCTCTAAAGGAAATACACTCAAGAAGTATGCACTTATGACTCATCAAAATTTCTCCCCCTTTGCCATCAGCAAAGAGGACATAGATAAAGGCCAATTTCAAGATCAAAATTATGAGCACACAGAGTAGCGTGAGATAACATGCAACAAGGATGGATAACATGAGAGACATCATGTCAAGTATCAAGACAGATGCAAACGCCAGTTGAGCACATGGTTGGGTCCCTTGGGATTGTAGGGTCCCTTGGCTTGGCATAAACAAGGCACATAAATGAGCATGTAATGCCATAAAGTCACAGAAAGGTAGCATTAGATTTAATCATGAGAGACATAATTATGCAATATATTGAACATAGAAGGAAGATGCAATCAAAGAGTAGTGTGACAGCCATAGAACTGATTTAGTTTTTCAGGATTTTCAGATTTTTATGTTTTCTATGCAATGCATGGAAATGGGAAATGCAAGCTAACCAAATACAAGAAGAAATTGATACTAATTGTTAAGAGGAGATGTTGTGTTCAATGCAGCCAGGAGAGTCTCTCACAGATGGTCCAGAGATAGCAATTAGCATAAAAGTATATACCACCAAGAGGCCAATATGTCTTAAGGACACAGGCCAGGATATCCAGACAGTAATCTAGACACAAGGGGTCGACCCTTGTGGTCGACACTTGAATACCATGGTTCTAGACAGAACTAGACCCGGAGAGGGTCGACACTTGGAGTCGACACTTGGAATTTAGAAGAGCCAGTTCCATGAAAACATTAGGATGGGAGTTCTTCAGTCTAAAGCCATGTTCATAAATGCAGTGTTATAGATTTTTCAGAATCTTCAATTATACAATTTCAATGATGAATCCCTTATAAACAGATTGGTTTAAAACTGATGAATTCTGTGTTTCTCAAAAATAAGCATTTGAAAATATCTACATTCAATCATTAATAGAGGTGAACCAGAATTTCATACTAAAACCAGGTTAACCTCCTCTCACCTTACTCATTCAATTCCATTAGCTCCTTTCAGAGTAACTACAAAAGGTATTGAGGTTAAACACCTTGACATTTCTGATTTTATCCATTAGCACTACAAATTCAGATTTTTCTTGTGAAACCATTGTTGGATACCAATTGTTATTGCTTTTCATTTTTATGAGCAGTCAAGTGTAGCATGCACTTTTTGACGTGGGAGTGCACGTTGATTAGACGCCAGCACCCCCAATTACGCAGTATAGCTCACCATTCTGCTTCAAGTAGAACAGAGGTAGCAAGACACTTCATGACCCTGTCTACTCCACTTCAATGATGAAGGGACTCGATTTCTTAGTGAAACAATTGCTATTGATCTGCCTTAGAGCACTGAACTCAGTACACACCTTTTTACATAAGGATATACGTTTATCAGACGTCAATATCCCCAGTTACTCAGCATGACTGAAATTCATTGCATTCATCGAATCCTCTTTTCTTGAAAGCTTCAAATTTGACAAATGTTTAAAAGAAATACTACAATGAAGTTTCAAAAACAAAGATGCCTTTGTACTTAGGATAAACTTTTAGATTTAAGAAGGCATAACATGTCAAAACATGAAACATTGGTTTAAGTCCATTAAGGCTGAGTGCAACCACGTTCAAAGTCATTTAGCAATAAAAACTCGAAGTCATTAAGTTTAAACCAATAGTTTTCATGTTCAAGGCAATCATAGAACTCCATAATGGAAGATTCCTCTTTAAGGTTTACTCTGATAAAAGACCTCAACAATAGATAGAGATACTCCCAAGAGTTCATGGCATTCAAGGAATCAAGGATCAGGCAGCTGAGCATGCAAAGATGGAAGATTTTTCAGACATCCAAGAAGGTTCAGATTTTTAGATCATTTCAGACCCAAGGTGAAACACAACAAATCATAACCATGATGCAAGGGCTGAAGAAAACAAGAAATGCACTTGGGTGGATGAATGGAGGTAGGCACCAAACACTCCCCCCGAGTATGTGCAGTGAGCTCAGACTGGAGTAAGGGAATAGGGCCTACATGTGAACAAGAGTGTCGACACAGGCACCTCATGGTGTCAATGCACTAAGCTCAGATAGAGAGCAGTTTTCAAGTAGAAATGAACTACGAGGTCGACCTGAGTAGGTCTATGGTGAGGACACCAAAGCTAGAGTACGGCTCGACTCAGCGAGCCGCCGATACCGGACGCGCAGCATGACTCGGTTGACACCGACGTCTTTATGGCTGGGGGACAGTCTGGAGTCTCCACCGGAGCCTTGATACTTTAGCACGTATTTTTATACATATTTGTATTTTATATGTATTTGGTCGTATTTGGTGTGTATTCGGTATGTATTTGGGTTGTATTTTGATTTGTATTATTTGGGGTTTTATGTTAGGTCAATGGGAGAATATTGACCAAATATTTGTATTTTTGATTTATTTGGGTCCAAGGGGGGATTAATATGGTCTAAGGGGATTAAATAAACCAAGCCCCTTATGTTGACTTGGAGAGAAGGGCGCCCCCTCTTTTGTCCCCATGTGGGGAATTGTTTAGTCTCTTTTTATCTCCCTTCCCCTTTATGCCCCTTTGACCAAGGGTATTAGAGGTCATTTGCCTAGGTCTAGGGTTTAGTATTTAATGTCTCTTGTTGCATTTTTATCAAAATTAATGAAGAATTAAATTGGAAAGATGCCTTGGGCGCACCTCCCCCTCTCCCTCTCTTGCTAGTTCTTCTTCTTCCTCTCCCTTGCTGCCTCAGATCTAGGGCTGAAACCCTATTATTTCTGAGTGATCTTCCTCTCCTTCTCTTTCTCTATCTGCTGCAATCGATCACCGTTGCCGCCGCCTCCGTTCGTGCCACCATCAAGCCACCACAATCCGGCTTCCACCTGTTGTCCTGAATTTCGGGATTCCTGGACAGCAGCTCGGTAAAAAGGTTGGTACGAGAGATCCAACGGTCTGATCGTGATGAGGTTTTGAGGGTAGGTTCCTCCCATCGTCCACCATTCCCAGTTTAATATTCATGCAGATCAAAGTCCGTTTAGGTCCCCTCCCAGGCATTTTCTCTTCTCATAGTCTACCTGTGTGCAGATCTACGAGGTACTCTGTTGGTAGCCGATTTTTCCACCCCCTCAAACGTTGTCAGAAAAATACAAAAAAAATTATGGCGTGATCATCTCTTTCTCCCCTATCCACCAAAAAAATCCCAAGTCCTAGATCCTTCATTTGATTTTTGGTCAAACGCCTTGAATAGGTAGATCCCATTCTGCCTTGTCAGTTCTATATTCCGAGCCAACATCAGTCACCGTGTTACAGTCATTTTCATTTCCAATCCAGCCGTTGGATGGAATTTAAATTCCAGTATGTCGAAGCCCTTTGAGTCCCATTTCCAACTACGCTAGTTTCACCCCGATCTGATACCGGATCTAGTCGTGGCTACTATTTTTGTGGGAGCGCGCATTTTTACTCCGAGGCAGACCTGTAAAAGGGGGTCACCGGATAATTCTAGCAAAAATATGCCGGGATAGCTTCAACGACTGCCAGTCCCGGGGGTCGACCAGGGACCCTCTGCCACTATCCCGGTGCACCGCCGCCTTCAGCAGATCCCAGGAGGTCGACGTCCCTTTGGACGTCCGTGTCTGCTGTCCTGCCCGCCAGCAAATCACAGAATCGGAGCCGCTGCCCGCCACCACCTGGAACCCGCCGCCTTGCTGCCCATCAACCCAAATTCGGTGCTCCCGACATTTTTGCGTAGCTATTTACCTCCCTGCGTGGAGTGGGAAAGAAAATCACTACTTTAATTAACTTTATTTATTATACCGGGAGTCACGGAACTTGGCCGGGACGTCTTCCCCACGCCTTGAGCGTGGAGGTACATTCGCCACCCTCTTGTCATAATTGCTTATTTAGTATGCGTTCTAGATGCCGCTGCATGTGATTAGGTTATTTTCCAAGCTAGTTCGTACTTAATCACCGCTGTGAGTTGTGAGTGGGAGACCCGTCCCGTGACTCGTTCCGAGCACGAGAGTGAGCCAACCACCCGAGACTCAAAGTCGGTTACTCAACCGTGCAGATCGTCACGTTTCCCTCGTCGGGGATGACCGTGAGCTTAGCGCTTCTTGTTTGCGGCATGTTCGCCTCTTTTGGAGCTCTTTAGGTGCCGCGTTGTTGTGTTTTGGCTGGTCGCTGTAGATATTTTCTTTCTCCCTAAACCAAAATATGAAAAGACAAATGATGCAAGCAATGGATCACTCACAAGCATGGACAGAATGTGATCGCCACCAAGGTATCAAGTGTAAGGGAGCACTACGTACCATGGAAAGGGAGAAAGAATGAAGACACTCGCCCAAGGACACAGCGCTGGAATAAGATAGAAATAGTCCTCTGGAGACCGCTGAAGGATGTAGACGGCTGAACGATAGGACGTGTGCAGCGCTGAAGAGCAACGCAGGAAGAAGACCTGGCTGGGGACTAAACGGTCTGAATCAGGCCGCAGACTGAAGTTGGATGGCTTGAGGAAGGCCGCAGAATTTTGTGAACGGTCTGAGGTGAACCATGTGAAGTCGCCATATTTCAAGCTGACGAACTTGATCCTCCACCCCTTCCGGCTTGCCAGGAGGGATGGGCCTCGTGCTAAAGCTTCTGTTGACCTGCAAAACATAGCAAATGACCAGAAAAGTGACCCAGATTAGTTTATGAAGTGCAATATCTATGAAAATGAACAGAAAACTAAACACATAAATAGAATGGGGGATACCTGGGGGGTTGGGTTTTTAACCCCTAATGGGCGTGGAAAAGCAATAGGAAGGGGAAAAATGTAAAAATTACAGTGAAAAACGTGGGTGGAAGTGAAAGGAAATAAACATGCAACGATGAACAAATGGTGGAAATGACCAACTAACTAAGACTCAAACAACACAAACGCAGCAACTACTCCCTGAACCGAAGGCTTAATGGACATGGAAAGCCTTCCTCCCTGACTGAGATTTGCTCCAGAAAGCGGCAGCACTTCGACGCAAATGCTGGATCTCCCCCCCTCGCGAGCTTGGACTAAGGGTGCTATTCATAGACCCTTGAAAGCCAGCCCCGAATTAGGGATTTTCTATCCAGAATTAGGCCGAGATTCTTGATCATAATCGTAGATAAAACTCCCATCTTCCACCAGGATCAAACAGCACCCAATTTCGGTGAGAATCCACGGAGAAAAAGGTGAAACAAGCTACCGGCTTAACCACAGCTGGAGAGAGAAAAGTCTACCAGATCATGATCTCGGCCCTTAACGCGGTCAATCGATGGGCCGCCCACCCATATAAACGGTCTATTGGAAGACCACCTCGAAGGTGTCAGTAGAAATTAATAAATAGATAAATATATCCTTCTATCCCAAAGAACAGATCGAGTTAGCCGGCATAGGACTCTCTCGATAAAAATTGTCTTTCGATAGACCGCCCAAGGTACCAAACGGACTATTGCGAGACCGTTTATACGATGTCGGTGAAAAATCAGCAAAATGAGATAAATAGATATTTATCTAAAAATAAACCCATTTAGGATTCTGATCCAATAAACAGTCTATTAATGGATCGTCCAACCAGTACGAACGGCCTAATGAAAGACCGTTTATAAGAGTGTCAGTGAAAATTCAGAAATAAGATAAATATCCATTTAACGATACAAACGGTCTTACTCTAGACCGCTTATTAAGCCAAACGGCCCATCGCTAGACCGAGGTTAGGTTGGGCGGTGGAAAATTAATAAAATGGTGTAAATAAGCCGATTCTCCCCAAAGACCAAGTGAAATCAAGGCCCAATAATCCCAAATTTGAGATCAAGCTTAGCCTAGGAGGAAGTACCCATAAAATTAGCCCAAAGACATGCTTGGAAATGGCCCAATGTGTAATGGACAACTCGAGGCATCCAGAAGAATGACCCAACTCATAGGCAAAAAATGGGTGTCAACAGATGCCCCTCCTTAACGTCATCTTTGCAGGGGAGCGAGCGGAGGTGAAGCGAAAGTGAAATGGAACATGGAGATGAAGCGGAGTGGACTGAAAAACGGGCGTTAAGGCAAATGACACTCTTTTTCTTACCAACGAGCGATAGGAATTTTCTGTAAAACTCTAAACCAATCACAAGGAACGATCGGACCAAAACGACACCAGTCTAGAGAAACTAACTAAACAAATAGAAGAAGAAACGAGCCACCTCGTTAGGGGACACAGTCCACAACCAATAAGGGAATGAAAACAAGCAATAAAAAGTAAAGAAGCAGGCTAAAAACCTCCAGACGGGGACTCTTAGTCAATCAAACCAAGTAGATAGACCAAAGAAAATCCTCCAACTCTGAGTGGAATAGCTCTTCCCTAAACCATGAACGCACAATCATCCATCACAAATGGGACACTTTTAGACAGACCATGGGTCGTGAATGCTCAAAAGATGCGTATGATGCATGCTGGGTTAAAATAAAAAGAAATCATTAAAATGAATGCGAAGAAAGCCAAAAAAATAGAAAGTACTTGAGAATAGTATTGCTAAACTGGGACAATCAGGGTCAAGACACTATCTGCAATCACGGCGTGCGAGATAGAACCATGATCCACTAATTTTCCCAACCTAACGGCCTATCCGATGATTAAACGCGTGCACCTAGATCATCATTATTTTTGTTAGAGGGGAGCATCAGATCTTGGAACACGTGAATGACCAGCCAGTTCTCGAGGTAATATAGCATAGATACTATATAGTAATGCATTAAGGGACACAGGGTACAAAATACTTACCTGACTTACTTGACTTGCCAAGTGGAAGTGGAATAATGTTGCAAAAGATCATGAACAAGAATTTGCATATATATATATCACGAGACAAATCAATTGAGCCAAAATATTATCAATTAAGCACATAATGTAGCAAAAATAAGTCTTAAAAGCTCATTCACCATCGCAGCATACAAATGGTCTAACTTAAGACTACCGAATGATATAAATGGTCCGGTTAGGGCTGCAAGGTAAATGAGGTTTTGAATCTTATAGCAGCATTAACACGGCCTTACAGAAGACCACCCAAATGGGCTCACGGTCATAGGAAGATCACCTATATGCATATGGGGCGTCTCACGCAAACGGTCTGGTCCAGACCATTTAAAAAACTAAACGGCCCATCAATAGACCACTTTTAGAACGTCGGTTTCAAAGAAATAAACTGACGCCTCCCTCGTCTTCCTCACGTCCTCCCATTCCCTCTCTCACCACACCGGAAGCCAACCGAGCGGAGCACCCCCCCTCTCCATCTCTCATCCCACACACTCTCACACTCTCCCCCACTCTTGCTAGCCCTCATATGCGCTTCAAGAAGCAAGTCTTGAAATGCATCACCCGTCGGATGGCCGAAAATGACACTGCATCACCGTCGACGGTGAACCCCGCGGACGAGGCAACGTCGCCACCGGAGTCGGCCGTGGAGGGAGCCCCACTGCCTGCGGCTGAAGGGGAGATGCCCGATGCGGTCAGTGGAGTGCCAGAAGAGGTGGGAGCACCACCGGAGGCGGCGACGCCTATGGCGGAACGACCGGCCAAAGGGCCGTTGTCATTCTAGGTAGGCCACGCCAAACCCTCCCCTAATCTCTATTGCAATGCATGCATGTAGCCTTGGGTGGAAGAAACGGGGCATACGACCCCTTAGAATCGGTTGTAGGGCCCTTAGGGCTATTGCCACTGGTGGGGGAAGGGTTTGAACGCCATCGGGCACGGCGAGTGAAACGCGGTCCAACATGATCTGCCTGAAAACCAAACGGTTCACCTAGGACCGTTAGGAAAGATAAACGGTCCAAATCGGTCTGTCTAGAAGGGTAGACAGTCCACGGGTGACCGCGCGATTGGAGTTGAACTGACGGGGTGTTGGGGATTGAACATGGTCTGAGGAAGACCGTGGAGTTGGTTAGACGGTTCACCTCAGACCGTCCAGAAGCTGAACCGTGGAAAACAAAGCGGTCTCCAACAGACTGCTCGGTGGGCAAACGGTCAAAGGATGATCATGTAGATTAGATGAACGGGATGGCTTGAAGGGAACATAAAACGGTCTGATGGGGACTGTTGGGCATCCAAACGGTCAGGCGGAGGCCGTTATACGTACGAACACATGAGGAATTAAACGGTCCCCACTGGAACATCTTAAGTAATGAACGGTCCTCATCAGACCGTCCACTAAGCAAAGCGATCAGTAAATGACCGTTCAGCTTCAGGGCAAAGAGAAGGCTTCTCTAGGAATAAAAATGGCCTGAAACAAACCGTTATAGGGACCTAAACGGCTCCTTGGGGACCGTTAACCTAACCGCACATTTTTTTCTTTTATTATTATTTTTATTTTACTGATGCATGATTTATTATGAAATGAATGACTAATGCAAATTGTTTAAATGCATGCAGGGAAAGCGCAGGACCCGGATTTCATGGCTCCAAGTCCGTGCAGTATACCTGACACTGTCGGACTTTGAGCGGGAGCGGCTCACCACCATGGGATGCGGGGAATTCCTCGACATGGAGGTGACACGGCTCGACACCGCCCACCTCTACGACTTACACGACTGGTGGGACCCGATGAGCCGCACGTTCCTCTTCCTGTGGGGTCACATGGTCCCGACGCTCGAGGACGTGGCGCGCATCACCGGACTGCACGTGCACGGTACGCCGGTCAGCGGGAGGACCTTCACCGACTACAGAGACTTAGCCTAGAGGCTGCTGGGCTTGCAGCTACAGAGGCCGAAGCATCAGTCGATGACCTTACAGAGGGTGACATTGCAGGAGAGCCTAGGCCTGCGGGGAGCGGAGATTACGGTGGGAGAGCTCCCGGAGCAGCACCTGGGGAGGCTCGTGGACTGTGCACGACCACGAGTAGCAGCTGCACCGGGACCAGAGGCAGACATCATCTTGAGGAGGTTCCTGATGCTGCTCTTCGGGAGGTTGTTGTTTGCCACCGGGCGGACAGCGTGAGCTGTCGGCTACTGCCCCAACTAGAGGATGTTGACCACGTCGGACAGTACGCGTGGGGGGCAGTGGTGCTCGCCTTCCTATTCAACACTCTCAACTCCACCAATCGGCGCATGATGCTTGGCGGCTTCTCTCCACTGCTACAGGTATGACTCGATTCCTAAAATAATTATGCAATTATTATCCCTATATGATTTCTGTATGTTGACATCTGATGCAATGCAATGCAGGTGTAGGCCTACGTGTACCTCCCTGGGCTGGGGAGAGGAGAGGAGACCTACCTTAACCGACTGCCCATCGCGAGACGGGGGACAGCACCTCGGGAGGTGGGCTCCCTACGTCGTCAGGTTCGGGCATTTCAAGACGACCTCGATGCACTTCCCTATGCTTCGGTAAGGTCTAAACTTGACCTTTACGAAATCGCAACTATATGCTTGTATGCTGATGCAATTGCCTATTTGACAGGTCCGGTGGACGCCCTACCAGGGTGAGGGGCACGAGAGCCAGCCATGGGTGGTGGCGGCCCAAGCGTACGCGGGTCGAGACATCTGGCTCCACTGCATGAATGTGGTGGAGCAACTCCACTACCGGCTGGTCATAAGGACCATCGGCGTCCACCAGGCGGAGGTCGAGTTCTCGGCTTGCGAGAAGTCAGAGGAGCACGTGGGATGCCACGCACGAGGGCTGGTGGTGGAGATGAATTGGGTCACGCGAGTAGGGGAGTAGATCCAGGATTGGATGGGACTTGGGCGAGCCGTGCGCGCCAGACCCGAGAGCGACGAGGCCTACCCGACGGCCTACGCCCGACGCTACGGAGACCAGGTCTTTCGTGGCACTCGACGACCGGTACGACTCTAACCTTATGCTTTTTAATATGCTTTATGATTATGATGGACTCACACTTGACTTCCTACATGCAGCTCGACCCCTAGGGACGGATCGCTGAGCTCCAGGGGTGACTCCATTCTACCGTCTAGCGGCGGGATGAGCTCCGGCTTTCTCTGGACATCCTGGTAAATTTTACTCAGCCTCAGACTTAAAATGTTTATGATATGCATTAAGAAATTGACATGCCCTTATTTGCGGCGAGCCGAGGGAGCCTAGTGCCAGGCGCCGGACGCACCGTCCTCCTCCTCCCAGCCATCCGCGGATCGGGCCGAGCAAGACGCAGAGTTCACCAGGGCAGTGGCACGAGCCAAGGAGGCCGAGGCCACACTCGCCGAGAGGGTAAGTAAACAGTTGTACTGAATCTCATGATTGAAACTTTACAAAGTAATTTAAAATGCATATGCAGGAGCGAGAGTTGGCAGCAGCACTGGGTGAGGCCACCCGGCAGAGGGAGGAGGCTGAGCGCTTCCGGACAAAAGCAACGGCGGTGGGGAGTTACTGAGCTGAGGCAGAGCATGCTCGAGCCGAGGCAGAGCTTTGCCGGGTCGCGGCAACAGCAGCCGACCGATACCGGTCCGAGGCAGAGCATGCTCGCATAGAGGCGGCCGTGCTGCGAGGGGAGGTGCGGGCGTTGAGAGAGTCCGTTCGACTTCTGAGCGGGAGGCTAGGACGCAGCGGAAGTCAAAGTGTCCCACCTAGCTACTTCAATAGCTCCTCCGGCCATCGGAGGAATGAGGATGAGGAGCGACACTGACGCCGACGTGCAGAGGAGAGCACCTCCATGGTGCCACAAGCAATGCGCCATGAGGGCTCAGGGGAGAGGGACGGCCCAGGGGAGGGTCAGGCCTGATGTACCATGAGACACATGTACTTTTGTTATGATATTACAATATAGCATGTTTTGATTTCTTCTTTTGATTTTGCAAATGTGTGCATGCTGACACTGACCGACTGACAACGAATCCTAGATTGACACGAAAGAGTGAGAGAGGGACTCGAGTAAATTGACTCCAAGAGACAAAGGAGTAAAGGTAGGATAGACATAGACGGTCACTCAGTAGGCCGCTTCAAGGGCTATACGGTCTAGCATCAGACCGTTGAGGGTCGTCCTGCCACGAGCTCAAAGAAAGTCCTAAACGGTCCCCCTTGGACCGCATACGTCATCAAAATGGCTCTCTGTTGACCGTTGGAATTTAAAGATGGCCCTCCAAAGACCGTCCAGGATGCCATAGAGATAAAGTGTGTGGAAGGTATAGAAACGGTCTCTGGAAGACTGCTATTACCCCCCTACGGCCGCCCGATAGGCCGCGGCTTAGGAAACTCTAATAGCTACGACCGGGACTCTCTTGGAGAGTCCCAAACCGTGGGTAAGGGATCCTAATCCGTGCTAAAGCCTATCCTACCCCATCTTGGGGTTATCCTACCTCGATCCTAGTTAGATTAGGCCAAGTGTTTGGGCTCTATAAGTAGGAGGCATCTTAAACTCATTTCTCACACCACACCCCTCTTCCAGGTCTTGAAAACCTTGCTAAACCTTCCCAAATCATCATGAAGAGGGCTCTTGAAGGAAGCTCCATGGGTGAGGTTGCTTACGACGGGCCAAAGTTGGCCAAAAAAGAGTACGGCGTGCTGCAAAGGTTGACCGCCATCCCTGGGCATCTGAGCTCCAGCCCTTTGAGGGAGGTGAGTCAAAGCAACTTCTTTGATCTTACTCAATTTCCTTCAAAAATGCTTATTATTCTCTCTCTTTTCCTCTCTTTCTTTTCTTTCTCCTTTCTTATCACTTCAGCTCTTTCCCGGCCCAAGGCGCTATTCCACCCTGAAGTGGATGTCTCCCATGATCCGTGAGCTCCCTATAGCAGTGATATCCATCTTAAGGGCCTGGCACTTGCACCCTCTTTTAATTCTAGCCAAAAACTACCCCAAGCTTTCGTTGGATTGGCACAGCATCACAGCTCTAGTAGAACTATGGCATCCCCAAACGCATACTTTTATCTTCCCATCCTTTGAGGCCACCATCTTATTAGAGGAGGTAGAGACTTATCTATCCCTTCCAAGATCTCAAGTTGGTGAGGAGGACTTGGTTTGCCACACTGTTGCCCCTGTAGATCCTACCCTCATCCTAGGGGAGTTCCTACCTAGCACTAAGGATATACGCACCATAATTGGCCCATACCACATCCATCTGCTACCCTTGAGCTAGTGGGTCATAGCTCATTGTAAGAACAAGTGCGGGTGGGATGAAGCCATAGCCAAAGTTGTTTCTATCTACCTATGCGGTGTCATGCTCTTCCCTTCTGCGGACCATGTCCTAGACATTCCCAACCTTAGCATCATTAGTGGACTATGGCAGTGTCTTTCCGTTTGCCAGGCCGTTCTTTCCTACTTGTACGAGAGTCTTAGCTAAGTAGCCTTAGGGGGCCCACTCTTTCCTTCTATGATCCTCCTTGAGTGCTGGATGGGGGTCAGGCTGAAGTTCATACCTAGGGAGGACATCACTTCCGTCAGCCGTATCTTTGGGAGCCATCCACTCTTCTTTATCGGTGGCGCCTTCGGGTTCTCTCAGCAGGTGGAGTGTCAGACCGCGGACAAGTAGACTCGGGATGAATGGCGCCTCTACATCAACACTCTGCCCTTAGACCGGTTCGTGATGCGCCCATCCCTACTCCATGGCACCACCCTCAAGCTTCCTAGGAGGCTTGAGCTTGACTTGAGGCTTGCGGGAGACACCACCTTGGTGATGTACAGCCCCTACAGGTGTTTTCTACAGGTTGGACTTCCTCGCACGATAGTTCCAGCGCTACCCCACCTTCATGCACTACAGGCGAGGAGACTCGGGATAGAGGAGGACGAGCAGGCAGTCAGCAGCGCCCAGATCATGTGGGAGGTCAGCAGGGTACGTACCCTACCAGCAGAGGTGACAAAGCTTCAGGCTGAGGATTGAGTGATTTTTCTTTTATGATGTATTGAGACCCATGGATTGACCTTGGTTTGTTGATTTTGAATAAAGGAATGGAATGTTTTTGATTGAATGAGATTGGCCTTATCTTTTATGCATTTGTGTGGATGGTTCTTTAGGAAGAAAGTGGCCTATGAAAATACCGCTGAGTGAGTTAGGTGGTCATCATTTGACCGTCGATTTAAGCAAGGCAGTCTTAGCTAGACCGCTCAATGGATGGATGTGAGGGGTTAAAAACCAAGGACGTGAGCGGTCTATCGAGGGACCGTTTAAGCACATAAGACAGTTGGTGAAGGACCGCTTTAAGACATAACGGGCATACTCAGACCGCAGCACCCTGGGCGCAAAGAAGAGCTAGTGGGCTCGTGAAATATGATTCTGGGAAATGAATGCGGCCTTCTGGTGACCGTCTAGAAGAATTAAACGGTCACATTGTGACCACTTGAGAGATTGAAATGGCCGTCGAGAGACCGTTTACCTGTAGATGGCAGAATTACTCGTACACCTGTCCCCGCACACATACTTAAACAAAAATAGGTTAGATCTGTTTTAGGGTTAACCCTTTGCCTGCAGCAAGTTAGGAAATAACCAGTCCTTGATATTTGGTCAAGAGGTTAAGCCTTATTAAATAGGCAAAAATAACACATGAGAATACGAAGCATGCCATGAAATGCAGGGGGACTATGTGACAATTTTGAAAATATTTTTTTATAGTTTTTAAAGATATTTGATTTTTTTTGGACTCTTAGAAATGTCTAAATTTTTTGGATCTTTGAAATATCTATTTTTTATAGATTTTTGAGATATCTATTTTTTTAGTTTTTTTTTGAAATATCTGATTTTTTTTTTGGATTTTGAAATATCTAATTTTTTTAAACTTTTGAAATATCTATTTTTTTTGAACTTTAGAAATATCTAATTTTTTGAATTTTTGAAATATCTAATTTTTTGGGTTTTTGAAATATCTAATTTTTTGGGTTTTGAAACCAGCGTAGACCCGGCGACGGGAGACCCGCGTATCTCATTAGGTTTTTCTCAAATACAACGTGCACTATGGGTGACCGTCCATGGCGAGGGTCCAATTTCACTTAACGGTGCCTCTGCTAAGGCCATACCCGGGGTATGATCTAGTCCTTGGAAATCAAAAAGAGAATTTGAAAGGAAAGCTGGGGATAGGTATAGAGATTTTTAGGGCTTGAGTTCTTCTCATGACAACACCTTTTCAAGAGATTCGGTCTGTTGCGTCGGGGCTTTGTGTCCATCATCGAACCTTCGTCCGCTCTAGGCACCCGTACGACCGGGCTCATGACGTCCTGCGGGGAAACTATATAGCCACTCTTGCCATGCCTAGTTTCATTCTTTGGAGCAGTTAGATGTTTGAGCTTAGAGCTTTTAGGGGAGCTTTTAGCTTTTGCCTTGATTTTTGCCCCTTTTCTTCTCTTTTCTTTTCTTTCTCTTTTTTTTGTGATTGCTTTATATGGAATTAGGTCATAACGGACTACCCCTATTTTTTTTTAATAGAAAAACCTTACCTAGGGCTCAGTGGGAGAGTGCACCCCTAACCAGAGGTTGGGAGAAGCCACTCCACCATTGGACACTAGGAGGCAATTTTATATCATAAGAGGTAAAGATTATTACATCAATCTGATACTAGGCAAGCCTAGATAGTCCAGTCGAGCTGCACCTTTTATAATGGAAGGCAGCTCACTGTTTGAATAGAAAGAATTACATTGATTGGAGCATGCTAAAGATGCAAGTAAATCAGCAACAGTGTTGGCTTCTCTGAAGATGTGAGAGATCTTGTCTTGCTGTGATGTGATGCTCCAGATAGCCCTGGCATAGCTTAGAATGGACCAAGGACAACATAATTCTTTATTAATAATCCTAACAAGGGTGAGTGAATCACATTCAATCAGAGTTGGATTTGCATTCACTGTCTTCAAGTATTTAATGCCATCCAAGAGAGCTCGAGCTTCTGCAATTAAGCTATTTGAGTGGCCATAGAAATGAGAGAATGCAAGAATTATTTTCCCTCTATGGTCCCTGATAATTCCTCCTCCTCCAGTGACTGTAGAATTCTTACATGCACCATCTGTATTAAGTTTAAGAAATGGCCAAGGGGGACATAACCATCTTACTAATTTCACCTGGCTTTTACAAGCATTTTTATAAGATATGCCCCACTGATCCAAGATATTTCTGAAATTAGAGTTGTATTCTTTGAGAGGAGCTGCCGAACAAAGCCTCTTAATCTGGAAAAGAAGTTGATGAATACACCTGTTTTTGGAAAACATTTTTCCTTCAAGTTTAACCTTATTCCTGGCTGTCCAGATTTCCCACATCCCATATCCAATGGAGGCTAGGGTGAGGACTGCAAAAGCTGAGCCTGGCTGGGCAGTACAGATGGAATTTAGAATGAATTCCTTAATGGTGCGCCCTTGAAAAAATAATCCAGCTGCTTTAAGTGAAGTCCAAATAGAGACTGCTATATCACTGTGAATGAATAAGTGATTGATGTCTTCTACCTGAGATATTCTGCAGCAGCAACATTTGGAGCATAAAACAATACCTGCTCTTTGTATATTAGCATCAGTCGGCAGACAATTATTCATTATCTTCCATAAATGAATGGAGATTTTAATGGGAACCCAATTAGACCACAGCCGACTCCATGAGATAACAGCAGTTGACTGATTATTAACAATATAACCATTGGTGGATGCCACTGAACACTGACCAGAGGAGGAGAGACTCCAAACACCCAGGTCCACTTCCTGAGTCAAAGTAACAGAGCTGATGGCTTTCTGAATTCTATTTGGCAGTAATGCATGTATGAGAGCAGATTCTTCAGCAGAAGGATTCAGTATAACATCTTTGACTGTTGCTTTCAGGTTGGGGATCTGATCATCAGATATAAATTCACTTAGGCAGTGTTGGCCCATCCAATTGTCAAACCAGAAGCTAGTGTTTTCCCCATTACCAATGATAACCTTCTTAAATTGAGTTATGTAATCCTTGGCCTTCAACCAACTTCTTCTAGTAAAACCTTTCATATTCCTGAAGTTGACATCTCTGATATGTTTTTGATGCATATATTTTGCTCTAAAGTAAGAGGCCCATAATGACTCACTGTGAAGTGCATTCCAAAGCATTTTTACCCGCAGTGCAGTCTCCATATTCCTAAGGGACTTGATGCCAAGACCCCCTACTGACTGAGGCCTACATAGTACCTGCCAAGACTTCCAATGTCTCTTGTTGCCATAAGAAGAGGATCCCCAAAAAAAATTTGCAAAGGCCTGTTCAATCAGCTTGTGTGTGCCACAGTGCAGAGGAGTGGAAGACAGGGAGTAAATTGGCAATGAGGTGAGCACATGTTTAATAAGGACTAGTCTGGCCCCTTGAGATAAAAGATTTACCTTCCACCCTGCTACTCTCTTGTGAATGGAATTGACAATCCCTGCAAAGTAGATCTTTTTTGTTCTACCAATCACTAAAGGCATACCAAGATATTTATGAGGAAAGGACAGTTTTGTGAATCCTGTTAGTCTCTGAATTCTCTGTGTAACTGATGAAGGCTGCCTCGGATGAATGAGAAATCCACTTTTACTGACATTGATTAGCTGCCCTGAAGCTTGCTCATACAAATGGAGAATACTGAGGAGATTTCTGATTGAAGAAGAAGAGGCTTTACTGAGAATTAAAGTATCATCTGCAAATAGTAAATGGGAAATTTTTGGACATCTCTGAAACCCTGCAAACCATTCCACCTGACCATTGTTGAAAGCTTCTCTAAGAGTTCTGCTCAATGCTTCTTCCGCTATGACAAATAAGGAAGGTGCAATTGGGTCACCTTGACGGATGCCTCTAGTGGATTTAAAAAATCCAGCAGTGTCTCCATTCAACAAAATTGAGAACCAGCAGTTATTGATCATTCTTTCAATAAGGCTAATGAATTTATTGCTGAAACCAAACCTGAGCATTACTGAAAAGAGGAAATCCCATTCTAGCCTGTCATAGGCTTTTGCCATATCAAGTTTGAACATTACATTCGATCCTCTTGTTTTTCTGCCCAGTTCTTGAGATAGCTCTTGAGAAAGAGCTATATTTTCAATAATCTTTCTCCCCTTTACAAAAGCTGATTGCTCAGGTGAAATAATTTTGGCCAGGGTTAATGCCAATCTTCTATTGATAATAGAGGAAATTATTTTATAGAAGAAGTTACAAAGACTAATAGGCCTGTAATCAGAAATTTCCACAGCATTTAAATTTTTTGGGATTAGGGCAATCAATGTTGAAGTTACATATCTGGGAAGAGGATCCCTGGAAGAGAAGACTTCTTGCACAGCACTAATTACCAGAGGCGCAATGATGTCCCAAGTTTTGTGGAAAAAAGTACCAGAAAATCCATCGGGTCCAGGTGCACTGTCAGCTGAGAGATTGAAGACTGCTTCTTTGATTTCAGCTTCGGTAGGAAGAGCACACAAGCAGTCATTGTCCTCCTGATTTAATAAGCAGGGAATGCAATTCAGGAAGGAATTGTCAATGAGGTGATCTTGAGAAGAGAAGGCCTGCTGAAAATGGGAAACAGCTATTTTTTTCATATCCTCATGATCAGAAGACAAATTACCAGCATGGTCTTTCAGAGAATGTATCTTATGTTTCTTTCTCTTTGCCAAAGTAGATATATGGAAAAACTTTGTGTTTCTGTCCCCCTCCAGCAGCCATCTAATACCAGATTTTTGTCTCCAAAAGTACTCCTGCTGTAGCAGTCTTTCTGATAATTTTGTTTTTGCTTCTTCTAAAACTGTCAGGTTAGCATTACTAGGCTGCACATCATAGAGATGCTCAGCTTGGAGAACAGCATCCTCAGCATTAGACAGATTTACATGAACATTGCCAAATGTTTGTTTATTCCAAATCCGCAGCATCCTTTTCAAAGAGTTCAGTTTGAGATACAAACAATGCATAGGAGAAGAAGCAACTGGGCTTGATAACCAGCAAGCCTTAACACTATCAAAGTAATTCTCATGCAAAATCCACATTTTCTGAAAACAAAACCTGCTGAATCTTCGATCATGGGACAGCATTTTCACAAGCAGTGGGGCATGGTCAGAAGCCTCCCTGGATAGATGCTCAATAGATATGGGCATAGCAGTAAGCCAATCTGTGTTGATGAGAACCCTATCCAATCTGGCCCAGATTCCTCTGCTTCCAGATTGGTTATTGTGCCAGGTATATTTTGAACCAGTGTAACCACCATCTAATAAAGCACAATCAGATAAACAGTTTTTGAAGTCTGTCATTGCAGAAAGGTTTGGAGAGTTGCCTCCTAGCTTTTCATCCACATTAGTAATACAATTGAAATCCCTAGCTACAATCCAAGGTCCTGATATCCTTGATTGAATGGTTAATAAAGATGTCCACAGAGATTGCCTTTCATTGACATTGCATTTGGCATATACAAAAGTTGAATAGAAATCCGAAGAATTTGCATTAGTGTGTAAGACTGTGATCTGTTGCTCATCCCTGCAAACAACTGAAAAATTCAAATTATCTCTCCAGAGAATCCAGATATGAGCTATCCCATCAGTATTAGCAACTGCTTTATCCATGCCCAGACGTCTGCATATGTTATCCATTTTTCCAATATGTATCTTTGGTTCCAAGAGCACAATACAGTCAAGATGATGTGTTCTAATTAAGAATTTAACTCTGCCAATAGATACATCATTCCCTATTCCTCTGATATTCCAGATGATGCAGTTCATGATAAATGTGTGGAATCAGGGATATTTCCTGTGGAACCAGTCCTTAACATTGATCTGGTGGTTACACCTGAGCGTTCATGATGCAAAACCATAGCATTTTGAGCTTCCGCTTGGAGGGCTATTTCTTGTCTTTTTGAATTAACCTCTTCAGCCAAATGAGGGATTTTCTCTTGCAGAACAGTTTGAGCAGCATGGCCTGGGTAAGTAGGGCCGGGGACAGAATCACAAATAACATTTTGGTTTGAAGGGAGCTCCAGAGGAGGACAGACCAATTCAGCAACAGTTGATGCTGGCTCAGTCACTAGCTGATTGGTCATTTTTTCAGGAACCCCTGGTTCCAATTCATTAACAATTGGTGAATTAACTCGACAGGAAGCAATCAAAGCTGAATTCTGATTGGAGCATTCACCAATTATTAAGTTCCTGATAGAGCTCAATTCAGTACAGTTAGGCTGAAAAGATAAGTCATTAGCATCCCTAGCTTGGTGAACAATAGTATCTTCTTCAACTGAATCTGTCGAATTGGGACCTACATTAACATCAGGAACCTGGGAAGCATTTATATTAACTGCAACTGAAGTCTTATGGTTGTTAACTGGTTGCCATATAGCTTTACCTTTTGATTCAGCTATAGTCGGAGCAGGCTTCACTGATACTGTAGGATTTCTTAAGCCCTTACATTCAGCCACCATATGGCCAATACGAGAACAAGCAGAGCAATAGGATGGAAGGTCCGGGTACACAACATCCTGCCAGGCACCTCCACCTGGACATCCAATCCAGACTCGGGGTGGGCGGGGTTTGGATATATCCAACTCTATGCAGGCCCGGGCAGCAGTTGTTTGAGACAGGTTCAGAGTACAAGGATCAACTTTCAAGACCCGACCCACATTACCAGCTATAGAGCGAATCAAATGCTCAATGTAGAAATTCACCGGAATGCCTGGGAAAGAAATCCATACCGGAAGGATTGGCGAATCCGTTGATGGCGAAAAGTCCATAGTCCATTTGAAAAATCGGAATAGCCGTCCATGAACATACAACGTATCCTTCAACAACAGAGAAAGGTAATCCTCATAGTTCCGAAATCTTAATAGAAGATGTCTTTTGTCCAGGGCGCTAATCATGAAGTCATCCTTGAATCTGCATCTACCGTTCAAATGGGCTCTGATGTCCGAGAAGGGAGGCCTGCCCTGAGGCGTACGAGCAACCAAAGAGAAGGCTAGGGGATCCAGGGACGCTGAAATCTCCTCCTGGGTAAAGAAAACTGCGGGCTCCCCTTTATCAGTTCGCGCCGGAGCATGGACAGAGCCTGGGACTACAGGGGGCGCCATGGAAGAAGAAAGGACCTCGGCAAAAGTCCTGGAGCCGTTTGCCGTTGGAAGGCCGAGACCTGCATGGGGAGTCAGAGAAGCTCGTTGCAGGGGAACCACGGGGGGACCAGCCACCAAGGGGGCCGCGGGTGGCCCCCCGGGGTCAACCATCGGAGAAGACGACAAAGGAGACTACGCCGGCATGAGGGTTTCGTGCCTGGTCTCTCTCTCTGCTCTCAACCTGTACCAGTGTTGCCGTTAGCTGGAGTCCCCATCTGACTTTAACGGACTACCCCTATTTGAGACCTCCTTTGTATCGGGGTGTCTAGATCGGTCCTCGCCCCCTTATTCACCACTTGCCCCTACATTCGGCCGGAGAGAGGAAAAGAATAAGGACCTTCACTTTCTCCAAATATGGCCAAAAGAGAAACGGTGTTGCGTTAAAAGAGGAAAGCCCAACCTCGGAGGTCGTGTAGTGTGTGAGTGTTGTGCTGGGAATCTCCCTTTACGATCAAGGAGAGGAACACCTCATCACTGGGCCGTCCCTAGCTCGACTCTAAGGATAAAAGCGTTTGAGGTACAATCTGTTCCACGCATGAGATAATTCTTCACCCTCTGCGTTGATTAGACGATATGCGTTCCCAGGATAAACCTCTTTGACTACAAATGGACCCTCCCAATTCGGTTGCAGCTTAGACCTAGGGCATCCTGATCGAATAAATTTACGTTTCAAAACCATATTACCCACTTGGAATTTTCTTTCAATGACCTTCTTCTGAAAATGGCGCGAGACACATTTTTGGTAAATGGAGACATGATTGGCTGCATTAAGCCTCTTCTCATCCAAGAGTTCCAGCTAGACTAGCAACGCCTCTCGATGCTCGTCAAGATTAAGTTCCTTATCAAGCTGCACTCTCAGGGAAGGGATCAAAATCTCATACGGGAGCACCGCCTCCATCCCATAAGTGAGAGCAAACAGAGTTTGTCCCGTGGGGGTACGGACGGAGGTCTGATAAGCCCATAGAGCTTCCACTAATCTGTCGGGCCAATCGACAAATTTGTGCGACTCGCATGTTTTCTTAATGATTTTAAGAAGAGTATTGTTGGTGGCTTCGGTTTGTCCGTTGCCTTGGTGGTAGTATGGTGATGAATGATACAATCAAATTCTAAATTTCTTATAGAGGTCCCGGAGTTCTTGTGACACGAATTGAGGCCCGTTGTCGGTGACGATGTCGCTCGGCACTCCAAACCTCGAGATGATTTTCTTCAGGATGAAGCGGCAAACTATGGTAGCTTTGATCTCCGTGTATGCTTCAGCTTCCGCCCACTTGGTGAAATACTACGTAGCAGTGAGGATGAAAGATTTCTGTTTCGTTTGGGAGTTTGGATCACCTAGTTGGCCTACAATATCAAAAGCCCACATGGAGAATGGCCAAGAAGCAGAAAGAGGATGGAGAGATGAAGTAGGGGCGTGAATCTTGTTGGCATGGAGTTGGCATTGAAGACACCTATAGACATAGGTGGAACAATCCCCTTCTAGGGTTGGCCAGTAATAGCCTTGCCTAAGAATCTTTTTTGCTAAGGCATGACCATTAACATGCCCTCCACACTCACTCGAGTGAGCGGCTTCAATGACCTTCTAGGCCTCATCATCATCCAGACATCTCATAAGAACTCTATTAAGAGCATGCCTATACAATTCTCTAGCACTGATTGTGTATCTTGAGGCGACTATTCTAATGGCCTTGCGTTGCTCGACATTCGCCGATTCTGGGAATGACTCATCCCTGCAATATTGCTCAATTTCGTGATACCAAGGAAATTCCTCCTCTTCTAGGATCTCCTCGAGCTCTGTTAAAGATACTTCCTTCAAATCTTCCTTCTCAGCCTTCTTCTCTATAGATTTCCTAAGGTTATCAAATCATGAATCCTGAAGGGAAGGAGCATCTAACCGCTAGACGACAATGGTCTCAGTGGAACGACTGAGGGGGAAGGAGAGGGAAGAAGCAAGCGATGCAAGTGCATCGGCGAGAATATTCTGAGATCGAGGGGTGTGAATGTAAATCAGCTTGTAGAATTGCTTAGCCAAGAGCGTGACCAGATCTTGATAGGGTTTTAGCTTAGGGTCATTCGTGCGATAAGTAGAGAGAACCTGGCGCAACACCAATTGAGAATCTCCTATAATGTTCAAGTATCGCACGCCCAGGACATAGGCGTGCTTCAATCCAGCAAGGGGAGCCTCATACTCGGCTATGTTGTTGGTAGCAGGAAAAGAGAGTTGATATGGAATGGGAATAGACACTCCTTCCGGAGTGAGAAGGACGGCACCAATCCCTCGGCCCTGAGAATTGAGTGCACCATCAAAGTGCAGCGACCAGAAAGGGTGATGAGTGAGCATAGCTAGAGGTTCATCGGGGAACTCGTCCTAGATAGAATCTGTACAGGGGATAGGTAAGTGAGCAAGATGTTCAGCGATAGCATATCCCTTGATTACTTTCTGAATGATGAAGGTAATATCGAATTGGGAGAGAAAACTCTACCAGCATGCCAACCTGCTAGAAAGGACATGTTTCTCTAAGAGATAGCGAATTGGGTCCATTCTAGAGATCAACTTAACCTCATGGGCAAGAAAATAGTGCTTCAATTTTTGAGCTACCCAAATCAAGGCTGTACAGGTCTTCTCCATGGTGGTGTACTTAGCTTCTGTAGGATTGAACAACCTAGAAAGATAGTAGGCTGCCCTTTCTTTACCTTCACCGTCCACTTATGCCAGGACAGCTCCTAGGGAATCCTCAATAATCGAGATGTATAAAATCAGGGGTTTCCCAGGGATAGGGGGTTGCAAAACTAGGGGATTGGACAGATAAACCTTAAGATCCTCATAGGCCTTTTGACATTGTTCATTCCATTCAAACTTGGCGCCCGCCTTCAACAGTTCATGAAATGGACGGCACCTCTGAGAATACTGAGATATAAACCTTCAAATGAACTGTAAACATCCAATTAAGCCTCGAAGCTAGGTGATATTCTTTGGCGGTGTCATATCCATAACGGCCTTTGCTTTGTTTGGATCAATTTGAATCCCCCGCTACTACCTATGAACCCTAGTAACTTCCCTGATGATACTCCAAACACACATGTCTTCAGATTCATTTTCAATTTGTACTCCCTAGCCTTTTGTAACACCTTGGCCAAGATAGCGGGGTGTTCTTCCTTTGACCTCGATTTCACCAGGATATCATCCATATAGGCTTCCATATAGACGTGCATCATATCGTCGAAGATTGCCATCATTGCCCGTTGGTATGTGGCACCCGTGTTCTTTAGTCCAAATGGCATGACCACGTAGCAGTAGGTGCCCCAGGGCGTGGTAAATGAGGTCTTTTCTTGGTCCTCCGGAGCTAGACGGATTTGGTTATACCTTGAATATCCATCCATAATTGAGAGGGCGTCGTACCCAGCCGTGTTGTCCACCAACATGTCGATATGAGGAAGCGTAAAATCATCTTCAGGACATGCCTTATTTCAAGTACCTGAAATCGATGCAAATTCAAACTTTTCCATCCTTTTTCATCACAGGGACTATATTTGCCACCTATTGAGGATACAAAACAACTCTAATGAACTTGGCCATATGCAATTTATCCACTTCTTCTTTTATCCTCAATGGCATATGGGGGTGGAATCTCCTTGATTTTTGATTAACGGGTGTTGCCCCTGGTTTGAGTACTAGCCTATGCTCCACCATGGCAGGGTCAAGACCTGACATGTCCTCATAGGATCAGGCAAATGAATCGCTATACTCCCTCAGGACCTTGACTAACTCTTCTTCAACCTGACGAGGGAGATTAGCAGAGATAATTATGCGCCTGGGATCATCTTATGTTCCAAGATTAATTTCTTTCGTGGATTCATCCACTGCTGATGATGATTCATCGAACCTCTTTAATCCTTGTGCGTACAAATCGGCAGTGTCATCCACATCGCTATCCTCATAATCGATCGGGTCTTTCTCATCTATGACCTCATATACACCTAGTCCGCCATCGCCCCATACCCCGTCTAGCTCCTCCTCATCCTCTAGGACGATGGCTGTTTCTACAAACTCAGGACATCTAAAAAGGGCGTGGCAACGTTGAGCAAGATCCTGGAGGAACCTATCAGGGATGGCTTTAGAATAGCATGTCATTTGGCGCATAGCAAGCGTGGAAGGGTTGGAGACACCAGGATAAGATCCTACTTCACTAGACACGACCAACTCTACTTCCCTAGACTCAACAAGCCCTACATCTAACCTAGCGAATAAAAAATTTAATGGAAGGGAAACAGGGACCTCATGCCCCTGGGGAGAGGACTGACAAAACACAGCATAATCCTCCACCAAAATCTTCGTTTTAAAATTGGCATTTTTTTTGGAGACTGGCGGAGATCACGCAATAAGATGGATCATGTTAGGTTCAGTGCAGTATTCAGAGGGGGGGTGAATGAAAATAACTCGTTTAAAAAACTTTCACCCAATTGAAAACTAGAATACTAACAAGACTTTCACTCAATATAAAATTTCGCCCAGACTACAACTATGATGCTAACTAGACAGATTTACCAAATCTGAAAGCTAGTCAACTATTCAGTTCTACCAGTTAGCAAACACATGGAGCGCCCCTATGCATTCATCTAGCGGAAGCACAAATGAACAAATCAAGCCACAATGCACAAGGGGTTTTTAGGTGGTTCGGTCCTCCAGACCTACATCCACCCCACACTCAAACCGAGTGTGGCTTCCACTAGCTCACGCTAAAAACAGCAGACTCAGTCTGCAACAAGTGCTGCCACACAGCTTGACCAGGGGAACACCCTCCCCTCTTCCTCCCAACCAGAGGGAACCACTAGTGACACCAGTCACTAGCAAACCAGAGACACACGGTTTCTCTTCCTCTGAACCCCAGAGGGAAGCACAACCGGAGATAAATCTCCCTTCCTCCAACCCGGAGGGAAACAACCGATGACACCCTGTCAAAGGCAACCAGAGACGCAAGTCTCTCTTCCTCCACACCGGAGGGTACCAACCACAAGTAGCACCCAGCTACTTGCAAACTGAAGACACAAAGTCTCCCTTCTCCTGAGCCCACAGGAGGAACCCCGACCTCTCTACAGAGGATCGGAAATACAGTAAATGGATAAAAACAAAAACGAAACCAGCAACAGAAAGCTGAAAAGATAAAAACAAATGTGGCTCTCGCAGGAGCTGGCTGGCCTGGATTTGATCCACGGTTCAGCAGGAACAGATTTTCTGTTGAAGCTTCTATCACTCTAGCTCTCTCTTCTTCTCTATTCTTCTTCCTCTTCTTCTCTTCACACTCTGCTATCTCGATCTCTTACTCAATCTCTCTTTCTTTCCCTTTCTCACTCTCTTTCTCTTCTTCTTTTCTTTTTCTTCTTCTCTATCTGGATCGTGGCTCTCTGTATAGAGTTTTCTTCTCGCCAACTCGATCACCTTCATCTGTGGACGAAGGTCTCATATATATAGCAGCAGCAGCATCATCAGCCACGACGTGTGACCTCCACATTTCCAGCCCTAATTATTAGGACCACGTGGCAGTCTCTCAGCAGGCTTCATTCCAGCCTCGGATCACGTGCCCTCCTTAAGCTTCACGATCAAAGCACCTGTAAAACAGAGTATCGGATAAGTAATCAGTTTAAAGAACAACTCTGTATAGACTTATTAGAAGAACAGCGTTTTAGAAGAAACCTGGACGAGGTTAGAACGAAACAACACGAGCTAACAAACGGCAACAACACGGAGACAACATGAAGACAGAATAAGGAAACGACACGAAGTGAAATGACAAAAACCGTCACGAGTTGAAAACAACACGAAGACGAACACAGAAGTTGACACGGGGTTGAACAAGTAGACGTAAAAGATGACACGAGATTCACTGGGAAACGACACGAGGTGGTATACAGAAAGCAACACGAGGTGCTGCAATGTTCTGCACGCAGTGGAACAAAAATGACACGAAGACACAGAAACAACAGTAACCGACACGAAGTAAGTACGACACCAAGACGAGGTTGACACGAAATGAAAACAACACGAAGTGAAGTTGACACGAAGTGAAAACAACACGAAGATGAAACACAAGGAAAACAACACGAAGTCAAAGAAACAACAGTAACCGACACGAAGTACATGAGAGGAAAAATGACACGAAGTCATGAAAACAGAAAAGTAATTTGACACGAAGTCAAAATGACAAGAAGTAAAATGACACGACGTCGTGAACAGAAATCAACACGAAGTGTGATTTCAACATAAGAAAGACACGGACTGATAACGACACGAAGTCGAAACAGTATCTGACACGGGGTAACACTACACGAGGTAAGACGACACGAAGACGAAATACAAAGAGACGACATGCAGTATGGTCAAGGCGAGAAAGACACTAAGTCAAAAACGAAAGACCAACACTAAGACAGAAACATAAAAATAACACGGAGACGTAGACACTAAAACAACACGAAGATGAAAACAAGGGAAATGACACGAAGTCTAACCTCATACAAGCTTTCCTGTCACGTATGGAAATCAACACGAAGTGTTGTAAGCTCATACGACACGAGATCTTTTCGTGTTGGTGAGGGGAAACAACACGAAAACTCAAGTACAGAAACATCACGAAGATGATGTACAATCTGATGTACAGACATGAAGAACAGTCCAAAGTATAGACTTCACACTGTACAGACTTGGAAGGCCAATGTTGATTGTACTTGACGATGTAAACACTTAGCCTATGCAGACCAATGTACAGACTTTGGCGAAGCAAAAGGCTGTATAGACTTGGAGACCCAAAGCCATTGTATAGACTTTGTCTAAGACAAGGCATGAGCTGACGTTGTATATACTTAGCCAATGCAAACCAGTCCGATGTATAGACTTTAAGGAAATGCATGCTACAGTGCAATGTCTAGACTTGCGATGTGTTCGCCAAATGCACACTACAGTCCAATGTATGGACTTAGACGAATGATGCATGAGACGCTCAATGTATCGACTTTATGTTATTGTGCAGTGAATAGACTTAGGGCATAAACCCCACGAAGCACTGTATAGACTATGCACATAACATAAGTCTAACATAAATAATATATCAGTTGTACCAGTCACAGTCATGATGCAATCATCAAGGCACAATGTCATGAAAACACTATATCATTGCTATCATCAAAATACAATATCAACCATCAAAACCACAGCAATGAATGAATGCTTTATGCATCAGTTTAACATGTAACAAGACTGAACATCAAATATGTTAATCTAAACTGAGCAACAAGATGACTGAACATTTGATTAACTCACATCAACAACCAATCATCAAAACCATCATCAAAACCACAGGGGCACAACAATCTCCCCCTTTTTGATGATGGCAACACTTTCAATACATTGAGTCATTCTGATGATGTGAGGCATTCTGAGGCATTCTGAAGACTCAAATTATTCTCCCCCTTTGACTTCATCAAAAAGAAAAATAATTTGAGAAATTATAGCATGTATAAGAGTTCAGTCAAGTTCTCCCCCTAAATAAAAGCTCCCCCTTTGAGAAGGAAAATGAACATGATTCAGCATGACAAGGAATGCTCCCCCTGAAGAGATGCCAATTGATATGCAAGTGATACATGACATGGAAGCTCCCCCTCAATCAGTGGAATCTTATGAGATATGAGAAGTTCAGGTCATTGAGCCAAGGACATGAGCAGAAGAAATTCAGTTAACATATTTTTCAAGGATGCTCCAAACATAAGAAATTTTGCCAGATTTTCAAAGAGATATCAATCTCATAAATCTAAAGCATAAGTTTTCAAAAGTCTTCTATCATAAGGGCTTATGAATGACATTTATTGAACATCATGGTTTAAACATGATGTATGCAGAGTTTATCAATAAAATTCTGTAATGATATCTAAAACCATGGTTTAATAAAAATGAACCAAGCCCTCATATTTATCTTGATTATTCTCCCTTTGTCTTACACAATCAAATCTATTGACTTCTTTCAGAATTACATGTACTAGTATTGAAATCAAGCAATTATGAAGTCATATGATTTTGTCTAGGGTTGTAGCAATTTGATTTTGGCATCAATATTCAGATATTTCAATTTATTCAACAATTTTCCTTGCTACAAATTTTACGTGCTTTCTAGTTCAGTACACACCTTGTAACTAGAGGATATACCTTGATCAGAGGCCAATATCCCTAAGCCCTTAGTGTGACTAACTGTCATGCCTTATGTAAATAGAGTTAGCATTTACACATCATGACACACTACAGCTCAATTTTTAATGAGTGAATTATATTTCTCAGTGTGCATGCCATTGCTCTGCCTGATTTTCAATGAATTCTCATTTTACAGAGTTAACTAAGGCACCTCATGACACAGTCCTTTGGACTTGTGTTTCTCAGTGACCAATGTCATTGCTCTGAAAGATATTACCCTTTAGACATTTCAGAAACATTCATTTGCTTCAAAACAATATTAATCTCATGTACTTAACCAATTAAAGTTATGTATTCAAAAGTGCAGATTTCAGGAGTTTTCACAAGACATAGCATGAAACAGATGGTTAAGGTTTATTAAACATGCTTCAGATATTTTTAAGAGATTTTAAAGCCAAACTCATTGAATACATTAAACTTAAACCACATGAGTTATTTCAGTCATTCATAAAAACGTATAATAGAAGATTTCTAGTTCAAGATTTTCAGATTTATGATCGAGATAGCCCATTGAAATCTTCATGAAAGACTGATAGAATTCTGAAGCCAAATGATACCAATTGATAGGAGAATTACCAATTGTTAAGAGAGATTTTGAAGCATAAAGTTTTCAGAATATGATCAAGGTTTGTCAACAAAATCAATAAGAAAGGATATGCTATGAAATCTGACAAATGTATGCATTTGACAACCTATATGCAATGCATTGACTCCCCCTTACAATATGCATTTAAACATACATGCAAATCACATATATGCACTTCAGATGAGTAGAGTTCAGAGGTATCAATTCAGACAATGCTGATGAGGAATGATTATGCAAACACAGAATTAACTTGCTATGCAACATACTGTCCTATATGCAGACTATGCACCAAGGATACATTAAACAAGTATGCAATCAATTCAGGTTTATGCATCCAATTCATGAGCATTTTTATCCTTTTTCAGATTTTTCAACATATGATGCAGTTCACTGTTTTACATGAAGACTAGACCCATGGTACTAGGCGGAGGACTTGGTCCAAGGACCACCTCACACATGTCAGTAGCATCCAGACATACTCCATATGCCCTTCAACTTGTCCCATTTAATATACCATGATGATCATGTATGACAATGCAACATAAAGCAGTCCTTCATGCATTGAACAGCATCATTGACACATGTAATGACAATCAGTCTATACACAATCAGTCCAAGTGTGCATTCAATAACAAGCATGCAATGCATTAACACAAAACACATGCATGGACGCAGAGTCTGTATAGTGCATCAACCGTATATACTAAAGAAGCATTCAAATTCAGTTCAACATATAGTACGAGAAGAGCATCAGATATGCAGAGTTGAATTCAATAGCTGAGTCTGGAATGTAGACTGATCAACTAGAAAAGAGAAGATCATACAACAAACAAGTAAATCAACATGGAATTCTCATTTTTCATACTCACAAGTTCAGATAATGAATTTAAAACAGATTTCAGAACTGACCTGAATTGAATCATGGGGTTTTCTTTTTGAGTGCCTTGGTTGACCCCTTTTATTTCTCCTTCCAAGGCACACCTGCAGCAAGTCAATCAAGTTGATCCTGCAGAGACCCAAGCAGTCTTGGGTCCTGCACTACCCCTATCAGGTTTCTTAGCAGGATAGTCATCAAATTCCATCAGATAGCAATTATTCATGGAATGACCAAGCCTTCCACAATATCTACATGACACCGCCGAATTAGCTGAAGTATGATGCCTATGTAGATGAGCATGAGTATTTCTTTGATTATCATGAAAATTTTTCTTTCCATAATCAGCTAGCCAACAGTTGGCAGCTTTGTGGCCTAGCTTACCACATTCAGAACATGTAAAAATATTTCTTTTATATGCAACTTTATTTCTTCCAAAGTCATTTTTCTTTGTAGGAAATTTAGCATATTTGAAATTCTCATTCCTACCCTGGATATGCCAACAGTCTTTGACTGTGTGGCCATGCTTTCTACAATGAGAACATTGAAGGGAGTTTCTTCTAAACGACCCTGACCAGCATTGTGCAGCAGCATGTCCTATTTTTACACAGTTATAACAATCAATTTTCTTATCCCACGGGACATGCTTTCTAGCCTGATTGTTTTGAGCAGCTGCTAGGTCATCCTTTTCCATCAAATTACAATCATGCATCAAATGTCCGTGTTTGTGACAGTAGTGACAGATCATTTTCTTTCTAGATGTATGCGAGTGTGGGTGAGGACTGTGATCAATATGCATAGAGGAGTTCTTTCTATATGTTTTCTGTTTTTCATTCTCTTTCTGATTTTTGTACTGAGGTGAAAATGAGGTAGAGGGCTTTTCTTGTTATGAACTTTTAACGAAAACAGTCTTCAATTTTTCTCCAAAAGCCTTCTCAGCCTTCTTCATGTCTGGACTGTAACCCAGTCCCTCCTTCTGAAAATTCACATTCGCACCAAGGAGCTTATTCAAATTGTCTCTTCCCTTAACAAATTTTGACAGGGAGTTTCTTAGATCTTCAATTTCTCTTTCCAAAGACACAATGTGGTCCTCACACAAAATAAGTTGATTTTGCAATTCATCATTCAGACTCTTCAGAGTCTCATTTTCTTGTGTCAATGTGAATTCAATACTCACTTCATTTTCTTTCAGAATAGAATTCCCTCTTTCAACTGTCAGCCATTTTTCAGAAAAAATAGTATTAAGAACCATTAGCTTTTTGTTTTGTTCCTTCAGATGAAGGTTTTCTTCAATCAGCTTATCTTGTAATTTATCGGTTTCCTTCTTCTGACTCAGTAGTGAATCATTTTCTTCCTTCAAGGAAGTGATTAGTTTCTTCTGTATATTATCATTAGAGTCTAAATCTTCAATCAATTCTTTCAAGAATGCACATTCATTGCAAGCAGAATTATCAGAGCATTTTGTTTGAGCCTGAAGTTTTTCACATTGTTTCTTAAGGCATTCATTTTCGGATTTCACAATATCCAATTCAGAGCTAACACATTCAAGTTTTTTTATCAATTTTTCATTCTGGTTTTTATGCATATGGAAATCAGATAAATAGGCGTCATGAGATTTCTGCATATTTGAACAATTTTCACATTGTGGAGTAGAACTACTTCGATCACTTTTATTTTTCAATTTCTTGTATTGTTTTCTTAATTGTTCATGAGACTCGAACAACTCAGCGTATGCATTCTCCCAATCATCTAAAGAGAAGTTTTCGAAGATGTTTACCTCCTCATCATTATCCTCTTCCTGATCATTTGAGCTTGCCTTGCCATTATCATCTTCTGGATTATGGCTGTCACTATAGTCTCCTCCATTTCTGACTAAGCACAGTCCACCTTTTTCCTCATGTATGGCTTTCACTTGAGCCATGATTTCTTTTCCTGTTGAGCAACCTGCAATACAAGGAAACATGTCAATATTTACTGAGTCTCTCAGAATATTAAAGACTTCAGTATTCTCTTTAAACTTCCTCATGTCCCTCCTAGACCATCTGGCCTCATCCTGAGGCACTTTGTGTGGGCCCTTTGATATGAGATTCCATAATTTAGGATTAATGGAACTCAGGTGAATGCCAATGCCGCCCAACCAACTGCTGTAATTTGAACCATCAAATATCACGAGAGAAGACATTTAAACAATCAATTTTAGAACAGTAGTTGTTCGATGAGAGATCCAAGCAGCAGGACAGACATACACACAGATAAGAAACTTCACACGATGGCAAGATCCCCTTCAGATCGTTGGATCTGTTGAGCTAGGAACCCGCTCTGATACCAATTGTTAGGTTCAGTGCAGTATTCAGAGGGGGGGGTGAATGAAAATAACTCGTTTAAAAAACTTTCACCCAATTGAAAACTAGAATACTAACAAGACTTTCACTCAATATAAAATTTCGCCCAAACTACAACTATGATGCTAACTAGACAGATTTACCAAATCTGAAAGCTAGTCAACTATTCAGTTCTACCAGTAAGCAAACACATGGAGCGCCCCTATGCATTCATCTAGCGGAAGCACAAATGAACAAATCAAGCCACAATGCACAAGGGGTTTTTAGGTGGTTCAGTCCTCCAGACCTACATCCACCCCACACTCAAACCGAGTGTGGCTTTCACTAGCTCACGCTAGAAACAGCAGACTCAGTCTGCAACAAGTGTTGCCACACAGCTTGACTAGGGGAACACCCTCCCCTCTTCCTCCCAACCGGAGGGAACCACTAGTGACACCAGTCACTAGCAAACCAGAGACACACGGTCTCTCTTCCTCTGAACCCCAGAGGGAAGCACAACCGGAGATAAATCTCCCTTCCTCCAACCCGGAGGGAAACAACCGATGACACCCTGTCAAAGGCAACCAGAGACGCAAGTCTCTCTTCCTCCACACCGGAGGGTACCAACCACAAGTAGCACCCAGCTACTTGCAAACCGAAGACACAAAGTCTCCCTTCTCCTGAGCCCACAGGAGGAACCCCGACCTCTCTACAGAGGATCGGAAATACAGTAAATGGATAAAAACAAAAATGAAACCAGCAACAGAAAGCTGAAAAGATAAAAACAAATGTGGCTCTCGCAGGAGCTGGCTGGCCTGGATTTGATCCACGGTTCAGCAGGAACAGATTTTCTGTTGAAGCTTCTATCACTCTAGCTCTCTCTTCTTCTCTATTCTTCTTCCTCTTCTTCTCTTCACACTCTGCTATCTTGATCTCTTACTCAATCTCTCTTTCTTTCCCTTTCTCACTCTCTTTCTCTTCTTCTTTTCTTTTTCTTCTTCTCTATCTGGATCGTGGCTCTCTGTATAGAGTTTTCTTCTCGCCAACTCGATCACCTTCATCTGTGTACGAAGGTCTCATATATATAGCAGCAGCAGCAGCATCAGCCACGACGTGTGACCTCCACATTTCCAGCCCTAATTATTAGGACCACGTGGCAGTCTCTCAGCAGGCTTCATTCCAGCCTCGGATCATGTGCCCTCCTTAAGCTTCACGATCAAAGCACCTGTAAAACAGAGTATCGGATAAGTCATCAGTTTAAAGAACAACTCTGTATAGACTTATCAGAAGAACAGCATTTTAGAAGAAACCTGGACGAGGTTAGAACGAAACAACACGAGCTAACAAACGGCAACAACACGGAGACAACATGAAGACAGAATAAGGAAACGACACGAAGTGAAATGACAAAAACCGTCACGAGTTGAAAATAACACGAAGACGAACACAGAAGTTGACACGGGGTTGAACAAGTAGACGTAAAAGATGACACGAGATTCATTGGGAAACGACATGAGGTGGTATACAGAAAGCAACACGAGGTGCTGCAATGTTCTGCACGTAGTGGAACAAAAATGACACGAAGACATAGAAACAACAGTAACCGACACGAAGTAAGTACGACACCAAGATGAGGTTGACACGAAATGAAAACAACACGAAGTGAAGTTGACACGAAGTGAAAACAACACGAAGATGAAACACAAGGAAAACTACACGAAGTCAAAGAAACAACAGTAACCGACACGAAGTACATGAGAGGAAAAATGACACGAAGTCATGAAAACAGAAAAGTAATTTGACACGAAGTCAAAATGACAAGAAGTAAAACGACACGACGTCGTGAACAGAAATCAACACGAAGTGTGATTTCAACATAAGAAAGACACGGACTGATAACGACATGAAGTCGAAACAGTATCTGACACGGGGTAACACTACACGAGGTAAGACGACACGAAGACGAAATACAAATAGACGACACGAAGTATGGTCAAGGCGAGAAAGACACTAAGTCAAAAATGAAAGACCAACACTAAGACAGAAACATAAAAATAACACGGAGATGTAGACACTAAAACAACACGAAGATGAAAACAAGGGAAACGACACGAAGTCTAACCTCATACAAGCTTTCCTGTCACGTATGGAAATCAACACGAAGTGTTGTAAGCTCATACGACACTAGATCTTTTCGTGTTGGTGAGGGGAAACAACACGAAAACTCAAGTACAGAAACAGCACGAAGTTGATGTACAATCTGATGTACAGACATGAAGAATAGTCCAAAGTATAGACTTCACGCTGTACAGACTTGGAAGACCAGTGTTGATTGTACGTGACGATGTAAACACTTAGCCTATGCAGACCAATGTACAGACTTTGGCGAAGCAAAAGGTTGTATAGACTTGGAGACCCAAAGCCATTGTATAGACTTTGTCTAAGACAAGGCATGAGCTGACGTTGTATATACTTAGCCAATGCAAACCAGTCCGATGTATAGACTTTAAGGAAATGCATGCTACAGTGCAATGTCTAGACTTGCGATGTGTTCGCCAAATGCACACTACAGTCCAATGTATGGACTTAGACGAATGATGCATGAGACGCTCAATGTATCGACTTTATGTTATTGTGCAGTGAATAGACTTAGGGCATAAACCCCACGAAGCACTGTATAGACTATGCACATAACATAAGTCTAACATAAACAATATATCAGTTGTACCAGTCACAGTCATGATGCAATCATCAAGGCACAATGTCATGAAAACACTATATCATTGCTATCATCAAAATACAATATCAACCATCAAAACCACAGCAATGAATGAATGCTTTATGCATCAGTTTAACATGTAACAAGACTGAACATCAAATATGTTAATCTAAACTGAGCAGCAAGATGACTGAACATTTGATTAACTCACATCAACAACCAATCATCAAAACCATCATCAAAACCACAGGGGCACAACAGATCAGAGGGGGGAGGAGGAGGAGGAAGTGTAAGGGGGAAGAGAGAAGGAAAAAGAACATCAAAGAAGGGATGAAAGGAGGAAAACCACATGGTTAAAAGATCAACAGGTGGGCAATGCCCACATGAACATGGCACAATTAACACCTCGGTTGGCATTTCCATAAAAAATGGATCAATCATGATAGGAGGTGAGAGGGGTATGGACTCCAGCTCTTGAAAAAAAGAAGTAAGACGGGAAGGAGACCAAGAAAAGGAAATGAGGGAGCTCTCCCCTTCCCATGGACTTTGGTAAGCTGGCTCTACTGGCGCGTACTTCACAAGCTGCATCTTGGGTTTTCTCAAATCTTCTTCTTTGTGGAACATCTCGGCAAAGGCTTCGGAACAATCCATGACATCATCAACTGGCCCCTTTTGCAGCAACGACGGCTCGATAACTGTTCAAGCAGCACTTTCTTTATCTTTCTAGCAAGGTGACGCCTTCAGAGTGCCGGGCTGTAACGGCCCCTTTACAAAATGTTGGCGATAGTCCCAGGTCAACGGCCCTGAGTCTCCCAACACTGATAATGACGACTCTCGGTAGCCGAGGCCTCTCCTACTCATTTTTCTGCCCCTTGGGACGGGTTTAGTCCTCCCCTGTAATTGAGCACTGAGGCCCATGCCCGGCTAAAAACCAAGTTTCAGTATCATATTCCAGCCTTTGGAATCTCTTATGTTGGACTTGGCTTTGACATTAACCGGTGTAGTGACGGGCTTGCGTGGCGCATATGCCCATGGAAATATAAGGTCAAGTACTGCATAACTGGCTTATTACTTGGCCAAAGGGTCTGTAGAATCTTATTGGAAATAGCTTCAACAGAATGTACCGTGAAATTGCTTTTAGCCTTAACCACCCATCCCTGGAATGGGAACTTGAGGCACTGGTGGGCGGTAGAAGGTATGGCATGAAGACTATCTATCCATGGATGACCCAGGATGGCCTTGAACATCGAATCAATATCTAACACATAAAATTCTACGGGCATCGACAACGGCCCGAGCTCTACTTGAAGAGTAATCACCTCATGGCACACTCTTCTGGAGTTGTCATAAGCCGCTATGGTTGTTGGGGTTGGCCTTAGCATATCTTCAAAAATATTGCAGGCACGTAGAGTGCTGAGTGGACAGACATTTATAGAGGCCCCAGTATCAACCAAAGCCGCATCGATAGCCACCTTATTCAAGGTGATGGAGATACATAGCGGCATTTGGCAGGATTCCGGGGGTGCCAATTCAGCCTTAGAAAAGGAGATGGCGGGCCCTTTCGTCATTGTTGCTAGGGCCGAGGGAAGGTTGTACACTACCATGTCCTCGCTGACCATGGATTTTTGTCTTTAGAGCATCCTGGTGCAGCGTGGATCGCTTAATCAATTCCAAAATTGAAATCTTGGTCGACGTCCAGTCCAAGTGCTGCAGTAAATCATACCTTGTGCCAGGTAAGGGGTCTACTTCTTCTGGTTCAGCTGCTGCTGTCGAAAATTGTGGGTTGGGTGCAGGTGCACTAGTAGAGGGATAACTTCTTTGGAACAAACGCCCGCTCCGGAGGGCAAGGTTCTGCACCGGCACGGCGTTGGATGACTCCCGACTGGCCCAGCGGGGTGAGTGGAAAGAAAAAGAGGGGGAGAGACGACGCTGGAGGCAGGTCCGACAGGCCCTAACGGGAGGATGACATGTGAAGGTTTAGGTGAGGGTGTGACAATGGAGGGCATAACGGGTGATGGTGTGAGGATTGGTGATGCGGTGGGCAATGGGGTAGGCACAATGAGGGGTCTTGAGGGAATGGTGGATGTGGTGGAAGTTATGATGGTGTGCCGAATGGTGGAGGGAATAGAAGGCGATGGGGGGTTGATATATATGTGGTGGAGGGCCAAAAGATGAGTGGGAGTCTCATCATCATAGGACCACCCAGCGTTGGGAGCTGGGCGATGGACAATGTTCACCTGAGCTGGTGCCGGCGGCTGAGGCTGCGGAGCGGGCGGATGGTTTGGCATTGGATTCTGATGAATCCCAAGTTCTCGTGCAGGCTGCTGTTGCTTCTGCAGAGGTTGTTGTGGCTGTTGCTATTGCGGCGCCAGCTATTGTGGCCTCGGCACCTGTCTTCTCCTTTCTTTAATATCTAAATCAACTCACGCATTTCTACCCAGTTGATCCGCTGTCCTTCGTGCAGATCATAAACAAGATCACGGAACTGATAGCACCTCTCAATGGTGTGCCCGGGCTGCCGATGATATATGCAATATCTGGACTGGTCGGCGGCCGGATTCAAATTTGGACTTTCCGGAGGAAGCTGGAGATCACCAGTGTACATAAGAGTTTAAAAGATGTCTGGGAGTTTCATGAAGTGGAAGGTAATGGGCTCTCTTAGAACCCGGTCAAGCAGGTGCGTAGCCATTCGGTGGAGGGACATTGTGGTATTGTGGCGGCTGTTGTGGCTGTTGTGAGGGTTGTGGTTACTGAGGCGCATGGAATGATGGTTGGGCAGTGGATGGCTGTCATGCCACGAGCGCGGAAGATACCCGGATGCGTGATGCATCTATATAGATCGTGTCATTCACGTAAAATCAAAGTGTGCATAGTACTCGTTATTTTATTGCTAACTCAAAGTTTAACATAATACCATAGTCCAAGATGACAATTTCTCTACTAAACCGAATGGCAATATCCTAGAATCATTCATAAGGCTACAAGTTTAATAAGTTCTATCTAAGTAGATCATAACTGACTTAATTAGATTATATAAGCCTTTAATAATAATTGGAAATACAAAGTAGGACACAAGACTAGCTGACGGTACACCACTCTAGCACTCATCACTCGGTATCAGTCCCATCCGGGTTGTGGTCGCTATCCAATTTTCCTGAAAAATGTTAGGGAGCAACTGGATGAGCGAATCGCTCAGTAGGATTTATATCTCAAGTTCTAACAATCTTTAACTTAATTACAAGTTCATGCGGTATAATGATGCATGTTGGACCAAGCAAGAATATCAAGAATTGTATCAAGAGAGTATCACGTGAATATCAATAAGATGTATCAATATGGAATTAGCAAGTAATTGCCAAGTAATTGCACAAATCTTTCCAAGAAGATAACGATCAGTATTCAAGCAAGTGATTTCAAGCTCGTGTACTAACAAGTAGTGTAATGAAATTGGCTATTTCATTCATTTCATTCAAGCAAGTAATTGCCCTTTTCTCGGGCCAAGAAATTCATTTCAAGCAAGTCAAGCATGTCACGAGAGATTGAGTGGGAATGTCTCAAGTCAACCAAGCAAGTACTTTGGTGCAATGCCAAACACCATGGTCAATAAACTCCCATGGACACAAGTACCTTCAGGTGCTCCTCCCAAGACTAAACCGGGCCCTTATTTGTATGCATAGCATTTCATGTATACTTTTTGACATCCACTCTCATTTATATAGCCAATATAAAATTTCAAGAAGTTTACACATTGTAGGAATATCAGGTAGATTTTTCAGGAATAGAGTTCAAGGACATATCACATGTAAATGATCCATTTGAAATGCATGGTACATAGACAAATCAGGGTTAAGGAGATGGCTCGGGATCATTAGGTAAAGGCTAGATAGCCTTGGGTTGGGTCTGATAGGGTGCAAGCCCAGGATACAGAGGGGGGTGAATGTATCCTGCTAGAAATATCGCCCAATTAAAATTAAACTCAGAAGCTAAACACAAATCCAAATAAAAACTAATTCAATTGAACATATGGAGAGACACTTGGAGCGCTCCTAATCAATCATCTAGCGGAAGCAAACACACAGACAAACCACTGCTCAAGAGATTTTTAGGTGGTTCGGTCCAAGGACCTACTTCCACCCCTTACTCCCAACCGGAGTGAGGCTTCCACTAGTAACACTAGCACAGCAGACTCAGTCTGTAACAAATGCTGCCAAACAGCTTGACCAGGGGAACAACCTCCCCTCTTCCTCCCAACCGGAGGGACACCCCAAGTGACTCCCAGCCACTTGGAAACCAGAGACGCACAGTCTCTCTTCCTCTAAACAGGAGGGAACCCCTAGTCTTGCAACCCACAAGACTAGAACCGGAGGACCAATCCTACCTTCCTCCAAACCGGAGGGGAACCTAGAGACCCAAGTCTCTCTTCCTCTAAAACCCAGAGGGAAGCACAAGTGACACCAAGTCACCTGCAAATTAGAGGTCTCGGACCTCTCTTCCTCCCAATCGGAGGGACCCCTGGACTCGAAACCTACAAGCCCAGAACCGGAGGACCCATCCTCCCTTCCTCCAAACCGGAGGGAAACAACCGATGACTCCCAGTCAAAGGCAACCAGAGACGCAAGTATCTCTTCCTCCACACCGGAGGGAACCCGACCTCACACAAGAGAATCGAAAGAACAACTAGTGAATAGTTGAAAAGAAAAATAAAAATGCAGCAACAGAAAGCTGGAAAAAGTAAACTCAGACTGTAGCTCCGACAGGAGCTGGCTGGCCTGGATTTGATCCACAGCCCAGCAAGAACAGATCTTTAGTTGAAGCTTCTATCACTCTAGCTCTCTCTTCTTTTCTGTTCTTCTTCCTCTTCTTCTCTTCACACTCTGCTATCTCGATCTCTCACTCAATCTCTCTTTCTTTCTCTTTCTCACTCTCTTTCTCTTCTTCTGTTGCTCTCTTTACTCTTCTTCTGCTCTCTTCACTCTTCTTCTGCTCTTCTTTGTCTGGATCGTGGCTCTCTGTATGGACTTCACTTCTCGCCAATGCGATCAGTCTTCTTCTGTGGAAGAAGGCTCATATATATAGCAGCAGCAGCAGCAGCAGTAGCACCGACGTGTGACCTCCACATTTCAACCCCTAAGTATTCGGACCACGTGGCAGCATCTAGCAGGCTATCAGTACACGTGTCCTCATCTGGGCACCTCATCCTTCCTTGGATCACGTGCCTTCATTAGCCTCCACGAGCAGAGCACCTGTTAGACATAGTATCGGATTATCAGGTTAAGTGAAGAGCTCTGTATAGACTTGTAAAGACGATCATGATATATAGACTTGTAATGTAAAGTGCGTTCTTGCACGGGAGCATATGAAATCTCAAGAGAGCATCTATGGCATCTGGACAGCATCACCAGCGTCAGGAGAGCATGTGGAGCACATGTTGTCTCTGGGGAGCAATCGCTGCTCCAGGGGATCATCAGCAGACACTGGAGGGCATACTCGGTCCCAGGAGAGCATCCGGGGGGACAGGCGAGCATGCACGTCTGATGTACAGACTACCAATGTATAGACATTACAATGCTCATCCACTGAATAGACTTCACAGTGCTCAATCAGACTTCACGATGCTCAATCAGACTTCACGATGCTCAATCACCCTTGAAGATGTGAGCGAGACAGTGTATGGACTTGTGAGACTTCAAGCAAACTCAGTGTATAGACTTGCTGAAGAATGCATTAGCACAAAGGATGAAATCAACAGTAATTGTATAGACTTCACTTGAGTGCATTGGCTGTACAGACTTCAACACAGCAGCGATGTACAGGCTTTTGACAAAGCAGCGTTGTACAGACTTGATGAAGCTTCAGATGAATGAATGTATAGACTTCCCAAATGAATGTACAGACTTCAGAAGATGAAGACTCTATATAGACATGAAGAAGCTGAGTGAACAATGTATAGGCTTTGAACTTTGTACAGACTTGAAGACCCTGAGCCAATGTGTAGACTTTGCCTTAGAAACGAATGTATAGACTTGAAACAGAAGTCAGGCAAGCGTTGTGTAGACTTGGCCAGAACGTAGAAAAAGGTATGAATGTATAGACTTGGCCAGAACGATGCACAGTGCAATGTACAGACTTCATGACTATGCTCATGCAGTGTATAGACTCTTGAAAGCTAAGGCCAATGTATAGACTTCAATGATGCTTGCTACAGTCCAATGTGTGGACTTAGCTTCGCGCATGTTACAGTCCAATGTATGGACTTATGAAGAGTGATGCATGACCAATGTATAGACTTTGATGCACAAACACACAATGCAATGTGTGGACTTGGTGACTCATGCAGACAGACGAGTGTACAGTCTATGCCATGCTCACAGTTAAGCAATGTACCAAGTTCTGAGTGAGCAGTTCTAAATGAAGTAAACACATATGACATCAAACAATCCAGATAAATACAATTATGAAATGCACCAAAGCACACACCACACAGCCATATTTAAATGCAGTAGTAATTCAGATAAGATTTTCAATGAAACATTCACATGCACTACAAACAGAATTGTATGCATTCAAGTGACTTATAGTGTTTGCTATCATCAAAATCAGAGGGACACAACAATCTCCCCCTTTTTGATGATGGCAACACTATGAGTACTCTATGAGTCATACTGACTTGATCAAATATTTCTCTCCCTTTGACTTCAGCAAAAAGACATGAATTGAAGAGGAAAGAATAAGACTGCATAATATGAGTGAATTAAAAACTCCCCCTTTGACTAAGCTCCCTCTTATCAGAAAACGTTTTGATGAATGAAACCCATTGAGATGAAGGGAGAATGTCAACAAAAGTACAGGGACACTCAAGAATGCTAACTAGATCTCCCCTTTGAGGAATCATGACATGGAAGCTCCCCCTGATTAGATGGAGTGATGCCAATTCATATAGTTAAGTGATGAGCATCTATCAGCAAAACACAGACTGTAATCACAGTGAATAAGTGAGGAGGGCAGATTTTCAGTAGCACTCTACAAGGATGAACTCTGGTTATCCAAAGAACTACAAGTACACAGGTTAAACTGAGAGAAGTGCCTCTCATAAATGACAACCAGTCTGAATCAAAACACAGTGATAAGAGCCATAGAATGAGCAGATTCAACAATTAGTGATAATTGAGATATTGAACTTTTCAGCAAGATACCAACTTCATAGAATCAGAATTTTAAGTTCTAGATTCCTCCATCATAAAAGCTTATGAAACCTTGATTGTCAGATGTGATTTAAGAATGATGTAAACCTAAATTTTTCAAAGAGAAATTGTACTAATATCTGAACCAACTCTTAATAAGAAGGAACTACAAGCTCATATAAGATCTAGTTCAACCAACTTCCATCTTACTTAGTTTACTTTCCATGACAGCTTTAATAGAAACATAAGTGAATGCACCTGAATTTTAATTGTTCTTTCAGAAATTGATTTACACTTGTTCATATCTTTCTTTAATGAACAATTTTGGTTTATCAGCACCTTTTGGCGTGGAGAGACACCTTGATCAGAGGTCATAATCCCCAGTTACTCAGTGTGACAACCGTATTACTTCTCCCATTTTAGAGAACAGAGGTAGCAATAAAAGTATCTTTGGCATGAGGATACACCTTGATCAGAGGCCAGAATCCCCAGTTACTCAATACAACTATGCCATTGCTCTGCCATATTTTCACAATAATTTCCAATCATCTCTTTAAACAGAGTTAACCATGGTACTTCATGACTCAATCCTTTGGACAGGTTTCTCAGTAATCACAGTCATTGCTCTGTCCATACTTTTACTCAAAATAGATTCAGAACAAATTAGATGTTTAGGAACAACCACATACACTATATATCTCCGTCAGCGTAGACATGGATATCAACTTTTCAGATTTCAGAAAGTCTTACATGAATTTACATGAAGCAGACAGTTAAAGCTTATTAAGAGGTTGAAACATATATTTTCAAGTTTCTTGTGACCAAACAAGAGTACATAAGACTTAAACCACTTCCAGTTAACAAATGTTCTTAAGCATGTATAATGGAAGGTTCCTCATTAAAGATATTTTAACTTTTATGAAGTAGTATTCAGGCTGAAGGTTTACTTCATATCTCAACAGAGTAATTCAAGTGAGAATATTCAACAGTCAGCATGGATTCTAAAGGATTGTAGCAAAGGAGCTACTCTTGAGCATAGAAGTTCAAGGATGACTGAATAGAAGTGAAGCTCTCCTTCAGTAGATTTAGGAGAGACAGACAGATACCTATAAGGTATGAATTCAGATTTTGAACAACTTCAGAAGCAGTCAAGAAAGATCATTTGATACTACTTTCATGATGGAATCACTGACACTATAGAATTGACAAGATGAATCAAGTAGGTCGATAGGAAGAGTTCAGATATAGACATAACTGAACGAATTAAGTATGCTCCCCCTATCTATATGCAGTGAGACACTTCCTTCCTTTTTTTTTTGATTTTTCAAAAATAAGTGATATACTATGCTATGACTCCCTTTAACTAAATACAATAAATCATCTTATATGCCATGAAGACAATGCAGATGATGACTGACTATGCAACAACAGATTTAACATGCTATGCAGTAAATCTAAAAATAGTTGTGTGATTTCAAGAGTAAGAATAATGCTCCCCCTAAATGTATGCATTCAATCTATCTTTTTGGCATTTTCAATGTAATGAAATGCAATGCAATTAACTACATGTATGCACGGGCATGAAGCAAAATATTCACATGAAGATGCAGACATTCTCTGATATGCAAATTTGACCCTTGGTACTTGGCGGATAACTTGGTCTAAAAGACCATCTCACACAAAGTAAGAACCTCCAGACAGATTTCCTCTGCCCTTTAGTAGCTTACCATTTGATATACCAAAGTGGTCATGCATGACAATGCAATACCAATAGTCCTATATGCATCAGATTTTCAATGATTGTGTGTCAAGTGCATGATTATGCAATACTCATATATGCACTCAGCTCAAAGTACAAACAAGAAAGCCCACAAAGCTCAATGCAAGAGTCAAACCAAACAAAAAGCATGTATGCATGAAACTATGACTTATCAGATCAACCATAAATTTCATTTGAACAGATGTGAAGAATTTACCTGAATGGGGTTTTATCAACTTGGGTGTCTTGGTTTATTTCCCCCTTTTTTTTATACTATTCTTCAGCTTCCAAGGCACACCTGCAAGTTAGCACACTATGTTGCATGGGCAGGTACCCAAACTGTCTTGGGCCCTGCATGGTTAATAGTGACACCTTTGGCAAGTGTTCTAAACAACCTCTTAGCATGTAGGTCATCAGATCTCATCAAATGGCAATTATTCATTGAATGACCTAATATACCACAATAATAGCAAGAGGCACCAGATTTCAGATTTGATTTATGCACATTCTGATTAGTATGAGTTCTATGTGCATATGCATGAAATTTTCTGTTAACAGAATTAAGATTCTGTTTACCAACATAAGCCAGCCAACAGTCAGCAGCTCTATGGCCTGGCTTCCCACATTCAAAACATGTAAGTGTTTTCTTTTCAAACACAAATTCATTTTTATCAGAAATATTTCTATTGACAGGGAATTTACCAGATTTATTGTTAAACTTCCTTCCCTGAGCATGCCAACATTGGGCTGCAATGTGGCCCATCTTGCAACAGTGAAAGCATGAACTAGAATTTCTTCCACCAGCCCTCAACCAGCATTCAATGGCCCTGTGGCCTGTCTTTCCACACTCAAAGCATGTAATGAGCTTATCTTTAAAAATAAATTTGTTCTTATTAGGACCATGTTGGCTTGCAGGAGATTTACCATGATATGAATGAGATGTTTTCTTATCATTTGCAAACCAACATTGTGCAATTGTGTGTCCTAATTTACCACAGTGAAAACATTCAATTTTCTTTTTCTGAAATGAAGGATTTCTATCATGAAGTTTCCTAGCAGTCATATCATCCTTCTCCATCAATTTACATTCATGCATCAGATGATCAAATTTATGACAATAATGGCATGACATTTTCTTTTTAGATGCATGTGAATGTGTGTGTGAACTTTGATCAACATGCCGTAATGTACCCTTTTTATTTATTTTCTGTTTGCCAATCTTTTTCTGATTTTTGTTCTGTTCTTCAATTTTCTGAACAATGGGCTGTTTATCTTTTGAAGTGGTGCCTACATTTGAAGTCTTTACAAAAGATGTCATCAACCTGCTCTGAAATTCTTTCTTGTTACCATTATTGTAGCCCAGCCCTTCCTTCCTAGTGTTGATTTTTACACCTAGTAGCTTGTCTAGGTTTTTCTACCCACTTACGAATTTTGACAAAGTATTGTTCAGATCATTTATTTCAGATTGAAGGGAAGAGACCTGATGTTCATAGTTGACTATATCTTCTTCACAGACCAGAAATTGTTGATGCATCACATCATTCAAGGTTTTAAGTGTATCAATTTCTGATTTCAATTTGAGCTCATTTTGATTTTCATCAACATATTTTCTTTTTTCAAATGTCAGCAATCTCTCTGACATGGTGGAGTTCAACTGTTTTAGTTTCTCAATTTCCTCCATTAGACTAGTGTTCTCCTGCTCAAGTTTATCATCATCAAACAAAACATCAGTTAGGAAACTTGGATATTCTGATTTACAGTTTTCAAAGTTTTCTTGAAATTTTAAGTTCGCAACACTAACAGCCTTGAACTCTTCATTGATCAATTTGTTTTCATTCTCAAGACTGATTAGTTTTTGGTCAGATTCCTGACATTGTTTTCTGAGTTTAGTGTTTTCAGATTTAATATGATCAAGTTCTGATTGGATTCCATCTAGTTTAGACACTTGTCTTCTGAGTATTTCATTTTCAATTTTCAGAATTTCAGGATTTTCAAGATTTTTAGTCCCAGAAATTGGATCCCCTAGATTTGTTATCTTCTTTATCAGACTTTTATTCTTCTTCCTCAGTTTTTCATGGGAGTGTAACAGATTAGCATAGGCATCTTCCCAGTCATCTAAAGTGAAATTCTCGAAAGGGTTTACCTCAACAGCATCTTCAAATTCATCTTGTTCACTGCTATGGTCGCTCTTATCAGCCATCAGGCAGCTGTCCTCATTCATCCTCTGATCTAGCTTCAACTGATCCAGAATGTCCTTTGCAGACCTACAGTCATAAAAACAAGAATGTAGAGCCTTGTCAGTAGCTTCTTTCATTAATCTCAAAACTTTCTGATTCTCTCCATTTCTTGATCTGTCACTTTTAGTCCATTTGGACTCTTCCTTTGGCAGTCGGTGAGGACCATGTGAAATTAACTTCCACAGATCTGGATCCATCAATTCCACATAATTGTGTAGACTGCTAACCCATGAATTAAAGTTAGAACCATTGTAAACCGGTGGAGAACCCATGGATTAAATCGGTAAGTACATTTATGCAGCAGAGAGTAAATTCAGAAATGCACCAAAGGTAATAGGATCCTCTGCAGATCGTTGGATCTGATCAGACAGAGAACCGCTCTGATACCAATTGATAGAGTGCAAGCCCAGGATACAGAGGGGGGTGAATGTATCCTGCTAGAAATATCGCCCAATTAAAATTAAACTCAGAAGCTAAACACAAATCCAGAATAAAAACTAATTCAATTGAACATATGAAGAGACACTTGAAGCGCTCCTAATCAATCATCTAGCGGAAGAAAACACACAGACAAACCACTGCTCAAGAGATTTTTAGGTGGTTCGGTCCAAGGACCTACGTCCACCCCTCACTCCCAACCGGAGTGAGGCTTCCACTAGTAAGACTACCACAGCAGACTCAGTCTGCAACAAATGCTGCCAAACAGCTTGACCAGGGGAACAACCTCCCCTCTTCCTCCCAACCGGAGGGACACCCCAAGTGACTCCCAGCCACTTGGAAACTAGAGACGCATAGTCTCTCTTCCTCCAAACAGGAGGGAACCCCTAGTCTTGCAACCCACAAGACTAGAACCGGAGGACCAATCATCCCTTCCTCCAAACCGGAGGGGAACCTAGAGACCAAAGTCTCTCTTCCTTTGAAACCCAGAGGGAAGCACAAGTGACACCAAGTCACCTGCAAACTAGAGGTCTCGGACCTCTCTTCCTCCCAACCGGAGGGACCCCTGGAATCGAAACCTACAAGCCCAGAACCGGAGGACCCATCCTCCCTTCCTCCAAACCGGAGAGAAACAACCGATGACTCCCAGTCAAAGGCAACCAGAGACGCAAGTCTCTCTTCCTCCACACCGGAGGGAACCCGACCTCACACAAGAGAATCGAAAGAACAACTAGTGAATAGTTGAAAAGAAAAACAAAAACACAGCAATAGAAAGTTGGAAAAAGTAAACTCAGACTGTGGCTCCGACAGGAGCTGGCTGGCCTGTATTTGATCCACGGCCCAGCAAGAACAGATCTTCAGTTGAAGCTTCTATCACTCTAGCTCTCTCTTCTTCTCTGTTCTTCTTCCTCTTCTTGTCTTCACACTCTGCTATCTCGATCTCTCACTCAATCTCTCTTTCTTTCTCTTTCTCACTCTCTTTCTCTTCTTCTTTTGCACTCTTTACTCTTCTTCTGCTCTCTTCACTCTTCTTCTGCTCTTCTCTGTCTGGATCGTGGCTCTCTGTATGGACTTCACTTCTCGCCAATGCGATCAGTCTTCTTCTGTGGAAGAAGGCTCATATATATAGCAGCAGCAGCAGCAGCAGCAGTACCGACGTGTGACCTCCACATTTCAACCCCTAAGTATTTGGACCACATGGCAGCATCCAGCAGGCTGTCAGTACACGTGTCCTCATCTGGGCACCTTGTCCTTCCTTGGATCACGTGCCTTCATTAGCCTTCACGAGCAGAGCACCTGTCAGACAGAGTATCGGATTATCAGATTAAGTGAAGAGCTCTGTATAGACTTGTAAAGACAATCATGATGTATAGACTTGTAATGTAAAGTGCGTTCTCGCACGGGAGCATATGAAATCTCAGGAGAGCATCTATGGCCTCTAGACAGCATCACCAGCGTCAGGAGATCATGTGGAGCACATGATGTCTCTGGGGAGCAATCGCTGCTCCAGGGGAGCATCAGCAGACACTGGAGGGCATACTCGGTCCTAGGAGAGCATCCGGGGGGACAGGTGAGCATGCACGTCTGATGTACAGACTCTACCAATGTATAGACATTACAATGCTCATCCACGGAATAGACTTCACAGTGCTCAATTAGACTTCACGATGCTCAATCAGACTTCACGATGCTCAATCACCCTTGAAGATGTGAGCGAGAGAGTGTATGGACTTGTGAGACTTCAAGCAAACTCAGTGTACAGACTTGCTGAAGAATGCACTAGCACAAAGGATGAAATGAACAGTCAATGTATAGACTTCACTTGAGTGCATTGGCTGTACAGACTTCAACACAGTTGCGATGTACAAGCTTTTGACAAAGCAGCGTTATACAGACTTGATGAAGCTTCAGATGAATGAATGTATAGACTTCCCAAACGAATGTACAGACTTCAGAAGATGAACAATCTGTATAGACATGAAGAAGCTGAGTGAACAATGTATAGGCTTTGAACTCTGTACAGACCTGAAGACCCTGAGCCAATGTGTAGACTTTGCCTTAGAAACGAATGTATAGACTTGAAACAGAAGTCAGGCAAGCGTTGTGTAGACTTGGCCAGAACGTAGGAAAAGGTATGAATGTATAGACTTGGCCAGAACGATGCACAGTGCAATGTACAGACTTCATGACTATGCTCATGCAGTGTATAGACTCTGAAAAGCTAATGCCAATGTATAGACTTCAACGATGCTTGCTACAGTCCAATGTGTGGACTTAGCTTCGTGCATGCTACAGTCCAATGTATGGACTTATGAAGAGTGATGCATGACCAATGTATAGACTTTGATGCACAAACACACAATGCAATGTGTGGACTTGGTGACTCATGCAGACATACGAGTGTACAGTCTATGCCATGCTCACAGTTAAGCAATGTACCAAGTTCTGAATGAGCAGTTCTAAATGAAGTAAACACATATGACATCAAACAATCCAGATAAATGTAATTATGAAATGCACCAAAGCACACACCACACAGCCATATTTAAATGCAGTAGTAATTCAGATAAGATTTTCAATGAAACATTCATATGCACTACAAACAGAATTGTATGCATTCAAGTGACTTATAGTGTTTGCTATCATCAAAATCATAGGGACACAACAGGGTCGACCCCATGGGTCAACCCCTGGCTCTTTCAATGTTAATTTAAGTTGAGTTTCATTGAACTGAACTTGTGTTCATGTAAGTTTGATTGGGTCAATGCATTACATTATGGTCGGTGCATTGCATTAAGGTCGGTGCATGTTTGTATTTTACTGGCTAAGGTCGATGCTAGCTGTGTCTGCCAGCATCTAAGGTCGCATGTTTGTCTTATGCATATATATATATGAGGTTGATGCACCCATTAGTTCTATGTGATAGGCCGGTGCACATGCCTTCAAGGTCTGTGCACATACGTGCATATACAAGGTAGATCGGTGCATGTTCTAGGTCAGTACACATTCGTGCATATACAAGGTAGGTCGGTGCATGTTCTAGGTCAATGCACATTCGTGCATATACAAGGTCCGTGCACATATGGTCGGTGCACATTATGGTCTACACAGCATAGTTGCACAGGTTTCATGCGTATGAGTCTCCAAGTCGGTGCATGTTCTAGGTTGGTGCACCTTTGGTTCTGCACAGACTAAGGTCGGTGCAGGTTTGGTTTTTGAGTTGACTAAGTCGGAGCATGTTTGGCCCTCGCACAAGGTAGGTCGGTGCAGGTTTTTGTTGTAATGCACGCTATATAGGTCGGTGCAGGTTTGCTGCAAGGTCGGTGCAAGTTTGCCCCTTGCGCAAATCAAGGTCGGTGCATATAAGGTCGATGCTAGTTTTCTTAGCGTAGGTGTAGGTCTCAATGCAAGGTCAGTGCATATTGCCTCCTTGTGCAGATCAGGGTCGGTGCATATAAGGTCGGTGCATCTTTTCTACTTTACGGATATACAAGTCTGTGCACATGTGCCTTGTGCCATACAAGGTCGGTGCACTTCACTGTAGCATACATACCAAGGTCGAAGCACATTGTGGCTAGAACCCAAATAAGGTCTGTGCACATTTCACCTTCAGTACATAAGTCAATGCACATTACTATTCACGCATACATATAGGGTCTGTGCACATTTATATGCTAGATGTTGTGAGGTCGGTGCATCTTTTGCTTATGCGTAGGTGTAGGTCTCAAGACAAGGTCGGTGCATGTTCTGTTGTAATGCATGCTACTAGGGTCGGTGCATGTTTGGCCCCCATGCAAGGTAGGTCGGTGCAGATCACTATTCATGTGGTCCAGGGTCGATTCTAGTCTAGGCCAAATGCATAAGATAGGGACGATGCAGATCACTATTCATGCATAGCTCAGGGTCGGTGCAGCTTCTGCTGTGAGCTCAAAGTCGGTGCAAGTCACTATTTGATGCAAAGCCAAGGTCGGTGCATGTTTTGCTGCGTGCACGGGTGGGTGCAGCTTTTGCTGCGTGCACGACAGGGTCAGTGCAGCTTTTGCTGCATGCACGACAGGGTCGGTGCATACTCTGTTTGTATGCATATCAACTTGGTGCTAATTTCACATGTAGTCGGTGCAAATTCTATCTTATGTCTAGGAAGGTATGTGCATGTTTTCAAATTTTCAAGGCATGAAGTCTGAGCACCTTCACATGAGGTCGGTGCACATTTTTACAAGTCTAAGCATATGTGGATTTTTAAGTCTAAGCCTATACATGGGTCTGAGCATGTTTTCATATCCAAGCATGCATTAGATCTGGGCATCTTTTCTAAAGTGGCATGCTATAGTCGGTGCGTGTTCTAATTGTCGATACTAATTACGTAACTTGCTGTTCATGATTTATATAATATTCACAGAATCAGAAAGTAGGGACATGGCTGGACATGGACAAATAGCAAGATTTGCAAGATCATGCTCATACAATACTTTTAAAATTTTAATTTCATAGATATGAATTTTTAAACATGGGGTAATTTACAGGAATTAAAATGGAATAACACAGAGAATCCAGGTGATACGTAACTACCCTATTCATGCATGTCACCCTATTTAACTACTAATTAGGCCAGATCTTGAGAACACCTACCTCTTTGACGTAAACACCTAGAAGGGGTAATAAGATAATAAATCTCCTCTGCAACGATCCAGCAGTAGGAAGAAGCTCGTAGGAAGAAGTCTCCCTTCAGGTACATTCCTGTAAAGACCCTATTCTAAAGGGTATGAGATAGTTATAATAAATGGAAAAATATAAGGGTCCATTGCGAGGGAAAAAGAAGCAATTAATGCTTCAAACCATTGAATCCTATGTTGGGGAAAAGGGGTCCGCTGCTAGCAGAAAAAGGTTGTCATTGTCTCCACCAAGCTCTAGTGGTTGTGGGGTCCCTATGCAAAGGTGTCCTGGCCATGTGCGCCCTTTATCTGGGCTTCAGACCATTGTTAGCCCCTCCTCACATGGGTAATGGTTTGTGACATATATATATATGTATTCATTTTTAATGGTGGGGTTAATCCTTTGGGTCCTTCATATATATATTTATTTTGCACTAAAAGAAAATGACGGATGCAAGAATCGAACCATGGTTACTCATTTGGGGTAACGCATCACTTAACCCACTACTCTAAGAAGTCACCTTGTTTGGTGAATAATCTTTACGTATGATGACTTCAATGGTGGTAAATTTATATAATGGCCATCATTGCGTGTTCGAACTTCTTATTTAACCTTCCTATAGAAGTTTTTATTTATTTGGGGAAAAAGTCTATATATTATTTTATAAGGGTGCTACACCCTCCCCCACTTAAAAGAATTTGGTCCCCAAATTCCATTGCATATATGGAGACAAGGAGGGTGAGAAATACTTACAAACTAGAATAATTCTGGAAATCTTCTTATCATAGATTCCTCGGTTTCCCATGTAGCTTCTTGTTCTAAGCATCGATTCCATTGGACTTTCACCATAGGGCTCGTCTTGGTCCTTAGAACTCGGACTTCTCAGTCTAGGATCTTCATTGGCTTCTGCTCATAGGTAAGGTCCTTCTATATCACCAGGTCAGTATGGTCGATGACGTGGGAAGGATCGTGCACATACTTCTTCAGCATAAAAATGTGGAATACATTGTGCACCTCTGATAATTGTGGAGGCAAGGCGATGCGGTGAGATACCTCGCCCACTCTCCCCAATACCTCAAATGGACCAATAAACCTCGGTGTAAGTTTGCCCCTAACACCGAATCTTCTAATACCTCGAGCAGGAGAGACCTTGAGAAAAATATGGTCTCCGACTTGGAATTCCATATCTCTTCTTCTATTGTCAACATATGACTTCTGTCTGGACTGTGCTATCTTTAGTCTTTCCCGAATGAGGTGTATCTTTTCAGTAGAGTCTCTCACCATATCTGGGCCTAGAATTTACTTTTCACCGACTTCGTCCCAGCATATTGGAGATCGACAACTTCTGCCATAGAGTGCCTCGAAAGGTGCCATTTGGATACTGGCTTGATAGCTATTATTATATGCGAACTCGGCTAGGGGTAAGTGGTCAGGCCAACTACCGCCGAAATCTATAATGCAGGCCCTTAATATGTCTTCAACGACTTGATTTGTCATTTCTGTCTGTCCATCTGTCTGGGGATGGAAAGCAGTGCTGAAGTTGAGTTTCATCCCCAAAGAGTGCTATAGACTCTTCTAGAAATTAGAGGTGAAGCGTGGGTCTCGGTTGCATATGATCGACATGGGAACTCCATGCAATCTAATCATCTCCTTAATATACAAGGCAGTAAGGACATCGACCGACCATCGACTTTTGATGGGCAAGAAATGAGCCGATTTAGTTAGGCGGTCGATAATTACCCAAACTCCATCATGTCCACCTCTAGACTTGGGCAAGCCCATAATAAAATCCATGCTAATGTCCTTCCACTTCCACTTGGGAATATCTAGTGGATGTAGCTTTCTGACAGGTTTCTGATATTCCGCCTTCACTTGTTGACAGGTCAGACACCGAGATACGAAATCTGCTACCTCCCTTTTCATATTAGGCCACCAGAAAGTCCTTTTTCAAGTCTTGGTACATCTTGGTGGCTCTAGGGTGGATTGTGTACCTCGATCGATGAGCTCCTTCAAGAACCTTCTTCTTCAACTCGAGGCAGTCGGGTATACATGTCCTTTCATGAAATAACAGTCTTCAATCGGGTGCCAACTTGAAGTCCGGTCTCTTATACAGCTTGTCCCTTATCTCCACTTGTGCACGATCTTCCTCTTGTAGCTTCTGAATTTCTGATAGCAAATCCGGATGTAGACTCATATGGGATAGTGTAATGCACCTGTCTTGTTCATCAGTGCTAATATTGAGTTTAGAGAATTCCTCTAATAACTTCCATTCTTGAATCATGCAACTGGCCAATATTACTCTCGGCTTTTGACTGAGGGCATCAGCTACAGAATTACCCATACCGAGATGGTACTGTATAGTGAAGTTGAAATCCTTGAGATACTCGAGCCAACACCTTTGCCGCATGTTTAGTTCCTTTAGGGAAAATAGATATTTGAGGCTCTTGTGATCGGAGTACACAATGAATTATTCTCCGTAGAGGTAGTGTCTCCAGATGTTTAAGGCAAATACCACTGCGGCTAGTTCTAAATCATGGACCGGGTAGTTCTCTTTATTCTTCTTCAGTTGTCGGGAAGAGTATGCAATTACTCTTATGTTCTGCATCAATACACACTCGAGGCCAATACCAGAAGCATCGGTATATACTTCGTATTTCTCTCCTTCAATTGGCAATGATAAGACTGGAGCAGTGGTCAAGAGATCCTTCAAAGCTTGGAAACTCTTCTCACAGTCTTCCTTCCACTCATAAGGTATTTCCTTGCGAGTCAATCGGGTGAGAGGAACCGCAATTCTTGAGAAGTCCTTGATAAAACGTCGATAATAACCATCTAGCCCCAAGAAACTCCATATTTCTGTTGCATTTGTTGGTCGCTCCCAATTCTTCACGGCTTCGACCTTTGATGGGTCAACAGAAATTCTGTCCTTTGAAATTATATGGCCCAATACGGATACTTCCTCGAGCCAAAACTTGCACTTACTGAATTTGGCATATAGTTTATTTTCCCTCAATATCTGCAATGCCTTCTTAAGATATTCTTCATGGTCTTCTTCAGACTTTGAATAAATAAGAATATCATCGATAAAGACCACAATCAACTGATCTAAGTGAGGCCTGAATATGCTATTCATTAACTGCATGAAAGCTACGGGGGCATTTGTTAGTCCGAAAGGTATAATAGTAAACTAGTAATGCCCATACCTGCTTTGGAATCAGTCTTATGAATATCTTCTTCTTTGATCTTCAGTTGGTGATAACCAGAACAAAGATTGATCTTGGAGAAATATTTAGCTCCAGATATTTGATCGAACAGTTCATCAATCCTTGGCAGTGGGTACTTGTTCTTGATCGTAAGGTGATTTAACTGTCGATAGTCGATGCAGAGTCTCATCGATCTGTCCTTCTTCTTGACGAATAGCATAGGCGCTCCCCATGGGGAACTACTTGGCCGAATGAAACGCTTGTTCAATAGCTCCATTAATTGTTCCTTTATCTCCTTTTGCTCAGCCGGGGGCATTCGGTAAGGTGCCATGGAAACATGTCCTGTACCAGGGACAAGGTCGATGGTGAATGACACCTCCTGCTCCAGTTGTAAGTCGGGCAGTTCTTCTGGAAAAACATCAGAAAAATCCCAAACTACATGGATGTCTTCAAGCTTAGACTCCTCGACGTCCGTCGTAGTTACAAATGTAATGAAAGCCATACATCCTTTGCCTATAAGTTTACTAGCTCGGAGAGCCGATATAAGAGGTGATCTAGCCCGAGGGCTAATGTATACTAGTTCCGGGTGATCCACAAAAGTTATCTTACTATTTCGGCAATCTACCGTAGCTTGGTGGCATGGGTGGATAGCCAGTCGGCACCTAGTATAACATCATACTCTTTCATATCTAGGCAAATTAGGTCAGCAGGTAGATTATTTCCTTTAACCATAATCTCACAGTTTCGGTAATGATGTGTGAGGTCGGCCTTGTTCCCGATAGGTATAGATATGACTAAGTCTAACCCTTCAGGCTCCTAGTAAATACAGCAGCAAATTTCTTATAAATAAATGAATGTACATGTTGCTCCAGTATCGAATAAAACTTTAGCAGTCTTAGAGCATACGATTAGTGTACCTTCCACGATTCCTCCTTCCGTTGGTTTCGTCTCGTGGAGAGCTTGCAGACGGCCTTGCTTCTTCACCAAGAACTTCTCATCCTTGATAGCTTGCTCCTTCATTAGTGGGCAATTAGGGATCCGATGTTCTCGGCTCCCACATTGGAGACAGGCTCCTAGCTTTCTCCAGCATTCCTCTGTCTTATGGCTGGCTTTGCCACAGTACTTACAAACTTCCTTGGAAGGTGTGGTGGTGGAAAATGGCTTGACATTCTTTTGGAATCTCTTTCCTTTGGAGGACTCCCCTCCACTGTAGTACCGCTTCTTGTTGAATGATGCTTTAAAATTTCCTGGGCTTGTGACTGGTTCATTCTTGTCCCTTCCTCGGATCCTCTCTTATAATTCCGTGGCGTCCTCAAGCAACTGCGTATGCCGAACCATTTCTGAATAGACTTGGATGTCCATTGGTGCAAGCTGTGTAATATAATGGAGCCGAAGCCCGTTGAGGAACCTTTTAGCCTTCATCTTCTCCGTACACACAAAGTGGGGTGCATACTTCGTTAGTCTCGAGAATTGGGCCTCATACTTCAAGGCCCGTTCTTTCAAGGCAGTAAATTTTGTGGCATTCTTCTCCTGGATATGGTCGGAGAAGTACTTGTTGTTGAAATGCTTAGTGAATTCATTCCATGTGACGTGGTCATTGAGCAATGTTGCTTCCATGGATTCCCACCAACATTGAGCGTCCCGCTCTAGTTGGAATATAGCTAGTAGAACCTTCTCCTCGCCCGTTCATTGCACCACACAGAAAATTCGTTCCATTTCCTATAACCAATTTTCGGCATCCTCGAGGTCAAATGAACTCGTGAACCTTGGTGGGTTCATGTTACGGAAACCCTTGTGGAGATCACCGACTCCACGGTTAGCACCGCCTTGCGCCACTTTGTTGTAGCGCTTGTGTAAGGCCTTGCACGGTGCGCTGCATCTCGCGCCATTGTGCTCTTTCAGCGGCCATGATCCTACAAAAGAGTTTAAGTGTAATAAATATCAGGTTTTACTATGAGGTTAAATGTCATTATAGAACATAACCCATGGCTCTTCCCATCTCCCCGGGTAAGGTATAAATCTATCCTCAAACTTGGGTTTTTCCTAGATTTTAATCATGACTTCATTTTTTTCCTAACCTTTTATTTCCTAGGAAATTGAAATCCTAGGCTCTGATACCACGAAGACTGTCACGCCCCGAACGCGGAAGATACCCGGATGCGTGACGCGTCTATATAGATCATGTCATTCACGTAAAATCAGAGTGCGCATAGTACTCACTATTTTATTGCTAACTCAAAGTTTAACATAATACCATAGTCCAAGATGACAATTTCTCTACTAAACCGAATGGCAATATCCTAGAATCATTCATAAGGCTATGAGTTTAATAAGTTCTATCTAACTAGATCATAACTTACTCAATTAGATTATACAAGCCTTTAATAATAACTGGAAATACAAAGTAGGACACAAGACTAGCTGACGGTACACCACTCTAGCACTCATCACTCGGTATCAGTCCCATCCGGGTGGTGGTCGCTATCCAATTTTCCTAAAAAATGTTAGGGAGCAACTGGATGAGCGAATCGCTCAGTAGGATTTTTATCTCAAGTTCTAACAATGTTTAACTTAATTACAAGTTCATGCGGTATAATGATGCATGTTGGACCAAGCAAGAATATCAAGAATTGTATCAAGAGAGTATCACGTGAATATCAATAAGATGTATCACTATGGAACTAGCAAGTAATTGCACAAATCTTTCCAAGAAGATAATGATCAATATTCAAGCAAGTGATTTCAAGCTCGTGTAATAACAAGTAGTGTAATGAAATTGGCTAATTCATTCATTTCATTCAAGCAAGTAATTGCACTTTTCTCGGGCCAAGAAATTCATTTCAAGCAAGTCAAGCATGTCACGAGAGAGTGAGTGGGAATGTCTCAAGTCAAGCAAGCAAGTACTTCGGTGCAATGCCAAACACCGTGGTCAAAAAACTCCTATGGGCACAAGTACCTTCGGGTGCTCCTCCCAGGACTAGACCGGGCCCTTATTTGTATGCGTAGCATTTCATGTATACTTTTTGACATCCACTCTCATTTATATAGCCAATATAGAATTTCAAGCAGTTTACACATTCTAGGAATATCAGGTAGATTTTTCAGGAATAGAGTTCAAGGACATATCACATGTAAATGATCCATTTGAAATGCATGGCACATAGACAAATCAGGGTTAAGGAGATGGCTCGGGATCATTAGGTAAAGGCTGGATAGCCTTGGGTTGGGTCGACCCCATGGATCGACCCCTGGCTCTTTCAATGTTAATTTAAGTTGAGTTTCATTGAACTGAACTTGTGTTCATGTAAGTTTGATTGGGTCAATGCATTACATTAAGGTCGGTGCATTGCATTAAGGTCGGTGCATGTTTGTGTTTTACTGGCTAAGGTCGATGCTAGCTGTGTCTGCCAGCATCTAAGGTCGGTGAATGTTTGTCTTATGCATATATATATATGAGGTTGATGCACCCATTAGTTCTATGTGATAGGCCGGTGCACATGGCTTCAAGGTCTATGCACATACGTGCATATACATGGTAGATCGGTGCATGTTCTAGGTTAGTACACATTCGTGCATATACAAGGTAGGTCGATGCATGTTCTAGGTCAGTGCACATTCGTGCATATACAAGGTCCGTGCACATAAGGTCGGTGCACATTACGGTCTGCACAGCATAGTTGCACATGTTTCATGCGCATGAGTCTCCAAGCCGGTGCATGTTCTAGGTTGGTGCACCTTTGGTTCTACACAGACTAAGGTCGGTGTAGGTTTGGTTTTTACATTGACTAGGTCGGTGCATGTTTGGCCCTCGTACAAGGTAGGTCGGTGCTGGTTTCTGTTGTAATGCACGCTATATAGGTCGGTGCAGGTTTGCTACAAGGTCGGTGCAAGTTTGCCCCTTGCGCAGATCAAGGTCGGTGCATATAAGGTCGGGGCTAGTTTTCTTAGCGTAGGTGTAGGTATCAATGCAAGGTCAGTGCATGTTTCCTCCTTGTGCAGATCAGGGTCGGTGCATATAAGGTCGGTACATCTTTTCTGCCTTACGCATATACAAGTCTGCGCACATGTGCCTTGTGCCATACAAGGTCGATGCACATCACCGTATCATACATACCAAGGTCCAAGCACATTGTGGCTAAAACCCAAATAAGGTCTGTGCACATTTCACCTTCGGCACATAAGTCCGTGCACATTACTGTTCACGCATACATATAGGGTCTGTGCACATTTATATGCTAGATGTTGTGAGGTCGGTGCATCTTTTGCTTATGCGTAGGTGTATGTCTCAACACAAGGTCGGTGCATGTTCTGTTGTAATGCACACTACTAGGGTCGGTGCATGTTTGGCCCTCGCGCAAGGTAGGTCGGTGCAGATCACTATTCATGCAATCTAGGGTCGATGCTAGTCTAGGCCAAATGCATAAGACAGGGTCGATGCAGATCACTATTCATTCAGAGCACAGGGTCGGTGCAGCTTCTACTGCGAGCTCAAAGTCGGTGCAAGTCACTATTTGATGCAAAGCCAAGGTCGGTGCATGTTTTGCTGCATGCACGGGTCGGTGCAGCTTTTGTTGCGTGCACGGGTCGGTGCAGCTTTGCTGCGTGCACGGGTCGGTGCAGCTTTGCTACGTGCACGGGTCGGTGCAGCTTTGCTACGTGCACGGGTCGGTGTAGCTTTTGCTCCATGCATGACAGGGTCGGTGCAGCTTTTGCTGCATGCACGACAGGGTCGGTGCATACTCTGTTAGTATGCATATCAACTTGGTGCTAATTTCACATGTAGTCGGTGCAAAATTTGTCTTATGTCTAGGATGGTATGTGCATGTTTTCAAATTTTCAAGGTATGAAGTCTAAGCACCTTCACATGAGGTCGGTGCACATTTTTAAAAGTCTAAGCATATGTGGATTTTTAAGTCTAAGCCTATACATGGGTCTGAGCATGTTTTCATATCCAAGCATGCATTAGATCTGGGCATCTTTTCTAAAGTGGCATGCTATTGTCGGTGCATGTTTTAATTATCGATACTAATTACGTAACTTACTGTTCATGATTTATATAATATTCACAGAATCATGAAGTAGGGACATGGCTGGACATGGACAAATAGTAAGATTTGCAAGATCATGCTCATACAATACTTTTAAAATTTTAATTTCATAGATATGAATTTTTAAACATGGGGTAATTTACAGGAATTAAAATGGAATAACACAGAGAATCCAGGTGATACGTAACTACCCTATTCATCCATGTCACCCTATTTAACTACTAATTAGGCCAGATCTTGAGAACACCTACCTATTTGACGTAAACACCTAGAAGGGGTAATAAGAAAACAAATCTCCTCTGCAACGATCCAGCAGTAGGAAGAAGCTCGTAAGAAGAAGTCTCCCTATTCTAAAGGGTATGTGATAGTTATAGGAAATGGAAAAATATAAGGGTCCATTGCCAGGGAAAAAGAAGCAATTAATGCTTCAATCCATTGAATCCATTGTTGGGAAAAAGGCGTCGGCTACTAGCAGAAAAAGGCTGTCATTGTCTCAACCAAGCTCTAGTAGTTGAGGGGTCCCTATGCAAAGGCGTCATGGCCATGTGTGCCCTTTATCTGGGCTTCAGACCATTATTGGCCCCTCCTCACGTGGGTAATGGTTTGTGACATATATATATATATGTATTCATTTTTAATAGTGGGGTTAATCCTTTGGGCCCTTCATATATATATTTATTTTTCCCAAAAAGAAAATGGCGGATGCAAGAATCGAACCATGGTTACTCATTTGGGATAACACATCACTTAACCCACTACTCTAAGAAGTCACCTTGTCAGGTGAATAATCTTTACATATGATGACTTCAATGGTGGTAAATTTATATAATGGCCCTCATTGGGTGTTCTAACTTCTTATTTAACCTTACTATAGAAGTTTTTATTTATTTGGGGAAAAAGTCTATATATTATTTTATACGGGGTGCTACAATGGCGTAGTGAACTAGAGGTTGCGGGGAGGTTGTTGGCAGCGTGGTGGAGCGGATTGGTTGACAGCCTGCACCTGCTCATCCGTATGGACTCCTTCAGTGACTAGGCCCTCGGGTTTTCTAGTGGGTTTGGGTTTCTGGGCCTCGAACAAGGAATGAATCGGGGAGTCTTTGAGTTGGGTCTGGATAAACCGGGCCCTACTATACAACTGGTGCTTCTTGGAAATGTCGTTCATAGCTAAGATGTTTCGGAATGTGGGGGTGGCATTGGAAATCAATAGCTTGACTTTCTCCTCTTCCGGAATCTGCCCGGGCACACGGGAGGCCATCTGCCTCCATCTATCATCATAGGTGGCGAAGTCTTCGTCGGCCTTCATCTTCTAGGCCACATGATCAGTAAAAGAATAATCTGTGCCCACCCGGTCTTGGAATCTCTGTATAAACTTCTTTTTAATAACTTTGAAATTCTCTGCCTCCTCCAGTGGCAATGTGTAGAACCATTCCAATGCAACCCAGTCCAAGGAGCGGCGGAAAAGATACGCCATGAGGCGATCGTCATATTGAAATCGCGCCAACTCGTATAGGAACTCCCTTATATGAATGAAGGGGTTGCCATTCCCATCGTACTTCCGATATGTTGGGAGCTGCGACTAGGGAGGGTAATGGATGCCCCAGAAATTGGGAACGGGGATATCAGCAAGAAATTATGGGCCAACCTGCTTTTGAAGGAGGTCAATCTACTGCTGCATGGCAGCCCACTTGTCAAGAAGTTCCCGGGAGGGAGGAGGCAAGACTGGAAGGGCGGACCCGGTGTAAGGGGCCGAAGGATAGACGGGCGGAGGGGGAAGCCAATAAGAAGGGTAATGGGCCAAGGATGGGCCCATATCCGTGTGAGCCAATTGGGCAACCCCCGCTTGAGAACGTAAGAGATGAGCCGGGCCTATAAGAGCCTACGGCACTGAAGAGGTGGTCCCATAAGGGTCTGTATAGGAGGACGCGAGGACTTGGGTCTTCCTCTTATCAAGAATCTGATGGGCCGAGCTAGAAGCTTGGCCCATTTCTGAATTGGGGAATCGGAGGGTCCGGGGCTGGACAGGGGTGAGATCGATGGGAGCAATAGACGTGGGCCCGAGCCCACTAGCTAAAGATGGACAAGTGGCAACAACAGAGATGCCATGGGAAGAAGCAGAAGACGGGGTGCCCGGCCCCTGCAAAGCCTGGCAAAGAATATGAAGCTGGGTCGGGTCCCGCTGGGCCATCATATGGAGAACATGATTGGCTGAATTATGAGTGGCGGAATCAAAGGGCAAGGGTTGACTACCCTCAATAGCAATAGACGGGAGAGGAGGGGCGGACCCCTCTCTTCCCCGCAAAATCACGACCCTGGGCGGGTCCTCCAAGAGTCCCTGAGGAAGAGAATCCTCACGGGGGTGAGAGAAATCATAGGAAGACATGGCAGGTGAGGAATCGAACAGAGGATTGAGGTAGGAAATGAAATGGGAATTGCCCCAAAGAGACGATCTTATGGGTGTAAAGCAACTCCACATACAACAGACACCTTAAAATAAGAGAAACTGTAATGCCTCGGAAATTTTATAGAATATTTCTAAAGTATTTTAAATTTTTATAGACCTAAATGGATTTATAAATGAAATTTTGGGTTTAATAAATCATTATTAAGGCCCAAGTGTGATAACCAATTAACCTAGCCTATTTAAATAAAGCCCAAAGGACTTAAGGACCAAGCCCATGAAGTTTGGCCCATATTCTAGAAGGTTAATTAGCTTATTCACGGAATATATGGATAAATACTCATTGTATGGATAATTAAGTGGATTAACTAAAAATAGACTTTGAATTAAATTCAAATTCGGTGCCCAATAGTAGAGGCGGTCTATCATGAGACCGCTAGGGGAAAGTTGGCGGTCCAGTCCTAGACCACTAATTTCTATCAGTTCCGTGAGTTGAAGAAAGAGCAAAAAGATTAGATTTTTGACGTTTTATCTCCTAGAGATCGATGTGGGAGGACTAGTAAGCATCTTAAGGACTCTTAGAAGTCGGGATAGTACCAACTAGGGACTCTAGAATGGATCTAATTCACGAAACCCTTGCAAAAACCTATAAATAGACCCTAGATTTCACTTGCGCGACCCCTACGTTTGGCTCGCGTGGAACTAAAGTAAGGAGGTATTATTTCAGGTAGGTTCTTTTGAGATTTTTATTCCTAATACTAAGGACTAACTTGCCTCAAAATTTGGTGCTAGGAGATCAACCCATCAGGAAGATAGAGGCACCCAAAGTTGCTGGTTCCATATCAACGACCCAAGAGATTGTGCAAGGGTGTGGTTAAGAATAGGAAATTAGAAGCCCTAGACGAGCTATTTATAAGTTGTGTCTTTAGAACTTTCTGTTCCCCTTAGTATCTTCTTCTTACCCTCCACATTTCACGTTCTTAGGTCAAGAGAATCAGAAGTTAGAGGAGCGTGAAGTTACTGATTTATCACAGGAAGTGTAGAACTAGGGTTGACTTCCCGTCCGAAATTCAAAGTCTAGAGGTGTTTCCAGAGGTAGGTCATCTCATGAACGGCTAAAATGTGTATTCTAGGATTAAAAGCCCTCTTTTTGCACTTGATTTCATGTATTGTGTATGGAAAATTTCATGTTTTAATAGGATCTATGCGTCTAGTGTGGCATACATGCATTTTTCTTAGCCCTAAATGAACAAAATTAGTTCTCTTGTCATAATACATGAATCCTATGCATATTGTTAGCTTATTCTTTGTTCTACCATGATAGAAGAAGTTTTATATATGTTGATTTCCAGACATGATGTGTTTTAGTTAGCATCTAGTTGCACATGTTTAGTTTGTCTATAAATAGAAGCTAGACGGCCTAAAAATGGACCGCCAGAATTGGTTAGCGGCCCTACGATAAACCGCTAACAGATGATTAGTGGCCAATATATGGACCGTTTGTGTTCATGTGATTTCACCATTATAAAACCACAAGCGGACTTACGATAGACCGCTTTAGCCCTACAAAAGGCTGTAAATTAGACAGTTTGCGACCCTAAGATTATGTATTTTGGTTAATCTGAAACCTAATGTAGGATTACCCTATCTATTATATGACAAACCTAGTTAGTTAAGTTTTATCCTTGATTCTGGCGTTGTTTATGTATATATAGAGATTTCTAGTAGATTTCATGTTCTTAATGGTACTTGGGATTATTTTTAACATAAGTTAACTTTATACCAAAATCATATACTTTTGTAATTAAATACATGTTTCTAAAGTTAGATGATTCATGATTTACCTTGATCACTGTTTTAATGATCTCCTTCTCATCTATAGAGTCATTTTCATAAGTACATGGCATATGTCCCAGTATATGACCATTAGTTACACCTATGCACATTAGGCACACAATCTCGGACTTGATAACCTCTCCTTTGGATATTCCTTCCAACGGACTAGGAAATCTTGTTTCGAGGCCTCCGTAATTCTCCGTGAGCTTGGGATTCCCTCCAGGACGTCGAGTTGGTTGTACCATTAAAACCCATTGTCTAGAAAGCACTTATACCGGTGTTTTATATTTTTGGAACTTAGCGCCCTTATCTAGACCGCTAACGGATCCTTGACGGTTCTTTCTTTGACCGCTGAAGACTCAGATAATCTGTTTAAATATTGAACAGTCTTATCCTTAATGGTCCAGAACTAGACCACTTTCTCCATGAAAGGGCCCAATAAATGACAGCTATTTTCTGAGTACAGTTAACCCGAGGTTTGACCCAAGGGTTAATATTCTTATGATCCTAGATAGTCCAATTGATTATCTAGAGCCTGTCACATTATTTCAAAAATACCTAAGTAAATTGTGAAAGTTAAGAAATGTACCATTATGCTGTCGATTTATTTCCACGGCATAACCTTGTTATCAATATGTTTATTGAACTCTTATTCTCAATAGAAGCATTCTTATTTTTGTTACTTTATTATGGAACGATCATTGAAATTATACAATATTGACCACATTATTGTTATATACGTGGAAGTAGCTTGATTTATACTTGAAGATGCAGTTCGAGCACTGATTGTATTCAAGGGCTCTATGCTAGTCCCCCCGGCTGATTGTCGGAAACATATTATATAAGCCATGGGGTATGGTGCTACTAGCGTCGCATTGCGTTGAGAGTACTTTCTTTATAAATAAGTGAAAATATCCACAAAAATCACAGAAATCTATATGAATTCACGAAGTACTTGTTACTAAGTGAAGAGTACATTCTTGCTTGTTACATGACTTACTAGTACATTCTCATTACATTCTTGTTCATGAAAGGCCATTGTTACATTCTTACTGGATTATACTTGATAAATTCATATTCTCATATTTCAAGCTTGATCATATGTTATTACTTTGGATTTAATCGCGTGTTTGATCGTATTTGCATGATTTTATCTTTTTCTTTAGAGCTAAAGATATTAATTACTTTAACATTGCCAATCATGTTGATGCGAAGATACCTACTGGGCAAGTGTGCTCATTACCTATTTTCCAATCCTTTTCAGGAAGTACCAGTTGGTCGGATTCGGATTTAGGTCATTCTAGTGATGGATCCGAAAGCGATTAAAGAGTGAAGACTTAAGAAGTTCAAAATGTCTAGATTGAGTCTATGTAAATTTCTCTTATTGAATCTAGCAAATTTAAGAAAGTCAATGTCTCATGTACTTGAAGTATGGTTGTTATTATTAATAAAAATGAAGGTTTGAATAGGTTATTGTGTAATTACTTTGTGTGATTATTTTGCGCTCTGGTTATTCTTGCTTACAAGAGGCTTACCATGCCGGTTGTTCGCGTTCCCGATTGTTTTCGCTGCATAATCTTGGGGCATGACAGAAACAATACCTAATAAGCACCTAACTGGAAATGACTAACAAAATGCACTAACAAAGAGAGGAGGGAAGAGGGAACCAACAATCAACCAAGTGTCGATGATGCATGAAATTTTTTTATATGTTCTCCTTTTTCGAACCTTAGTGAATTAAATAAATGAAGGATCTCTCCAAAAATGGGATTCCTAACAGGGGTGGAATGGCGACTTGGTTGACTCTAAGTTAACTCTCTCTCTCTTACGGATGCAACCTAGACTCGGGGTGGTAAGGTACAACCTGCCCGACGTCCGTGTGGGAATCCATGGCTCACGGGGACATATGGAGGTCCCAGATAAGGTCACCTAGTCGGCTCCAAGGAATATGGAGACGAGAGGATCCCCTACAAAGGTAGGAATACAACTAATATGATAGACAATGTATGAACCTATGCGCACTGGAGTGCATGCAAATTCTAGCCTAAGTCTAACACACAATGATCAAACAATATGACAAATATGACAATAATAGTGCAGATATGAATGGCAACCAGGGGTAGATAAGAGGCACCCAAAACAAGTATGGAATGATATGAAATAACACACAAATGTCAATCTCGGTTTGCACTGTAGCACAAAAACGGTCTGATGGGAGACCACGCAGCGAGGGTAAACGGCCCTGGACAGGATCGCAGAGTGACAGGAAGTAGTAAATGAACAAAGACAGAATTAAAATAAACAAAAATAGTAAAGACAACAAGTACCTGAGTGAACCATGTGGTCTGGAAAATGATCGTCCACTGTATGCAACGGCCCTGATAGGACTGCTAAAAGTAACAACTTACAAAGACGTAAATAATCAGAAACTGAGGGACATGAAATCACCTGAGACGGACCAAAATGGTCTGTCGATCGACCGCCTGACAATATAAACGGTCTGTAGGGGACCGCAGAAATCACCAAACTCAGGTAGACGCAAACAGAGACAGAAGAACCAATGATGGAATTAAACGATCTTTCGACCGGCTGTCTAATACCACAAACGGCCCACAGTGGGCTGCAAACAACCCCGGGGACATAAAACAATAAAGAACACAACGGCAAACCCGAAGAGACCAAGAACTAATTCAAACACACAGGGAAGCAGGTCAACAAGTCAGAAGCACGATAGGCACTAGTTGTCCCACCGTGATCGCCAGAAAAGGGGTGTAGATATTTTCTTTCTCTCTAAACCAAAATATGAAACATGCCAAAGGGGCTAAAAAGAAAAGAGTGAATATGTGTGTGAGTGATTAGCATGAAAAGACAAATGATGCAAGCAATGGATCACTCACAAGCATGGACAGAACGTGATCGCCACCAAGGTATCAAGTGCAAGGAGAGCACTACGTACCTTGGAAAGAGAGAAAGAATGAAGACACTCGCCCAAGGACGCAGTGCTGGAATAAGACAAAAATTATCCTCTGGAGACCGCTGAAGGATGTAGATGGCCGAACGCTAGGCCTCGTGCAGCGCTAAAGAGGAACGCGAGAAGAAGACCTGGCTAGGGACTAAACAGTCTGAATCAGGCCGCAGACTGAAGTTGGACGGCCTAAGGAAGGCCACACAATTTTGTAAACGGTCTGAGATGAACCGCGTGAAGTCCCCAGATTCCAAGCTGAGGTACTTGATCCTCCACCCCTTCCGGCCGGCTAGGAGGGATGGGCCTCCTGCGAAAGCTTCTGTTGACCTGCAAAACACAGCAAATGACCAGAAAAGTGATCCAGATTAGTTTATGAAGTGCAATATCTATGAAAATGAACAGAAAACTAAACACATAAATAGAATGGGGGATACCTGGGGGGTTGGGTTTTTAACCCCTAATGGGCATGGAAAAGCAATAGGAAGGGGAAAAAATGTAAAAACGATAGTGAAAAATGTGGGTGGAAGTGAAAGGAAATAAACATGCAATGATGAACAAATGGTGGAAATGACCAATGAACTAAGACTCAAACAACACAAATGTAGCAACTACTCCCTAAACCGAAGGCTTAATGGATGTGGAAAGCCTTCCTCCCTGACTGAGATTCGCTCAAGAAAGCGGCAGCACTTCGACGCAAACGTTGGATCTCCCCCCCTCGCGAGCTTGGACTAAGGGTGCTATTTATAGACCCTTGAAAGCTAGCCCCGAATTAGGGATTTTACAGCAAGAATTAGGCTTAGATTCTTCAGGATAAACCGTAGATAAAACTCCCATCTTCCACCACGATCAAATGGCACCCGATTTGGGTGAGAATCCGTAGAGAAAAAGGTGAAACAAGCTACTAGCTTAACCACGGTTGGAGAGAGAATAGTCAACCAGATCATGATCTCGGCCCTTAACGCGGTCAATCAATGGGCCGCCCACCCATATAAATGGTCTATTAGAAGACGACCTCAAAGGTGTCGATGGAAATTAATAAATAGATAAATATATCCTTCTATCCCAAAGAACAGATCGAGTTAGCCGGCGTAGGACTCTCAGGATAAAAATGGTCTTTCGATAGACCACCCAAGGTACCAAATGGACCATTGCTAGACCGTTTATACGATGTCGGTGGAAAATCAGCAAAATGAGATAAATAGATATTTATCTAAAAATAAACCCATTTAGGATTCTGATCCAATAAACTGTCTATTAATGGATCGTCCAACCAGTACGAACGGCCTAATGACAGACCGTTTATAAGAGTGTCTGTAAAAATTCAGAAATAAGATAAATATCCATTTAACGATAAAAATGGTCTTACTCTAGACCGCTTATTAAGCCAAACGGCCCATCGCTAGACCGCGGTTAGGTTGGACGGTGGAAAATTAATAAAATGTGGTAAATAAGCCCATTCACCCCAAAGACCAAGTGAAATCAAGGCCCAATAAGCCCAAATTCGAGAGCAAGCCTAGCCAGGGAGGAAGTACCCATAAAATTAGCTCAAAGACATGCCTGGAAATGACCCAATGTGTTATGGACAACTCAAGGCATCAAGAAGAATGACCCCACTCATAGGCAAAAAATGAGTGTCAACTATCACGTTGTTTTATAGAGTCCAAGGTTCGCAACAAGTCCGAGTCGAGTCTCATTGTCATCCCGCATCAAATTGGTATCAAGGCCGATTTGAGTCTAGGGTAGTCGGTCCAAGGTGCTCCATTTCATCTGGCACAATCTTCGGATCAAACCTCCGCCTCGTACCGAATATTGGAGTCTAGGTCGTCCGTCATTTTGCATTAGTCTGTCCATATAGGTCGTAGTAAGTCACCCCTTAGTTCCCTTTAGATTCCATTGCATGTCCACTCGTGGAGGTGCCCAGTACCATCGCCCTGACCCTATAGGTGAACCTTGAGGTGCCAACCCGGGAGGCCGATCACTGGTGGACTTGGTGGCTCTACTCATGGAGCACATGGACAGGTCCGACCAAACTCTTAGGGAGCATATGGAGAGGTCCGACCAAACTCTTAGGGAGCATACTAAGCGTATAGAGAGCCATTTCAAGGCCATGGAGGACCACGCACAGGCTTCCGACCGATCTATCCAAGGTCTACTTGGAAGGATAGAGAGTGTGGAGGGAGTCCTCTGTTGGGAGCTCCCCGGAGCTGTCTCGGCCCCTCAGGTACCTGCTGCTCAGCCCGCCCCACTCAAGGCTGAGGAGCGACAGCCACGTGCCCCCGATGTTGAGGACTACGAGTCTGACAATGATTATGGAGGAAATGGCTGACGTCGTCGTGGTCACCGACCATAGAGAGATGATGAGGACTAGCGGGTCCTCAAGATTGCGTGAGCAGACCCTCCCACGTTTGATGGGTCCTTAGACCCGAAGGTCTATCTCGATTGGGAGGCCGACATGGACCGGTATTTCGAGTGGTTTGAGATGACGGACCACCAAAAAGTCAAGTTCGCCAAAATGAAGCTGCTAGGGAAGGCGTAGACTTATTGGAGGAACATGGAGAACCTGCTGTTTCACCGTAAGGAGCCCCAGGTCGAGACGTGGGATGAGATGAGGAGCAAACTCAGGAAGAAGTATCTTCCTGCCACATATCACCAGCATCTCATAGACAGATGGCAGAGCCTCATCCAAGGGGATCGGTCCGTCTCTAATTACATCACCGAGTTCTATGAGTACTTTTGACGATGTAATGCCACAGAGGAAAGCTCCCTGACTATTTCCCATTTTTGGCGTGATCTGCGGCCACACCTTCAATTTGAGCTTTTCCGTCGCAAAGTGGACAAGTTGGATGACGCGTACCAGGTTGCCCTCGAGGTGGAGCAATTTGAGGCGGAGTTTACTCCTACCCCGCGCCAGGGGGTCACATATCCGCGTGTGTTTGATCCTAGGACCACACTTGGTTCCTACACTCGGTGGCCGGTGGCCCACCCCTAGAAAACCCTTCACCAGGACCTCGCTGCTCCTAGGCGCCCCTTCCCTCCTAGGGACCCTCCCCTTCGGCAGTCGGCACCCGTCCCTGGCCCTAGACCTCCCCAGCCCGCCGTGCCGACTTAACCACTACTTCCTACACCCCTGGTCCATCTTGTGAACAAGGGTAAGGGGCCGATGGCCAGTGGAACATCCCAGGGCCTTGAGACGCATGGCAATTGCTATAGGTGTGGTGGAATTGGCCACTATTCGGCCAAGCTTCCCACTCGGGAGTCGCTCGTTATCGCTGATCCCTCTGTCAGCGACCCTACACCTGAGCTTGTGCCGATCAGTTACGAGGCTGATCAGGAGTTAACAGAGGAGTTCTTTGATGAACTAATGGAGGGAAAGCCAATTGATGTCCCAAGTGCTCAGCATCAGGGTGATGTACAGTTGCGTGTAGTCAGGTGCATCCTAACCCAGCCTCAGGTAAGCGACGACTGGCGTCGTACCACCATCTTCCATACATTTTGTAGGCTGGGAAGAAAGGCCTACAAGGTGATCATAGATAGCAGGAGTTGCATTAACGCTATCTCTACAGGCACTGTTAGACGCCTGGGTTTCACGCCCGTAGATCACCCCGCCCCTTACAGGGTATCTTGAGTGGATTCTACTTCCATCTCGGTCAGGCTGCGATGTCTGGTGCCATTGTAGTTCCAGGCTTACCATGATGAGATATTGTGTGATGTGTTACCTATGGAGGTGGGTAGCATTATCCTTGGTAGACCTTGGCTTTTTGATCAGGATGCCACCTTTCAAGGTCGGTCGAACACCTGCACATTCGACCACAGGGGTCATAGGATCACCCTCCACCCCACCCAGCCAAAGGATCCTTCTGTCCGAGGACCAACCGGCTGCAGCACTTCGACCCCTCCTAGTCAAGAGATGGTCAGTCCTTCCACCTCATCCTCGGTGTGGGCTACTATCACTTCGACTGCTCCTATCACAGGAGACCTCCCACCCCGGAGGTTAATGATGATTAGCCCGCTAGAGATGGAGCAAGAAGTGACCGGGGTAGCCCCATCCTTGCCGTTGTTGTCTGAGGAGTGGAGGATGTTGCTCCTGGGTCTGATGATGAGCAACCCCTAGAGATAGCTGCGATCCTACGGGAGTTTTCCGATGTCTTCCTAGAAGACCTCGCTGAAGGCCTTCCACCTATGAGGGATATCCAGCACGAGATTGACGTTGTCCCGGGCTCATCCTTGCCCAACCTTCCCCACTATAGGATGAGTCCCACGGACCATGCCGAACTTCAAAGGCAGGTCGAGGAGTTGATGAGTCGGGGATCTCTCAAGGACAGTAAGAGCCCTTGCGCTGTTCTGACATTGTTGGCCCCGAAGAAGGATGGCACATGGAGGATGCGCATTGATAGTCATGTGATCAATAAGATCATGGTGAAGTATCATTTTTTCATTCCCCGATTAGATGACTTGCTAGACATGATGTCGGGAGCCACTATCTTTTCAAAGATAGATCTTCGTTGTGGCTATCACCAGGTGTGGATCAGGCCTGGGGATGAATGGAAGATGACATTCAAGACTAAGGATGGTCTTTATGAGTGGTTGGTTATGCCCTTCAGGCTTTCCAACGCCCCTAGTACCTTCATGCGGTTGATGACCCAAGTGTTGCGCCCTATGATAGGGGTCTTCTTGGTCGTCTACTTTGATGACATTCTTATCTACAGCCGCACTAGGGAAGATCATTTAGACCACCTTAGATAGGTCTGCATTGTGTTTAGGCGAGAGTGCATATTTGCCAACCTGAAGAAATGTGCTTTCATGACAGATCAGATTACCTTCCTCGGGTTCATTGTGTCTAGGGATGGAATCTCCGCTCATCTGGAGAAGATTAGGGCAATCAGGGAGTGGCCCGAGCCCCGCACCCTCCACGATGTCCAGAGCTTCCATGGCTTAGCAACGTTCTATCGCCGCTTCATTCGTGGCCTCAGTTCCATCACCGCCCCGATCACTGATTGCATAAAGAAGAGGGCATTCGTATGGACTAAGGCTGTAGTCATAGCCTTTCAGGACATCAAGGAGCGTATGACCCAGGCACCTGTCCTTGCTCTACCTGACTTTTCTAAGGTGTTTGAGGTCACATGTGACGCTTTTGGAGTGGGTATTGGTAGAGTGTTGAGCCAGGAGTCCCACCCCATTGCATTCTTTAGCGAGAAGCTTAATGACGCCAAACTACGTTATTCCGCATATGATAAAGAATTTTATGCAGTTGTCTAGGCATTGAGGTGTTGGAGGCACTATCTTTTGCACCAAGAGTTTGTCCTCTTTTCTGATCATGAGGCCCTACGATTCCTCTATACCCATAAGAAGTTGAACGCTTGCCACAGTCATTGGGTGGAGTATCTCCAGGAGTACACCTTTGTGCTCAAGCACAAGGTAGGGGTGGTAAACAAGGTAGCTGATGCGCTAAGTCGGTGGATGATGATGTTGACCACCATGAGTGTAGAGGTGGTAGGCCTAGAGAGGCTGAAGGATGTCTATGTTGATTGCCCGAACTTTGGTCCGATTTATGTCATCCTTCAGGCCGGTCCCTCACGTGACTATAGTGAGTTTGTGCTTCAGGAGGGTCACCAATTCTGGGATGACAAATTGTGCATCCCACAGACTTCTGTTCGTGACTTTCTTACGTGGGAGATGCACGCGGGAGGTCTTGCTGGCCACTTCGGACGGAACAAGACCATAGAGGCGGTTGAGCATCGATTCTATTGGGCTGGCCTGAAGAGGGATGTTACTCGTATCGTGGCCCAATGCCGCACTTGTGCCATGGCCAAGCAAAGGAAGCAGAATACCGGCCTTTATACTCTCCTCCTTATCCCGGATAGTTTATGGTAGGACATTAGCATGGACTTTGTGTTGGGACTACCCCGCACCCTTTGAAGGCACGACTCCATCTTTATGGTTGTAGACAGGTTCTCCAAGATGGCATTGTTTATTCCATGCTCCAAGAATTCGGATGCCTCTAGAGTAGCCCATCTATTCTTTTCACACTGTGTCTCCAGGTTCGGACTCTCACGCACTATAGTGTTTGATAGGGATGTGCGCTTCACTAGCTATTTTTGGAAAACCCTATGGCACATGATGGGCACCCAACTAAAATTCTCCATTGCATATCACCCCCAGACCGATGGTCAGACTGAGGTTGTCAATAGGAGTTTGGGGGATCTTCTTAGGTGTCTTGTTCGAGATCGAGTCAGGGATTGGGATTTGGTCTTACCCTTAGCAGAGTTTGCCTACAATGATTTGGTCAATAGGTCTACAGGCATGAGCCCCTTTGAGATTATCACTGGCTATAGACCTAGGAAGCCCATAGACCTAGTTTCATCTCCCATCCAGTCCAGTGTGTCTGAGTCAGCCGAGTCCTTTGCCGATCATATTAGACAGTTGCATTAGCATGTGCGTCGTCACATTGAGTCCAGCAACGCACGATATAAAGAATTGGTTGATGCCCACAGGCACCACCGTGAGTTTCAGGAGAGCGATTATGTCATGATCAGGCTTAAACTTGAACGGTTTCCCTCAGGAGCCGTAAAGAAGTTGCATGCTCACGGTGCCGGTTCCTTTCGGGTAGTGAGATGAGTCAGATCAAATGCATATGTTGTGGACTTGCCAGAGGATTACGGGATCAGCTCCACTTTTAACATCTCGGATCTCGTCGCTTTTAGGGACCCAGTGGTGATACCCAGTGAGCCCTTTGAGCCATCTCCACCCATTGTGAGTGACACCACCCCAGAGCGTCCACCTCCAGCCTTGTTACCTCAGCAGCGTGAGCAGATAGAGCACATACTGGACTAGCAGGTAACGACTACTCGAGGTGGAGTGTATCAGCGCTACTTGGTGCGATGGAGGGGACGGCCCGTGTCCGATGACACTTGGATCACCCGGGACGATCTACAGAGGATAAATCTAGATCTGCTGGATCAATACCAGAGCGACCCGGACCACTACTCGACGGGGTCGAACTTCTCCCACCCGGGGAGAATTGGTGAGGACACTAGAGCTAGAGTACGGCTTGACTCAGCGAGCTGCCGGTACTAGACACGCAGCACGACTCAGTCGACACCGACGTCTTTATGGCTGGGGGACAGTCTGGAGTCTCCACTAGAGCCTTGATACTTTGGTATTTATTTTTATACGTATTTGTATTTTATACATATTTAGTGTGTATTGGGTATGTATTTGGGTTGTATTTTGGTTTGTATTATTTTGGGTTTTATATTGAGTCAATGGGAGAATCATCATCATCATCATCAGAGCCTTATCCCAATAAGTCAATGGGAGAATATTGACCACATATTTATATTTTTGATTTATTTTGGTCCAAGATGGGGATTAATATGGTCCAGGGGGATTAAATAAACCAAGCCCCTTATGTTGACTTGGAGAGAGGGGCACCTCCTCTTTTGTCCCCATGTGGGGAATTGTTTAGTCTCTTTTTATCTCCCTTCCCCTTTATGCCCCTTTGACCAAGGGTATTAGAGGTCATTTGCCTTGGTCTAGGGTTAAGTATTTAATATCTGTTGTTGCATTTGTATCAAAATTAAAGAAAAAATAAATTGGAATGATGCCTTGGGCGCATCTCCCCCTCTCCCTCTCTTGCTAGTTCTTCCTCTTCCTCTCCCTTGCTGCCTCAGATCTAGGGCTGAAACCCTACTATTTCATGAGTGATCTTCCTCTCCTTCTCTTTCTCTGTCTGCTGCAATCGATCACCGTCGCCGTCGCCTCCGTTCGTGCCGCCATCAAGCCACCACAACCCGGCTTCCACCTGTTGTCCTGAATTTCGGGATTCCTAGACAGCAGCTCGGTAAAAAGGTTGGTACGGGAGATCCAACCGTCTGATCGTGATGAGGGTTTGAGGGTTGGTTCCTCCCATCGTCCACCATTCCCAGTTCAATTTTCATGCAGATCAGAGTCCGTTTAGGTCCCCTCCCAGTCATTTGTTTTCCCTTCTCACAGTTTGCTTGTGTGCAGATTTACGAGCTAGTCTGTTGGTAGTCGATTTTTCCACCCCCTCAAACGTTGTCATAAAAATACAAAAAAATTATGGCGTGATCACCTCCTTCCCCCCTCGCCACCAAAAAAATCCCAAGTCCTAGATCCTTCATTTAATTTTCAGTCAAACCCTTTGAACAGGCAAATCCCATTCTACCATGTCCATTCTGTATTCCGTGCCAGCATCAGTCAGCGTGTTATAGTCATTTTCATTTCCAATCCAGCTATTGGATGGAACTAAAATTCCAGTATGTCAAATCCCTTTTAGTCCTCTTTCCAACGATGCTAGTTCGCCTCGATCCAACACCGGATCTAGTCGTGGCGGCCGTTTTCATGGGAGCACACATTTTTGCTCCAAGGTAGACCTGCAAAAGGGGGTCACCGGATAATTCCAGCAAAAATACGCCAGGATAGCTTCAGCGACCGCCACTCCCGGGGGTCGACCAGGGACCCTCCGCCACCGTCCCGGTGCACTGTCACCTTCAGCAGATCCCAAGAGGTCGACGTCCCTTTGGACGTCCGTGTTTGCTGGCCTACCGGCCAGCAAATCGCAGAACTGGAGCCGCTGCCGGCCACCGCCCGGAACCCGCCGCCTTGTTGCCCATCAACCCAAATTCGGTGCTCCCGACATTTTTGTGTAGCCCTTTACCTCCCTGCGTGGAGTGGGCATGAAAATCACTGCTGTAATTAACTTTATTTACTGTACCGGGAGTCACGGAACTTGGCCGGGACGTCTTCCCCACGCCCCGAGCGTGGAGGTACATTCGCCACCCTCTTGTCATATTTACTTATTTAGTATGTGTTCTAGATGCCGCTGCATGTGAGTAGGTTATTTTCCTAGCTAGTTCGTACTTAATCACCGTTGTGAGTTGTGAGTGCGAGCCACGTCCCGTGACTCGTTCCGAGCACGAGAGTGAGCCGACCACCTGAGACTCAAAGTCGGTTACTCAACCGTGCAGATCATCACGTTTCCCTCGCCGGGGACGACAGTGAGCTTAGCGCTTCTTGTTTGGGGCATGTTCGCCTCTACTGGAGCTCTTTAGGTGCCGCGTTGTTGTGTTTTTGTTGGTCACGTCGGGTCTTTAGTCGCATCATCCTATAGAGTCCAAGGTTCACAACAAGTCTGAGTCGAGTCTCATTGTCGTCCAGCATCAGTCTAAGGTCGACCTGATCTGTATCAAGAGAGATCATAGTAGATTTACAACAGATATATACTTTTCAAATTCAGTAAGCATGATGACTCCCCCTTAACTTGTGCATGGATTTCTAAAGGCCTTTCGAGACATGACAATGGAGTATGCAACCTATGACATGCATGTATGTTAGACCCATGATACCGGGCGGAGAACTTGATCCAAGGATCCTCTCACACATAGTGATAGTTTACAGTTGGATTTGATCCAACCTTTCAAAAATCACCATTTTATATACCAAGGAGTCATGACATGATGGTGGAGCATATTCTACTGTACAGAGCAAGGACCCGGTTTTTGGGTCCTTTAACATGATATGCATTGAAATGCATGAGACAACAAGATGATATTCAAAATGCACATTCAGATGCAGACTCAAGATGATTATAATGTATTCTAAACAGAGGTGCAAACTCTTTGAAGTGCAGACTGTTAGACTTTCCCTTTGTCCAATGCTTCTGAAAATTATGACAACCAAACAGTAGGTTGTATGTCCACATGAATGTTGAGTTGGATCAAATGCAACCATGACAAGTATCATCAAAGCAATGCTTAGCAATGATAAACAGGAAATCCATTTGGTTGCAAAATTGGAAGTAGCACAAACTTGCAAGCAACTCATTACTCTCTACATCATATTCATCCTTTCATCATACCAGATTCTTCATGATCAATCAAGGTGGGGTTTATAACATGCCAGTGAGGAGACTTTCAGATGTGCCGAATTTATTGAAGGCAAGAAAGGACTTAACTGCAACAGCTACAAGGAAGGTATAACAAGCAGAATTAACATAAGTTGAAAATTTTATTCACAAACCTGTGCCTGGAGCTTTAATTTACCTGATCATCCTTTGTTCCGCTCCAAGGCACCCTGCATCCAAAATTCTCATTTGGGATTTTTAGGTACCCAAGTTCTCTTGGGTCCTTGGTGGTTAGCAGCACAATTAACATGTGAGTTTCTTTTCTTGGTTGCGTTCATTTCATCAATTCTCATCCAGTGGCAGTCATCGAACACGTGTCCATATTCACCACAATTGAAGCATTGCACAAATGATTTATCATTCTTCCTATATGCATATGCATTAAACCTTGGTGGGTGAGCAAGGATACCACCATGTTGGCCATGAGAATGAGTCTTACCTTTCAGATGCCAATAGTCCTTGACTGTGTGGCCAATCTTTCCACAATGGAGACATGAGGAAGGGGTGTTTCTTCTGATGGCTTTAGGATGCGTCGATCTGTCCTGTGGGGTACGTTGATGCATCAGGCCACTTCTTGGCTTTTGAGTGGAAGTGTGCTGAGCATGCTTCCTTCTAGTTTTGTCATGTCCCTTGCCATTGCTTTCTCCATTGGTTATTCTATTCTTCCCTGCTCCTAATTCATCTTTCCTCAAAGTAAGGCAATCATGCACAGTGTGACCAAGCATACGACAATAAAAATAATGAACATTGATTTTATGAGGAGGATGGTATTTAGCATAGAATTTCCTAGCATGCATGTCAACATCAGCAAAATCATTTTTCTATTTTTGACCAGGGTTTATTTTCTTTTTTTGATTTTTCTTTTTCTTTTGAGCTGCATGCGATTTTGGGGGACCATTCGAGGTGCTGGCTTCATGTGAGTTGGATACAAAAGTGGTGTATATCTTGTTCCCAAAGGACTTTTTATTGAAGGTTTATACCCCAAATTCTCTCTTTAAAAATTCACTTTTGTTCTTAACAATCTATCTAAATTTTCTTTGCCCTGCACAAATTCTGACAGGGAGCTATTCAAGTCTTTAACTTCATCCTCCAATGAGGAGATGTGTAGTTCAGAACTGCCTAGATCCTCCTCAGACGTAGCCAATTGCTCATTGAGCATGACATTCACACTTTTATAATTCTCAATTTCTAGCTCTAGGACATGCACTTTTTCAGAGCTATCATTCATGATAGACTTGCCTTTCTCACAAGCGCTCAGTTTTTCAATCCACAACTTGTTTTATTCCTTTAGCTCTTCATTCTCTGAAGCAGCCTATCATCATGGATTGACCCATCAAGCGTTGTTTGATCATTGGACATAGACTTAAGTTAGTTTTGAAGTTTTCTTCCACATTCCTCCAACCTAGTAATTTCAGCTTGCATGATTCCATTTTCATCTCTTAAGCAGCCAAGGTTTCCTTTCTGCGAATCTAAGTCAATCATAAGAGTAGCATTCAACTCCTTAAACGCAGAACAATTATTGCAGAAGGAGTTCTCATCATGAGAGCTTTTCTTGAGTTCTTTCCTCAATTTTTTTTTGGATTTTATTTTCTTATATTGCTTGGCCAACGTATCATATGCATCCATAAGCTCTTCAAATACAAAGTCCTATGAATTAGAACTTACCTGAGATAAGGATGGATTACTTGGCTGGTCTAGACTGTCGGCCACTAGACAGTGGTTCCTTTTTACTTCTTCATGGATCCTGGCTAGTTCGTTCAGGATCTCTTTGGCAATGCTGCAGCTAGAGACAAAAGGGAGTTTGGTAGGATCAACTGCAGCTTTTATCAAGTTAAAGGTAGCAAGGTTATCAACATTTTTGGTCCTGTGTTCAGTAGACCATTAAGATGTATCTGATGGTAGCTTGTGTGGACCATGGTATATGAGATTCCATAACCTTGTGTCAATGCAGTTGACAAAGGAGCACATTTTTTCTAGCCACATAGTAAAATCAGAACCATCAAATAAGGGCAGGGAATTCATTGAAACTTGTTTGACAGATAAAGACATTAATTCAAATGCACCGAGATCTATCTCTGTAGATCGTTGGATCTAAGTATAACAGAGCTAAGCTCTGATACCAATTGTTGGGTCCCTGGGGTGCAACTGGATCTAGAAGGGGGGTTGAATAGATCCTGCCAAAAACTTTGGCCTAATTAAAACTCTTGGCTGATAAAAACATAAACCACTCCTATAAAGCAAATGAGACACTTAGACACAATGCACAGCGGATCTAATAGGAATAGCTCAAATGGAAATGGCAAAACACAGTGCACAGGCTGCTGAGGTCGACACTACCATATAGTGAGGTCGACACACCTTTAGAGAAGGTTCAGAGATAAGGGAGATCTTACTGCACTAGACTGCAGGGGTCTCACCAAACTCCATCAAGATGAATGAACAGGTTGGCTGTATGAGTGAAGACGATGGTAGAGTGAGTGTTGGAGAAACAACTACAAATGGATAAGTCAGTGCGAATAAAATAGTTCAAGTACAAATCCTTTATGCTGCCCGACCTGTCAATGGGGGAAAGAAGAAATGGATCAATCACACAAGGCACACCCCATTGCACAAGGTATTTTTAAGGTGGTTCGGTTGCAAACCCGCAATCTACGTCCACCCCTAACCAAATCTAGTGAGGCTTTCTCCAAATGAGGATGAAGTCCTCCACCCACACACGAGGATGAAATCCTCCACACACACACACATGGGGTGGGGGGGGGGGGGTTGAACCCCACACACACACTAACAAAGAAGACAAGTTGCGAGTGTATCAAAAGAAACACTTCCGGTCTCTCAAGCGGAGCCTCGGACACACACTGTTAAATCGATTGTAAAATGAAAATGAAAGCGCAAAGTAATGCAGGGAGAAGGCAACTGTGGCTTCAGATCAATGTCATGAAGCACTAGCAAACATGGCACGGCTGAAGGAGGGCTGCACTCCTTTCTTCTTCTTTTCCTCTTAGAGTTTCTGCTGAGAAGGCTCCCTTCCTTTCTCTCAAGCTCTCTTCCGTTTGTTTCTCTCAAAAGCACACGGTGGAAGGCTTAGGGTTGCTCACTCTTTTCTTCTTCCTCTCTCTTTTCTTCTTCTCACATTTTCTCTTACAGCATTGGACTGGGATGACCAAGTGCTGGGCTGCTCTCTCTTCCTTCCTTCCTTTCTCACAGGACTTCTATTTATTGCTCAAGGGATGTTGGCTTCTTCTTAGGGCGGCATCTACAGCAGTAGCAGCTTCTTCATTAGAAGCTTCACATATATATAGAAGATCCTTGCAGAGAAATTTTCTCTCCAAAAGAGTTGCAATGGAAATAGGTTGGAGTTCCAATTAAATTAGCTTTTCTGACCTCTGACCTTTCAGCTGCGCTTGACTTGATCCACCGAATATAAGGAGGCAGCTGGACAGTCAAATTTCCCTCCAACATTTTTCCTTGGCTTTGTATAGAAAATTTGGAGGTTATTTGTCTTGAGCTGCAGTGCTTTGCTTTTTAGACCAGTCCTAGGATAGGATGATGGCAGGCAGAAGGTGGACTATACTTGAGAGTCTATGGCAAAGTGAATGGCTTGGTCTAGTGTGCGCTAGAGGGCTGACCACTGGACTGATCCTTTCTTAGGATAGAAGAGGCAGATTTTTGGCAGAAGGGACTTTCACAGATTTGGTCCCTGACATGGTCATCTTCAAAAAGATGATCTGAGGTGTCATAAAGAGATGGCAGAACCTCTGACCTAGGAACCTTCCTCCAGACCTCAAAAGGTCTGTTTATGGAGGTTTACACCTGAATATTTTATTCTCTGGATGGTTTTCGAAAGGACAGATCGAATAGAGTACTTTTAAGTTTCTTCTTCAGTGAGGTCGACCTACTGAGAGGTGAGGTCGACACTACTTTGAAATATTCCTTTTATAACGGCTTCTGGAAGGAGCATCAGGTCGACCTGATGTAACAGAGGTGTCGACATGTCTTGAAGTGGTGTTGACCTGTCTTAAGAAAATGGCCAGTATAACAGTCTCTAGAAGCACCATGGTGCCGACCAGTTGTAACTGTGGCATTCACATTGCTTTACAGAATCCTATCTTCAACGCTTTCTGGAAACACCATGGTGTCGACCTACTGTAACTGTGGTGTCGACACTACTTTACTGAATCCTGTCTTCAACGCTTTCTGGAAGCACCATGGTGTCGACCTGTTGTAATAGTGGTGTCGACACTGCTTTATAGAATCCTATCTTCAACGCTTCCTAGAAGCACCATGGTGTCGACCTGCTGTAACAGTGGTGTCGACACTGCTTTATAGAATCTTGTCTTCAACGCTTTCTAGAAGCACCATGGTGTCGACCTGTTGTAACTGTGGTGTCAACACAGCTTTACAAAATCCTATCTTCAACGCTTTCTGGAAGCACCATGGTGTGGACCTACTGTAACTATGGTGTCGACACTGCTTTAAGAAAACTGGCAGTATGACAGCTAAGCTATGAGGTCGATGCAGTGGCTCCATGAGGTCGACACTTCTTCTTCACTTTTTGTGTCATCAGCCTAGCCACCTATTTTTCATCATCTGCCTTGACTTTTGTGTAACCAATTACTTGGATTTCTATGCACTTGCATCTAGAGTTTCTTTTTTAACCTTTTGTATGTTCTTGCTCCTTTAGATTTATATATCGTGAATTCAACATTGCCCTACTACTCATTTTCATGATCTCTTCACATGCTCATCTTTATGTGGCCATTCTCATGCTAGTGCTAACTTTGACCTGAAACTTATTCAGTTTGACATTATTAATTCCAATAAGACTCACCAACGAGTCATAGTCAGACATCATCAAAACAATAGAATTAAGCATGTTCCACACATGCCCAACTGTCTAGTTAGTCGGACGGAGCGCATCCTGAGCTTCGGATCACTCTAGTCTCGAAGTTTGAACACAATTGTCACTTAGGTGACTGGCACGCCCTCGCACTTGATAAAATGATAAAATGATAAACCGATAAAAGATAAAACGATATACACTAAGATTAAAAAGTGCGTCCAACAAGTTGGCACGCCCGGTGGGATTGAGATACATGTCATCTCTTCGATGAGATTTGGGGCCCCATGGCCTCCTCCTAAAATTCTAACATCCTCAATTTGAAATTGTAGGGGTTGAATTCTGAAGAAACCAATGGCAGTCACATTCGGACTGCTCGTGGTTGCCAGCCATGCCGAGCATGGCTATCTTGCTGTGCCGGTCCAATTTGGCAGCTTCCCACCTGTCGTTGGCTTCCCCAACTTCTTGGGGGTGGCCTTCGTCGAGCTCCTAGATGTCCAAGAGAACAACTTCGTCGCCGCTGCAACAACGACACCAAAGAAGACTTAAACGGTGGGTAACCACATCCACCTCGCTCACCACTCCGCCTCAAGCAAGAGGCGCACCCCGACTGCCAAGAGGGCAGCTAAAAAGAACACCGGAACATCGCGGAGCCGGCTTTCTACCTCAGGCAAGTCCATACTCATCGAAGGCGTCCGAGTATTTCTGAATGGCTGACAGGCCAAGGTCACACTCGACAGGGTGATGGTCATGGTACCAGTGCACAACTCTATCTAGGCACTGTCCCAAAGCAAGGTGGACCGCTTCGAGTCCAAATCAAAGGGGAGATTGGCCCCTAAACCAATCATATTCAAACAGATATGGGTGCCCAAGCCACGGCCCCCGGCTCCAAGAAAAGAAGAAAAGGAAGAGAAGATCGAGATGCTTGCTCGGGCATCTCACAAATCAACCTTCTGAGCCTATGGTCGGCGGGTTAGCACTCACTCATATGACACCAGGAGTGTCATCCAAAGAAGTCAGCAACTTTAGATATTCACTTGTAATATGGCTGGGGTGACTGGCCACTTTGGGGCTTCGCCCGCAGATCATGATGAGGCGAAACAAGCCCGCACTGAAGAAACAACTGCAGACCTGGTCACAATGACTGCAAATGTGATCACTGCTGAAGATGATGGCGAAAGACCACTACCTTCTCTGAATGCTCCGGTGGAAGGGGAGTCAGGCTCCCAGCTCCTGTACACCCGATCCAGCTATGATGATGATGTTGCTCCAAGAATACAAGCAAGAAATCAAAATGCTAAAAAGGTTACTCAGTGAACTGAGTGTGCACGCTTCAACTTCAAAACATGATGAGGTTCTTCTTCATGCCTTGCAGCGAGGCACAGCTGAATTGGAGGCTCCTCCTTAGATAACGGTCTCTCAGCCGGCTTTAGATTACACCAGGGGCATGACCCTGCAACTTACTTCCCAGCCCCAGGGGCTTACTATCTTACCTCAAGCAGGAGTTGTGGCTATGCCGCAGATGCAGCAACCTCAACCCTGCTCAAGCCCGGTCGATCTGGCCATAATTAACCGAATAATGATATAACAAATGATTGAAAAGACACTGACTGGCAAACGTAATGATGAGTATGCTACTTTTGATGTGTACCGGGTGTCATACGTTGTCCATCACGCTGCTAAGAGACTGCCGCTAGGCGTCAACAAATAACCAAAGTTCGATAAATTCAACGGACAAGGTTCGCCGTAAGAACATGTAGCCTATTATATCAACGTGATGGGCGATCTGGCGATCGACGAGTCCTACCTGCTCAAGTTCTTCGGGTCCTCCCTCACAGGACTCCCTTTTAAATGGTATTTGAACTTACCGGCTAGAGCTATCAAAGATTGGCCGGACATGTAGCGGCAATTTTGAGAGCGGTTCCATGTCGCTGAAAGAGAGGTGGTCGTACCCGAATTATATGCTTCCAAGTAGAAGAATGATGAAACTGCTTGGAAATATGTTAAAAGATGGTGGAACCTCAGCATGAGATCGATACAAGCGACCGCCACACCAAGAAGATGACATGCAAATCTGCAAGCAAAACTTGAAGCGGGAGATTCTTGAAAATATGATCAGAATCGAAATCAAGTCTTTCAACAGGCTGAACAATGTGGTGGCAGAGATCGAGGCCTTCCTCTCTAGTCACTCCTCTGCTCTTGCTACTGCAAGCCAAAGAGCCAAACCGGTTGATAGGCGGCCCATGCCTGAAGAACTTCACGCCGTTGACTTCAAGGTGTTCGACCAGCTAACAGATAAAGAAAAGGGGGTTGCCAACCCTCCCCTTGCTGAGAACGCTGAATAAGAAGAAGGCCCGTTGATAAGTGTTATATTTCATATCATAATTTATATCACATGTATCATCTTTGAGCATTAAAAGAACAAAATTATGCAATTTAGATGAATAACTCCTTTATCACAAATAATTTAAGTCTTTATTAATTTTACCATTATTTTTGAGTAAAAATGACGATGTGAGAATTAATTAAGAAATTGCATAACTATTTTCGATCAAGAACAATGATTAATTGATTTTTTTAGAATTTCAGGAATGTGCGACCGAGGTCCAGGTGCCAATTAATGAACGCCCTTCTGAAAGGGAGCCCATTCAGGAATAAATGACTTCACAAGAAGGCGACAATTTTCAAGCCAAAAAGAACAAGTGGATATTCGTGTTGTCGTTCATTGAAGAAATAATGACCGCTTACACGGGCGCTCAATCCTTGTGTATGGAAAAGATAAAATACTGAAGGAAAAATCAATAAAAATAGAAAAAGAAATGAGCACCCGTCAAGAAAGTCATCAAATCAATTATATGGAAAAGTCAAAATATCAAAATATGGAAAAAATAAATTGCGCCGATGTGAAAAGCTGCTATTTTATGAATTAATGCCACTACGGTGGTCGTCATTTACAGTTTGAAGCAGAAACAGAACCAAGTTGCTCTTACGGAAGTTATCTTCCAAGTTTTGATGCAAGGAGGATTATTTGATGGCAAGAGGCCTAGTTTGAGCAAAATTTGATGCTAAAAAGTCAGATTTTGACTTGATCCCAAAGCCTCCAATCATGGAAAGCCCCTGCACTCTATAAAAAGTCACCCAGAGCAAATCGGAAAAAAGATCTTAGCCCTTTCTTAGCCTCTTTACAGGCTCTTATGTTCATCTTTTCAATTTGCTTTCTTCTATAAAGTTCTTCATTTTTCAGTGTTCTTTAATTTATTATTCTTCCTCTTCTTCTAATTCCCTCCCATTTTTAAGTTATTTCAAGTTTTTCAAGGTTTTATCCTGCGTTATTACTGTTCATCTACGGTTCTGTACTTTGTTCTTCTCAAGTTTTCTTCCTATTTTGCTCTTCTTTTCATTTTAGTCTTTTCATGGAAGTTCTTCATTTTCCCGAGATCCAGATTTTTATCTTGTTCATCTTCCTCAAATTCTTTCTAGTTTTAAAGTTACAATCTCTTTTTCAAATTTCAATTTTTTTGATTTACTGTTCATCCGCACAGACACTACCCTTTTCATCCTCAGTGTTCACCCTCTTCCTCACGTTTTCTCCTTCTGCACTCTTCATCAAACTTCTTCCTCTCATCTAGATCTCCAACTTTCTCTTCAACCACACCTTGAAATTATCTCTGGTTTCAAAGCTATTTTACTTTCAATCTTGCTCTATTTTGATTTCTATTTTACTATTTTTTAACTCCCTTCATCCTCTTCTATCTATCTTTCCCTCCTCTATTTTCTTCATACATCCCAAGGCGGAGATTCTCTTCTTTCGGTGCTCACAAAGTGGCGTCTACCACTAAGGCAGGGTGATTCAATCAAAGGTTTGGCACGGAGATGGCAGTGCTATTCTTCATCATCTTGGCTCTATTTCTTCGCTTATTCTTTTACTTCAAGTTGTAATTTTTAATTTTTATATGTGAACGTGTCACATAGACTTTTCAAAAGAAGAAAGAAGATTTAATTTTAAAAGGCTGGGAGAGATGATAAATAAGAAAGAAAAGGTGGGGGAGGGAGCATGTGAGGCTAGGTTGGAGTGTGATCGCCAGAGGGGTTACCTCAAAAGAAGAAACTGATCGCTAAGTGTACCTTGTGAGCGGGTGTGGATGTGAGCTCAACTTCTTCATTCTACCGGCTGGCCGATGAAGGAGGTTTTTATTCTTGATTACCCTTAAAATAAAAACAATCAAAGACAAGAAATCTGGATTAGCCAAAAGATGTGTAGTATCAATACTCAATAGAAATAACAATATGCAATATGGGCATGAACACACATTGTGTGTTGTTTTAAAACCCCTTAAGAAGGAGCAAAAAATGGGAGATATGTATGAATGCAAATAGCAATATGATTATATATAAAAGGGAACTCTAGCAAGGTGCTAGAGATATGCACGTGCAGGCTAAAGAAACAGTAAAGAGAAGAAGAAGATGAATAATATGTGATGGCCCTTTTATGCTTGCACCGCTGCGAAAGAACAAGAGAGATAAGAGATCAGCTGATAAGGAGATCGCCCTAGGAGGAAGATCAGCAACCCAAGCTCCCCTCCGGCGCGCCCCTATAGAGTTAGAAGAACACAGGCAGTAAAAGCTCTCTAAAGGCTCTGTAAGGTCTCTCGAAAAAGGATCCCCGCGGCAGGCCAAAAGAGAGGAGATTTATAGGGCTTAAAACCTTATTCTAATGGGATTAAAACAAGGAAAATAATCATTGGATGTAAATATCCTTCCATAGAAGAACTTGAAACCAAAACGGAGAAGGAACGCCATGCAGAGTAAGTTGTAGACGCCATGGGCATGGAATGGAAATGGCGACCTGCAGGTTGTCGTCAATTAAAAGGGCGACCGAGCAACGGCCGTCAATTCCAAGATAAATTATAGAAATACCTGACTTTCCATATTTTGAAAAAAGGGAAATAATGCCTACGTAGGAGGCGTTCATTAATGAGCGCCTGCTCAATGGGGCATTAATTCTTTGACTTTTAATTTTTAATGGAAATCGTATGACCAGAAAATGGCGTACGCGCAAGCGGTCGTCCCTTATCTAAATAACGACACTTCATATAGTCGTACAATAAATAACGCCCAGAACGTGGTCGCTAATTCCAGAAAAATTCAAAAAAGTTAGAAAAAGCCTTATATTAAGCCAATAATGAAGTCCACTTTTTGCATTATATTGTGACATGAAATTTACTCAGCATAGCATCGATTTTCACGTGTCTATAGCTACCCCGCCTTGGCGTCTACTTTGCAAGGGCGTGAGATGGAATGAAGCGAAGTGAAATGAAATAGGAGTGGACTAAAAAGTAGATGCCAAGGTGTAGTGTGACACGCCTTTGACACTAAGTGTTGGAAATCTTTCCACAGTTCTGAAAGGAACAACCTCGGATGGTTCATGAGAAAGCAACAATTGTCTGGATGAGAACTAAGCTAACAAAAATGTGCACGCGGGCACAGAAGGAGAGACACCATTGGAGAGCGATTATCAGCCAATGTGGACGTGCTACAACCAAGGTGGATTTACAAGAAAATAAAAGAAACGAGATAGGAATCTAGTCAAATGATGCTTTCAAGGAACCAGCCTAAACGGCCTCAAAGAGAACACAGTACTCTATTTAGAATAGAATATCTCATGTCAATTCAAATCATGAGTGAGCGGCCCTCATTACTGACTTAATATGAAGATTTTTAACATTAAGTTAAAAGTCCTACATGATGCATGCTGGGTTAAAAGAAAAATTAAAATAAACTAAAATATAAAATAATCAAGGATAATATTGCTAAACCATCACGACTTGGTCAGGAATCCATTTCTATGAGCTGACACTAAGCCGAAGCCCGTTTGTCCACGTATCAACTTAGAAATTGGAACCATCATCCCAAGCCTTAGATGACCCAACGGCCTATCCATGTGATCAAGACTCCGCTGGAATTATCACTATTTTTGATGAAGGGGAACTCAAATTTCAGGTTCGTCAGAACCACAAGGTCCTTGATATGCTATAATAGAGTAGATAGCATATAATAAAAATGCATAGAGGAGGGAATACAGGGGCAAGAGATGTCACCATCAAAGGAGCAAACCTAGAACGACTTGTCAACCTGCATAATTGATCCTTTCCTATGCTCAAAAATCATTAGCGCCACAAGAACTCATGGCAAGGCCAACTCACCAAGATATATGAAAACATGTAATTTCAAGAAATTCATCAATTAATCACAATGCCATTGTTAAATTTAAAAAGTAGACTGCTGAGGAAATAGCGACTGCTGAACAGGGCGTTAAATAAGAATTGACAATAGGATGCCTATCGCTATTCAAATAAATGACGGTAATGGCTCATACATCAATTCCCCGCAACTCCAGCATCCCGTTTCCTACCCGAAACCAAACTCTAGAGCCTCAATCAAATTCAAACTCGAATTCATTCTCAACTTCGAACTGTAGGTTTTTCTCTTCTATAAAAGGGCAGCTGCAGGTGCTCTCTAATGTATCAAAACACAACTGAGAATTCCTCAGCGCTGGTGATCGTAACAGAATAAGAACCATTGAAGCTTAACAGAGCACAAGGGGAATTACTTTCTTAATAGAGATTAGAAGAAGCGATTGATCTATTCACCCCCCCTCTAGATCCAAAACACGTGGTATCAGAGCCTAACTCTTCTGTAGGGATCAACATCCTGAAGAGGTAGCAATCATGGATGCTAGAGGGATGACAACAGAGGGACACTACACTACCAAGCCTCCGTACTTTGATGAATCTAACTATGCATACTGGAAGAATCGTATGCAAGTGTTTTTGAGGACGAAGGATCACGAGATCTGGAAGGTTGTCAGCAAGGGACCGTTCGAGCTGCATCCTAATGACGACGTATGGACGAAATAAGAGATCCACAAGTCAACACTGAACCAGAGTGCGATCAATGCTATTCAGTGTGCCCTTCACCCCACAGAATTCTCCAGGGTATCATCATGCTCTACGGCTAAGGAGATGTGGGATAAGTTAGAAGTGATATATGAAGGGACATCTCAAGTCAGAGAGACCAAGGCTAACTCGCTTGTATCTGAGTTTGAGGCGTTCAGGATGAAGCAGAATGAGACAATTACTGAGATGTATGCTCGCCTTACAATCATCACCAATGGTCTTAGAAGTCTCATTAAGACTTATTCTGATTATGAGATAGTGAGGAAGATTTTGCGCTCTCTGACTCCGATTTGGCACACCAAGGCAACAATTATTGAGGAGTCCAGGGATTTACAGAACACAAAGGTCGATGAGCTGATTGGTTCACTCATGATGTATGAGATGAACCTGCCAAAGATAGAGGAGCTGGAGAAAAGAAAGAGACCGATAGCATTAAAGGCCAGCTCTAGTCGATCTAGTCATAGTGGATCATCAAGTGATCACTGATAAGTGTTATATTTTACATCATAATTTACATCACATCCATCATCTTTGAGCATTATTTGAGTATATTTGTGCAACATGAGCATTAATTACATTCTCACACATTATTTGAGTCTTCATGCATTTTATCATCTTTTTGAGCTTAAAAGACCATGTGAGAAATATTTAAATAGTTGCACAATTATTTTGGAATTAAATAGATTGATATTTTAATTTTCAGGAAAAAGCGACCTAGATCAAGGCGCTATTTAAATAACGACAGATTCAAGAGCGGGTCTTCAACAAGAAGCGACCGCTCCAAGGGCATCAATTCAGTTGATAAAAGAAAGTGGAAAAAGAATAAAAAAAGAGAGAAAAGAATTAGCGCCAGAGAGGAGGTCGCTAATCATAGAAAGGACGCCCAATGTGAAGGTCGTCAATTCCTATTTTACGAAAAATGTGGAAATAGCAAATGAGGAATTAAGGAAACTGACGCCCGAGATGCAGTCGCTACTTCAGGAAAGGACGCCCTAGATTAAGGCGTCATTTAAAGAAAGGACGCCCCAATATAAGTCGCTATTCAAAGTTGAACCAGAAAAGGTAACTGCAGTTTCCCGATCGAAGTCTCCTTCCAATTTTCAAGCTTATCCAAGCCATATTCAAGGAAAGGAGGACTCCAATGATGGAAATAAGTCTAATTGGGTGAAGTTGTATTGCTAAAAACCTGGATTTGAGTGGATTTGGGAAGTCCACGATCGTGTGAGACCAAAAACCCTTTAAAAGGAAGCCATGGTCGCAGGGTTATGGAGAGGATAGTTTGGAGATCTGCCTTAGGGTTTAATTTTGAAGCCTTTCTTTTCATTATTTGCAGTTAAGATCTTCATCAAAGTTCTTCGTTTTTAAGTCTTCTCCAACTTCTTCTTCTTCCTCTTCTCCTAATTCTTTCTCATTTTTATGTTATAATTAGTTTTTCAAAGCTCTGTCTATGGTTTTTACTGTTCACCCGATTTTCATACTTTCTGTTCTTCATCGTTTTTCTCCCTCATTTAATCCTCATCTCTTTCTACTGTCTTCACAAAAGTTGTGCATTTTTAAAAGTTCTCCAACTGCTTCTTCTACCTCATCTTCCAATTCCTTACCGTTTTAAAGCTATAGTCAATTTTCTAAAGTTCAGATTTTTAGAGTTCTGCACTGTTCATCCGCGACCACCTCCTGTTCATCCTCAGTTTTCTCCATCTTCCTCTCATTTTTAAACTCTGAAGTCTTCATAAATCTTCTTCATCTTCTCAATCTCTACAACTTTCATGTTTTTCACTTTTCCTAATTCCTTCTGATTTTAAAGTTATTCTTCCTCCAAATCACTCTCTGTTTTCAATCTAGTTTTTCACTGTTCTTCTCAAAACACACCAACACACACACACCCTTTTGCATTGTTTTTAAATTTCCTCCATCTATTTCTTTCTTCCTCTATTTTCCTCTCATATCCCAAGGCGGATCTTCATCTATTAGTCTTCTCACGGCGTCGACATCCATGGCGAGGCGATCTTCATCCAAGGCTTGGCAAGGAGGCGTCGTTATTCTTCATGCATTGGCTATATTTTATTATCTTTTCTTTTTGATGTTCCCATGTTGTAATTCTTATTTTTCTAGTGTGACTTTCAACTATCATCTTAATGAAATTCATCATTTATGAAATTGTGTTTCTCTCTCTATCTCCTCTAATTTCTCTTCTTAAACCCTCTCATGTTCTTTAAATAGTTTTCATGCAATTTGTCTTTCCTTAGATTAATCTCACTCAAAGTTCGATTTTCAAAGCATAAGGTGTTTTTCCAACTTCATAAAATAAGGATTTTTCCTCCTCGTAGGATCGACTCCGCTTACCACTATATAATTTGATTTTTCAATCTTTTAAAGTGAGTGAGTGTGAATATTTTGAAATTATGGTACAGCTTTTTTAACGACACTAGTCGGTGCGCATTAATTTTTGGCGCCGTTGCCGGGGAGGAAATTAATTTTTATGTTGGAAAATTCCTTATGTTTGATTTGTATATAGTTTTACTTATTTTTCTATTTTACTTTGCAGGAAAAAGTAAAAAAAATCAGAAAATCAGAAAATTCAAAGAAATTCGGACCTGAAAATCCAACGAAAAAAAAATCTGTCACAGAAAGCGTCGCTAAAGCCCAGATCTGTCACAGAAAGTAGAAATTCAGAAAAATCCGAGAAAATCAAACGTCGCTGAAAGGTCGGAAACGTAGGTAAAGCTTATGTTTTGCTAATTTCTGAAAAATTTTGAAAAAATCAGAAAAATTTTGAAAAATTTCAAAAAAGTCAAAAATCTAGAAAACACAAAAAACGTGCTTTTAGATTTTATTTTACAGTAGTTTTGCATATTGTATGGTATTTTTAGTTTATAGACTATTTCATTCATATATCTATTTGAAAATTGAAAACAAAATCTAAAAATTCTCTAAAAATAAAATAAAAATCAGAAAACATAAACAAAAAAAAATTCATCATGCTAGCATATCTCCATCTTAGTTGCATTACGTTCATGCATTTGTGCATTTAGTTGCTCTTTTTGTTTTTCATTCTTTATTCACAACATCTTTTGAAAAAAAATTCTCTTCTCATCTATTTCCCCTCCTTAAGGGTATTAGGATCTTTACACCCCTCTTGATTTGGAAGGACACTCCATTGAGCATTCCGTCTCTTTGAACTTAAAATTTTATTTCTAAGACCTCCATAAGTCCCCGTACCCGTGGATTCCCTCACGGACGCCGGGCAGGTTGTACCACGAAGCACCTTGGAGTTAGAGTGCCCTTAGAAGGTTTTCCAAAAAAAAAATCATCATTCTTGCATTCATATAGTTAATCCTTGCATTTGCATAACCCATTCAATAGGAATTCTTTGCATTTTGAAAAAAAAAATCATCATTACCTTTTGGACCCTTTGCATTGCATGCAAGGTAGGAGATCCCTCCACCCTCATTTGATAGGACCCATTAGTGAAGTTGAAAGGTTAGTACATTCTAAGTCCCAACCCCAACCTAACCTCATGGAGAATCAAAATCAAAACCAACAAGTTCCTAAGCAAATGAAGGACTACTTCATTCTTAATCAATATCAACCGTCCTTCTATATTCAAGCACCTCAGAACCAGGCGGTTCATTATGAAATTAAATCCAGCACCATTCAGATGTTGCCATCCTTCTATGGCAATACTAATGAAGATCCATATAAACATCTCGATGAGTTTCTCCAGATATGTTCAACTGTCAAAATTCAAAACTTCTCAGATGATGCCCTTAAGCTTACTCTCTTCCCATTCTCCCTTAAGGACAAAGCTAAATATTGGTTGGGAGCCTTGGGTAGAACAATTGACACATGGGGAGAGATGCAAAAAGAGTTCTTGAAGAAATTCTACCCCATTGGTAGGACTAATACCATGAGAAGGGCCATCACTGGATTTACACAAAATTCTGGGGAGCAAATTCATGAGGCTTGGGACAGGTTGAAAGATCTATTGAGAAAATGTCCCCATCATGACCTATCTAGATGGCAAATTGTGCAAGCATTTTATGAGGGATTAACGGAAAACTATAGACAGATGGTGGATGCCTCATGTAGGGGGGCTTTCATGAGTAAAAGTGAGGATGAAGCTTATGATCTATTTGAAATGTTAAGTGAGAATTCTATTAGTCATGCTTCACTTTCCTCTTATGAAAGGATGATTGGACCTTCCAAGAAGGGTGGGCTATATGAAGTCAAAAGTCAAGGAGAGTTGGAGAATATGATGGATATTAATGCACTAACTCAAAAGTTGAATAAAGTGGACTTGTTGGCGCAAAGGATGGAGAAGGTAGATTTGGTAGCACAAAAACTAGATCAATTGTTATCCATGAATAAACAAGAACCTTCTTTTCCTTCTATCCAACAAAATCAATCTTTCTCAGATTCCAACCTTCAAGAACTGTGTGCTCTATGTTCAAGCCCAAATCATGCTGTCATTGATTGTCCCACGGCGGCCCAACTTCCCCCTTTTATCCAAGAACAAGTCTTTGCTGCTCAGGGTGTCTCTAAGCCCACCTATGATCCATATTCCAATACCTATAACTCGGGCTGGAGAAATCATCCAAATTTTTCATGGAAATCACAACAAGGTCCATCTACTCAAGTCAATCCCTCAATTTCAAAAAAATCTTTTCATGTTCCGAACAAGTGTCACCAACATCTTCAAAATCCTTTTCAACATAATCAACAACAACAACCTCCATTTCAGCAATCATCGTTCCATCATGCTCAGGCCCCATATCAACAAGCTTCATCATTCCAGGGCCAATATAATCAATTTCCATCACATCGTTATCAACCCCAAGCTCCATTTCAAGCTCCTTATCAACCGCCTCCTCAACCCCCTCAGCCTCATTTTGAGGATAAATTTGACCAACTTCAACAACTTATTCTCTCTCAACAACAATCAATTGCTAAGTTAGAAGGTCAAATAGGTCAGTTGGCGGCCAGTAATATGAGGAGAGATGTTGGGCAGCTACCTAGTCAACCCATAGCTAATCCCCGCAATCAACAACCTCCGGGTTTTCAGCAAAGAGCTCCTATTCTTCCCCCTCCAAATCAGCCCAATCAACCTCAGCCACCCCCTCCTATCGTTCCTCAATTCGAGAATGCCAAAGCTATCTCTACCCTTAGGAGCGGGAAAGTTCTTAATGATCTATATTAGGCTAAGGATGTGGGTAGTAGTTCGGGCCAAGATGCCCGAGAGGAAAGTGATAATGAGGAAGAAGAGCCGATAATTGTTCAAGAGAAAAAGAAGCCGGATGGGGGAGAGAAGACAATGGACAAAGGGAAGGTCAAGGTTGATGAAGGTTTGCAAGGATATGTTCCTAAGATCCCTTTTTCGGATGCATTAAAGCCAAAAGCTCAAAAGAAACCGGTCCAACAAGAAGAGATGTTGGAATTATTTAAACAAGTCAATATTAATATTCCACTCTTAGATGCTATTAAACATGTGCCGGCGTATGCTAAGTTTTTGAAAGAGCTTTGTACACCAAGAAGGGAGCCGAACACAGCAACACAGAAGATCCGTCTATCTGAAGATGTTAGTGCTGTTTTAATGAATTCTTTACCAAAGAAGTTGAAGGACCCTGGTGCTCCATTAATTTCATGTGATATAGGTGGGGTGACATTTGATAAAGCTTTGCTAGATCTTAGAGCAAGTGTTAATTTGTTACCCACCTGCATTTATGAGCAATTTGATTTAGGGGAATTAAAGCCCACTTCTATTATCCTTCAACTAGCAGATCGGTCTGTTAAAACACCAAAGGGTTTGTTGGAGGATGTGATTGTGAAAATTCATGAATGCTATTTCCCAGTGGACTTTTTAATCTTGGATATGGCCTCCTCCCAAGAGTTAAAACATACACCAATCATTTTGGGACGCCCATTTTTGGCTACGGCGAAGGCCAATATTAATTGTGCCACAGGGATGATGGATATTACCTTTGGAGGAGAGAAGGTCTCACTGAATGTTTTTAAAGCTTCACAATACCCAGATCATGAGGGAGAATGTAATGTCATTGATATTTTTGATGAAATAATTGAAGAAAATACAGATATGAATGAGGATGTGATTGAAGAAGGTAGTTTGCTTCAAGATTCACCTCTTTCTTATGCACCCTATTCTAGAGTTGAACCACTCCCTCCACTTCAAGCTGAACCTATTCTTCCATCTCTTGATCAGCCGCCCATTTTGGAACTTAAGCCTCTACCGGATTCATTGAAATATGCTTATCTAGGCCCAGATCATACCTTGCCTATTATCATTGCTTCTAATCTTACCTCTGCTCAGGAATCTAAACTCTTAGAAGTTCTTAAGGAGCATAGGGGGGCGATAGGATGGTCTGTGGAAGATTTGAAGGGTATAAGTCCAGATGTTTGTATGCATCATATCTATTTGGAGGACAATGCCAAGCCAAGTAGAGAGATGCAACGTCGGCTGAATCCAAATATGAAAGAGGTGGTGAAGAAGGAAGTTGTTAAGTGGTTAGATGCTGGGATAATTTATCCTATTTCTGATAGAAAATGGGTTAGCCCGACACAAGTGGTTCCTAAGAAGTCGGGGCTAACAGTGGTTACAAATGAAAAAGGAGAAGAGGTGCCCATGCGATTACAGACGGGATGGAGGGTTTGTATTGATTACAGAAAATTAAATTCAGTAACAAAGAAAGATCATTTTCCACTCCCGTTTGTTGATCAAATTCTGGAAAGGCTGGCTGGACAACAATATTTTTGTTTCTTGGATGGTTATTTCGGATATAATCAAGTTGCTATCTATCCGGAGGATCAAGAAAAAACCACTTTTACATGCCCATATGGCACGTTTGCTTTTAGAAGGATGCCTTTCGGGCTTTGCAATGCTCCCGCCACTTTTTAAAGATGTATGATGTCGATATATTCTGACATGGTGGGGGAGACTTTGGAAGTTTTCATGGATGATTTTTTGGTGTTTGGCGATTCTTTTGAGGGGTGCTTAGAAAATTTGACTCAGGTTTTGAAGAGGTGCATTGATGCTAATCTTGTGCTGAGTTGAGAAAAGAGCCACTTTATGGTGAGGGAAGGCATAGTTTTAGGCCATGTGATTTCGGAAAGGGGAATAGAGGTCGATAAAGCCAAAGTAGACTTGATTTCCAATCTTCCTCCCCCTACATCTGTCAAGCAATCAGATCCTTTCTTGGCCATGCTGGATTTTATAGAAGATTTATTCAGAACTTCTCCACCATTACTCGTCCCCTCACACAGTTGCTTGCTAAAGATACTCCATTCCATTTCGATGATTCTTGTCTCAAGGCCTTTAATTCTTTGAAAGCGGCCCTTACTCAAGCTCTGATTCTTTAATCTCCAGATTGGTCGCTTCCTTTCGAGATTATGTGTGATGCCTCTGACTATGCTGTTGGAGCTGTCCTAGGACAAAGGGTAGATAAGAAGCCCGTGGTAATATATTATGCAAGTCGCACCCTTGCTGATGCTCAGATGAATTACACCACCACGGAGAAGGAACTGCTAGCTGTTGTGTTTGCCCTAGAAAAATTTTGATCATATCTTTTAGGGGCTAAGGTTATTGTTTACTCTGATCATTCTGCCTTAAAATACTTACTTTCCAAGAAGGATGCTAAGCCCCGTCTCATTAGATGGATTCTATTATTACAAGAGTTTGATTTAGAAATTAGAGATAAGAAGGGGTTAGCCAATGTGGTTGCTGATCATTTATCCAGGATAGTGATCCCTGAAAGTATTCCAATGTCTGATTCTTTTCCCGATGAACAGATTCTTTCCCTCTCTCATTCTTTAACTCCTTGGTATGCTAACATTGTTAATTACCTGGCGGTAGGTCAGATCCCGGGAGGGTGGACTAGATAGGAGAAGGATCACTTCTTTTCTAAGGTAAAACACTATTGCTGGGAGGACCGTGAGCTGTTTCATATGGGTCCCGATCAGATAATTAGAAGATGTGTCCCTGAGGAAGAACAACAATCAGTATTGAATTTTTTGTCATAATTTAGCTTGTGGGGGACACTTCTCTGGAAAGAAGACAGCGGCAAAGGTGCTACAAAGTGGACTCTATTGGCCCACTTTATTTAAAGATGCTTATGAATTCTCCAAATCATGTTTGAGATGCCAAGCTGTGGGCAATAATTCGAAGAGAGATATGATGCCGCTAAATCCCATTCTGGTGGTTGAAAAATTTGATGTTTGGGGAATAGATTTTATGGGACCGTTTCCATCTTCATTCAATAATGAATATATCTTGGTGGCGGTCGATTATGTTTCCAAATGGATTGAAGCCATTGCTACTAGGACAAATGACCATAAGGTGGTTATGAAATTTGTGAAGAAGAATATCTTTTCTAGGTTTGGTTGTCCTAGGGCTATAATTAATGATGGGGGTTCTCATTTCACTCATTTTCAATTCTGAGCTTTGCTTCGTAAGTATGGTATCACTCACAAGCTTGCTACCCCCTATCATCCCCAAACTAGTGGCCAGGTTGAAGTGTCAAACCGGGAGATTAAAAATATTCTGCATAAAACTGTTAGGCCGGATAGAAAAGACTGGTCCGAGAGACTAGATGATGCATTATGGGCCTATAGGACTGCTTTCAAAACTCCCATTGGTATGTCCCCTTACCGTCTCATTTTTGGTAAAGCCTGCCACTTGCCTATAGAATTAGAACATAGAGCTTATTGGGCCATTAAGTAAGTTAATTTTGATCTTAATCAAGTTGGTGCCCAAAGAGCTCTACAAATTAATGTACTGGAGGAATTAAGGAACGAAGCCTATGAAAATGCGAAGATTTACAAAGCTAAAACCAAAGCATTTCATGATAAACACATTCACAGAAAGAGTTTTCAAGAAAATCAAAAGGTTTGGCTATTTAATGCAAGGCTGCATTTGTTCCCCGGTAAGCTAAAGTCCAGATGGGATGGACCGTTCATTATTGTTAAAGTTTTTGACCATGGTGCTGTTAAAATTTTAGATCCTAAAAATGGTCACATTTTCACTGTCAACGGTCAACGATTAAAACCTTACTTGGAGAATGAACAGTTAACTGCAAAAGAATCAATTGCTTTATGTGATTTGGAGTAATTAATTGTGAGCCTTCATGCGTCTGGCTGAAGACGGAAAACTTAGCGCTTTTGGGAGGCAACCCAAGATTTTTGTTATTTGATGCTTTTGTTTCAGTGTGTTTTAGTTATTAGATTCAAGCCAAGGAGAGGAAGTTATCGCCAAAGGAGATTCTGCCCCGCACACTAGGTTGTCTCTTTCCTGCTCAACAAACTTTATTATTACATTGTTCTTTCATTTCAACTTTCCATGTCATTGAGGACAATGTCATTTAAGTTGGGGGGGGCAGAGAAAAAATTCATCATTGCATATAATACAATTTGGTAGGGTTTTTACATGAAATTATTGCAAATTTGCATGAAAATGAAAAGATGAAATTCCCGACTGAGTTTTATTGTTTCATGCTTGAATTGAAAGTAATTCTGGATTAGAAAAGACTAGGGAGAAGGTTGAAGGAAAAATTAAGTGCGATCTAGCTATGGAAAACTGATATAAGAATCTCTTTAAAGTTCATGCGCACTATTAGAAAAAATATTCACTATGAACTCTAATGAAGCAAAATAAGATAAGCCCTCTGTTATTTTGGGAACTGTATCTGATACTCTGCATTTCTTGAAGATGAGATCTATTTCAAGAAAAAGCTTTCTGCCAAGTTCTATAAAAAAAAGAAGAAGAAGAAAATGCAAAGGCATATTGTTGAAGAAGAAAGAAATGATGAAATAGAAAGATCACGCCATGAAAAATGCCCCTGATCTGAGTAACCGGGCCTGCTTCACCTAAGACGTGTTGAGGTTCGCGCAAAAAGGTGAAGGGTACTGCAGTATTATGGTTATGCAAATGAGAAAAAAAGTTCCAAAGGAACAAAAGAAAAAGGCAGACAAAAGCTGGTATGCTTAAATGCTCTGATCTGAGAGGTGCAGGGTTGAAAGGTACTTACTTGGAATAACAAATGGGGGATGCAATTATCTTAGCTGCAGATTTAGAATTACACATGCACAAGTGCTATTGAACTTTGATTTGTATTCTTAAGTCATGTGCTTTAATTTCCAATCTAAGGCTAATATGAGCATTAATGATTCTGGATTCCAAATCTTTGGTTGATTCTATGAAGGGAGAGCTGGATATAAGAGTATGATCTTTATGAATTCTTGTTGGTCCTTAAGATTGATTTAATTGCATTGCTAAGGGACTAGCAATGAGTAAGTTGGGGGGTGTGATAAGTGTTATATTTTACATCATAATTTACATCAGATCCATCATCTTTGAGCATTATTTGAGTATATTTGTGCAACATGAGCATTAATTACATTCTCACACATTATTTGAGTCTTCATGCATTTTATCATCTTTTTGAGCTTAAAAGACCATGTGAGAAATATTTAAATAGTTGCACAATTATTTTGGAATTAAATAGATTGATATTTTAATTTTCAAGAAAAAGCGACCTAGATCAAGGCGCTATTTAAATAACGACAGATTCAAGAGCGCGTCTTCAACAAGAAGCGACCGCTCCAAGGGCATCAATTCAGTTGATAAAAGAAAGTGGAAAAAGAATAAAAAAAGAGAGAAAAGAATTAGCGCCAGAGAGGAGGTCGCTAATCATAGAAAGGACGCCCAAAGTGAAGGTCATCAATTCCTATTTTACGAAAAATTTGGAAATAGCAAATGAGGAATTAAGGAAACTGACGCCCGAGATGCAGTCGCTACTTCAGGAAAGGATGCCCTAGATTAAGGCGTCATTTAAAGAAAGGACACCCCAATATAAGTCGCTATTCAAAGTTGAACCAGAAAAGGCAACTGCAGTTTCCCGATCGAAGTCTCCTTCCAATTTTCAAGCTTATCCAAGCCATATTCAAGGAAAGGAGGACTCCAAGGATGGAAAGAAGTCTAATTGGGTGAATTTGTATTGCTAAAAACCTAGATTTGAGTGGATTTGGGAAGTCCACGATCGTGAGAGACCAAAAACCCTTTAAAAGGATGCCATGGTCGCAGGGTTACGGAGAGGACGGTTTGGAGATCTGCCTTAGGGTTTAATTTCGAAGCCTTTCTTTTCATCTTTTGTAGTTAAGTTCTTCATCAATGTTCTTCATTTTTAAGTCTTCTCCAACTTCTTCTTCTTCCTCTTCTCCTAATTCTTTCTCGTTTTTATGCTATAATTAGTTTTTCAAAGCTCTGTCTACGGTTTTTACTGTTCACCCGATTTTCATACTTTCTGTTCTTCATCATTTTTCTCCCTCTTATAATCCTCATCTCTTTCTGATGTCTTCACAAAAGTTCTGCATTTTTAAAAGTTCTCCAACTTCTTCTTCTACCTCATCTTCCAATTCCTCACCGTTTTAAAGCTATAGTCAATTTTCTAAAGTTCAGATTTTTAGAGTTCTGCACTGTTCATCCGCGACCACCTCCTGTTCATCCTCAGTTGTCTCCATCTTCCTCTCGTTTTTAAACTCTGTAGTCTTCATCAATCTTCTTCATCTTCTCAATCTCTACAACTTCCATGTTTTCCACTTTTTTTTTTAAATCCAAAAAGCCCTACCTAGGAGCAGATGAGGACCATCGGCCACTAGGGGGTGAATTTATTACTTAATATGATGAAAGAAAATTACATCAGACGGATGTTGGGCATACCCAGCTTATCCATTCGAGCCTCTCCCTTTATAACAGAGGGTAACTCATTATAGAAAAAGAAAACATTACATTTAGAGGAGCAGGCTAAAGAGGCCAGATGATCCGCTACTTTATTTCCTTCTCTGTAAGTATGGACAATCTTTTCAATCTGAGTAAGAGACCTCCAGATCTCTCTTACATAAGACAGAATTGACCATGGACAATTATACTCCTTTTTAACAACCCGAACTAGAACCTGTGAATCACATTCAATATAGGCTGGACGGTCTGAGATTGTATGCAAATAGTGTATTCCATCCATGAGAGCTCTAGCCTCTGCAACAATGCTATTGGCCTGACCATAGAAATGGGAAAATGCTAGGAGAACATTTCCATAATGATCTCTGATGACACCACCTCCTCCAGAATATCCATCGGATTTGCAAGCCCCATCAGTGTTTAATTTTAAGAATGGCCAAGGTGGGGAAACCCATTTACTGATTTTCATCTGAACACCAATTGAAGTTGAGACAGAAATCCCTAAAGAGTCTAGAACCCTTCTTTTGCTAATATCATATTCTTTGTAGGAAGCATTTTTGCAGGCCTGCTGTACTTTGGCTTTGATTTGGTGTAGGATCCGGCTTTTGGACAATGCGCAGCCATCATATCTCACAGAGTTCCTAGCTCTCCAAACATCCCAGCAGCCAAATCCAATCACTGCTAGCATTAGAAAGCCAAAAGCAGAGTTCAGCCTTATGTGTCGAGCAACATTTGATATAAAGGATGCAACAGAATTCCCTTCCAAAGGCAGCCCCACAGATTGGAAATAAGACCATATGTGTGAGGCAAGTTCACTATGTATGAATAAATGATTCAGAGTTTCCCTCTGATGGGTCTGACAGCATGAGCAGATGGAGCACAATTGAATGCCCAGTCGTTGAATATTTGTGTCTACAGGGAGGCTATTGTGAAGAAGCTTCCATAGATGAACAGATATTTTGGTTGGCAGCCATGGAGACCAAAGCTTTGACCATTGAGTGAATGGCTGGTTGAGGGTAGTTTCAGAAATAACTTTGTAAGTGGAAGCCACCGAGCACTTACCTGTGGATGACAGGGTCCAAACAGGCAGATCAGGATCTGAAGTGAGAGATGTATGCAAAATGGCTGTTTTGAGATGAGCAGGAATGAAACTGTCCATTAAGGCTGTATCCTCACTTGGGGAGTGCAATAGGAAATCCTTTACAGTGATGTTAGAATTTGGAATACTGTTGGGGGGAACAAAATCAGACAAACAATGCATTCCAATCCATTTATCAAACAAAAAATTGGTGAGGTTTCCATCACCAATAATGAACTTGTGATACTGCAGAAGAATCTGTTTTGCCTTGATCCAGCTACTTCTAGCATGAACAGCCATGTTCTTAAAATGCACATCTCTCAAATGCCTCTGCCCAATATACTTAGCTCTGAAGAAAGTTGCCCACAAGGAGGTTGAATGCATAGCTTGCCATAACATCTTAACTCTGAGAGCAATGTCCATTTGCCTAATAGACATGATACCAAGTCCACCCTTTGAGATAGGTCTGCAGATGATATCCCAGGATCTCCAATGTCTTTTGTTCCCATTTGGTGAAAAGCCCCAGAAAAAATTAGCAAAAGCAGTCTCCAGCAGGTGGTGAGTACCAGAGTGAAGGGGTGCCGTGGACAAAGAATAAATAGGAATAGAGGTGAGAACATGCTTGATCAAAATTAGCTTAGCACCTTGTGAAAGAAGACTGGATTTCCATCCAGAAATCCTTTTTTGAATGGTGTGAATAATACCTGCAAAGTGGACTTTTTTCCTTCGACCTATAACCAAAGGAAAGCCAAGATATTTAATCGGAAAGCTGTGTCTGGTGAAACCAGTAAGCCTGGAAATCCGATTTGCAATGGATTCATTTGTCTTAGGGTGCAAAAGAAAGCCACTCTTATTGATATTGATAAGCTATCCTGACCCCTGTTCATAGGTTTTGAGCAGCTTCAGGAGGTTCCTAATGGAGGCCAGACTAGCCTTGCTAAAAATCAGAGTGTCATCTGCAAATAAAAGGTGAGAAACAGTGGGACACCTCCGAGGCCCTTGAAAACTGTCAATTAGTTTATTTAATTGAGCTTCTTTTAACGATCTGCTCAGGCTTTCCTCAGCAATGATGAATAAGGAAAGGGCAATTGGATCCCCCTGTCGAACACCCCTGGAAGATTTAAAGAAGCCAGCAATATCACCATTCAATAAGACTGAGAACCAACAGTTCTGGATCAGCTTTCCAACCAGCTCAATGAAAGTCAGACTGAATCCAAATTTTTGCAAAACAGCAAACAAGAAATCCCATTCTAATCTGTCAATGGCCTTAGCCATGTCTAATTTTAAAATGATGTTCTTCCCTCTGGTTTTTCTGCCTAGTTCATGAGTCAACTCTTGGGCTAAAGCAATATTTTCTGTTATATGCCTCCCTTTGACAAAGGCAGATTGTTCCTGCGAAATAATGTTTGGTAGTATTGTGGCCAGCCGTTTATTGATAATGGATGATATGATCTTATAAAAAAAATTGCAAAGACTGATCGGCCTGTAATCAGAAATCTCCACTGCATTCGGTTTTTTTGGAATAAGGGCAATTAGGCTGGATGACACAAATCTTGGGAGAGGCTGAGAGCTTGTAAAAATCTCTTGAATAGCACTGACAACCACATCAGAAATAATTGACCATGCCTTTTGGAAGAAGGCACCTGTAAATCCATCCGGACCTGGAGCACTATCAGCAGATAATGCAAAGACAATGTCTTTTATTTCCAATTCAGAAGGGACAGCACAAAGCATAAGGTTATCTTGCAGAGTAACCACATTCGGAATACAACTTAAGGAGGATTCCTCTATGAGATGCTGCTGAGAAGAGAAAGTAGATTGAAAGTGGGAAACAGCAATGTCCTTCATTTCTTCATGATCTGAGGTTAGCAAACCAACATAATTTCTGAGCTGTGTGATAAGCTGTTTGTTTCTTTTGACCTTAGTCGAAGCATGGAAGAATTTAGTGTTTCTGTCCCCCTCCTTTAACCATCTAATCCCAGACTTCTGTCTCCAAAAGCATTCCTCCTGTAAAATTCTTTCAGATAAAAGGGATTTGACTGTTTCTAAGCTGTTAAGATTTTCCAAAGAAGGATGAAGATCATAAGTGTGTTCAGCTTTAAGAACAGTATCCTCAGCTGTTTTCAGATTTAAATGGACATGACCAAAGGTTTGCTTGTTCTAATTGCGTAGCATACTCCTCAAATATTTGAGCTTCAAGTATAGAGTGGATATAGGTGAAGAAGCCAAAGGGCTGGTATTCCAACAAGTGTTAACATCCATTAGAAACTTGTCATGCAAAGTCCACATTTGCCTAAAACAGAAACGGCTCTTGTAAGTAGTCCGGTGTAACAATCTCACTAATAGGGGTGCATGATCAGAAGCTTCCCTGGATAGATGCTCAACAGAGATTGGGAATAGATTTTTCCAATCTGAATTTATAAGAACCCTGTCCAGCCGAGCCCAAATACCATGACCACCAGATTGGTTGTTATGCCAAGTATACTGAGATCCCATGAAACCAGCATCAACTAAAGCACAATCTGAAGCACACTCAATAAAGTCCGAAATTGCAGTTCAATTAGGTGGATTGCCACCAATTTTTTCACCCACAGCCATAATGCAGTTGAAATCTCCAGCAACTAGCCAAGGCCCTGAAATTTGAGAGTGCACTGCTTGTAGTGACCTCCACAATGCCTGCCTCTCCAGAATAGAGCATTTAGCATAGACAAAAGTAAGATGGAATAAAGGCCTAACAGAACCAGATTGTGTAATGGTTATTTGTTGCTCATCAGTAATGACAATGGAGAAGTCCAGGGGGTCTCTCCAAAAAATCCAAATATGCGCCAGATCATCACAATTAGCAAAACAATTGCTCATTCCTAATTTCCTGCATATATGGTTCATTTTACTGACATGAATTTTGGGTTCCAGCACAACAATGCAATCGATTTTGTGGGTCTGAATGAAATATTTAGCCCTCCCAATAGAAACATCATTTCCAATTCCTCTTATATTCCATATGATGAAATTCATGAGGATTTTGATAAAGGAAGAGTACCGGATGATCCAGACCTGGTCATGGATCTAGTTATGACACCCATGTGATCATTAATAGCAGTCCTTGCATTTTCAATTTCTACTGCAGTTGCAATATTTTGTCTTGTACCTGCCAAATCCAAACTATTCCACCGTTGCTGAAACGAGGTCCTAGACTCCGAATGACTGCTTAAGGCAAGCAAAGGAAGTTGCATAATGTTCACAGATTGCTGATCAACAATGGCCAATTCCGGAACAGGGGCAATTAGGCCATTACCATCAATCCTTTGTCCTGAAGGGAGCTCACTAACAGGAGCAATGGGATCTTCTGTAGGGATCACTGTGACTCGAGGAGGAGCATGTAAGGCCGTCAATGTAGCTGACGAGTTAAGAGTAGAGTCAGCAATTTTAAATGAATTAGGTAGCGTCCTTAATGCACTACCATCCATAAGTGAATGCATTGAATTATCCTGATTTACATGGGAAATTTCTTTTGAGATAATGGCATTGACCCCCACGGACTTAGAAGGGGATACCTCTACAACTTCACTGTTTGGTCGAACAGCCAGACAAGGCTCAGCAACATCACCACTCGAAGACAGTGTAGCAAGAGGAGGTTCAACACTTCTAACATGCCTTTGATCACCTGTATTCATCTGAGCCACTGGTTTCCAAGTCTGCTTGGCCTTTGGGACAGGTCGAGAAATACCCTGTGATCCTTCAGAATTTACCACCGGATTAATTGATTTACCTTTACAATCATGCATAGAGTGGCCTAGTCTGGAACAGCTCGAACAGAATAGAGGCAGCTCAGGGTAAAGAATGTCTTGCCAGATCCCTCCCCCAGACATACCAATCCATATTCTAGGGGGGAGAGGCTTCAGGATATCCAGCTCAACACAAACTCGGGCAGCCACAGTATTGGATAAATTAAGAGTTGAAGAGTCTATTTTAATACCTTCCCAATATTTCTGGCTATAGAACGCATCAAAGGTTCCACAAAAAAATTGACAGGCAACCTCGGGAAAGAAATCCATACCGGCAGAATTGGGGAGTCTTCATTGGGTGAAAAATGCATCGTCCACTTAAAGAACCGGAAAAATCTGCCATGAACATAGAGATGCTCTCTCAGCAACAACTGCAAATAATCATCATGATTACGGAAACGCAGAAGAAGATGCTTAGCATCCAAAGCACTGATCATAAAATCTTCTTTGAATCGGCACCGGTTTGTGAGATGAGCCCTGATCTCAGGGAAAGCAGGTATTCCTTGGGGCGTCCGGGCCACCAGCGAAAATGCAAAAGGTTGCAGCGATGCTTCTAGTTCCTCGGCGGAGAAGAAAATGGCCGGTTCACCACCGTCTGTAAGCGCAGGTTCATGGACATTGCCTGGAATTACAGGCGGTAGCAGCGAAGTGGCAAGAGCTTCAGCAAAGGTGCGACTACTCCCCGGGATAACAAAAGCAGGGGAAACAGCAGGAGAAGAAGAAGCCAAGGCGGGTGGGGCCGAAGAAGAAGAAGTGGCTACCACAGCGGAGGGGGCCACGACGGGCCCCCCCAAGGTCGCCATAGCCAAGGGGTCAAAGCGCCTCCATGGGGCCTACGCTAGGTCAAAACCGATCTCTGTTTCTAATTGCCTGAACTCATGAAGCATCTTGTTTTCCACTTTTCCTAATTCCTTCTGATTTTAAAGTTATTCTTCCTCCAAATCACTCTCTATTTTCAATCTAGTTTTTCACTGTTTCTTCTCAAAACACACCAACACACACACACCCTTTTGCATTGTTTTCAAATTTCCTCCATCTATTTCTTTCTTCCTCTATTTTCCTCTCATATCCCAAGGCGGATCTTCATCTATTAGTCTTCTCACGACGTCGGCATCCAAGGCGAGGTGATCTTCATCCATTGGCTATATTTTCTTATCTTTTCTTTTTGATGTTCCCATGTTGTAATTCTTATTTTTCTAGTGTGACTTTCCACTATCATCTTAATGAAATTCATCAGTTGTGAAATTGTGTTTCTCTCTCTATCTCCTCTAATTTCTCTTCTTAAACCCTCTCATGTTCTTTAAATAGCTTTCATACAATTTGTCTTTCCTTAGATTAATCTCACTCAAAATTTGATTTTCAAAGCATAAAGTGTTTTTCCAACTTGATAAAATAAGGATTTTTCCTCCTCGTGGGATCGACTCCGCTTACCACTAATATAATTTGATTTTTCAATCTTTTAAAGTGAGTGAGTGTGAATATTTTGAAATTATGGCACGGCTTTCTTAACGACACTAGTCGGTGCGCATCAATCACAGTCTCTCAGGATCTGAAATTGAAGGAGATCCACTTGCTATGCTGACTAGAGAGTTCAGGAGATTTCTAAGAAAAGATGGTAGAAATTTTGGAAGAGGACAGCAAAGAGGCAGAAGACAAACCAGGTATATATCTAATCCTGGTAAAAAGATTGATACTAATGTTTGTTATCACTGCAGGAAAGCTAGCCACATGAAGGCAGACTACCCGGAGCTCCAGAAACTTAAAGAAAAATCAAAGAAGAAGAATACAAGAGGGAAAGGTATGGTGAGTACCTAGAGCGACGAGGACAAGGGCTACTTAAGCTGTACCTCAGAAAGTGAAGAAGAAGGAAGACAAATCTGTCTGATGGCCAAAGATTGTGATAATGAAGAAGAAGCTGATGAGGTATCCTCTCCTTTTGAACATTATACTATTGTTGATTGGGAGGATGCATATGGTGATTTGTTAGATAAAGTTGATGACATCAGAAAAGAAAATAAGCATTTAAAGAAGAAAGTTAATTCTCTCATGAATGATACTACATTGTCTGATAGAATTGCTTATCTTCAAACTAAAAATAATGTCTTACAGAAATCTCATGCTGAAGTTGATGAGATAAAATCTGCTTTGACTGATGCTAGAGAAGAAAACGAAACACTGGAAAATACTATTGATGAACTGAAGCTTAAATTGCAAAATTATGAAAATGAAATGAAAATTATGAATAAGAAGTATGAAGCTGTCATAAGTGTAAACACTGAATTAAAGAAATCAATTGAAAACCTTGAGAGAGAAAATGAGGATAAACAAAAGATCATCAAGAGCATGACTCAAGGGATAGAAAATCTAAATGCTCTTTTAGGAACAAAAGTGAATTTTAGAAAAGAGGGTCTCGGGTTTAATGCTACTGCCAAAAAGAGTTTTGAACTTAAGACTATTTCATTTGTAGCATAAAAAGAAAAAGGACCTCTCGTCAAAATGCATAGTGGAAATAATTCAGAAAAACCTGTTAAGTCCAAAATGCCCTGTGCCAAGGACAAGGGCAAACAAGAAATTGGTGAGTCTTGCCATGTGAGCACACACTGCCCCACACCTCAGGGCAAGTTTCAGGTTAGGGGTCAACATTCACTCACACCTAAACCCCATGCTAGGTTCACAAAGTCTCCACAAAAAGCTCAGAAAAAGACCCAATCTACACCTATGCACACTTCAGGTTGGTCTAGGGTGTTCGAGAGACATAATTCAAATAGGAGTCAAATGAGTCAATCTTAACAACCCAGAGTCCAGACCTATCATACCTACTATCAGGCTCAACAATATCAGTTTAATGGGTTAGGATGGGATAGAATTCAAGGGAGGTCTGGATATCATTCATATTCTACTCAGACTTATGGACCTCAGGCCAAAAATTGGTTCAGGCAATCCAAGACATGGATTCCCAGGAAACCCACTCCTAATAGTCAATCTAGGGCCACCATTGGCTACACTCCACTGAAAGTTCATTGGCCTAGGCACTGGCACAGGCAAGTTCAAACTACTAATAATAATGGTGCCAGGACACAAAATAAGAAACGAAAGACTCAGCCCGGTAATGCTGAAAATAAGAACAACAATAAAAAGAATGTAAACAAATCCACCAAACAAACAGCTTTCAAACAAATGTGGATCCCCAAGAATTTGTTGTCATGCTTGAGTAATTTTACTTCTGTTCTGGAGCCCAAAAGTTCTTGGGTTCCAAACTCTTCAGCTTGATTGTTACTACAGGTATGCCTGGCAGCCAAGCACAACATGTGGTACTTTGACAGTGACTGCTCGAGGCTCATGACAAGGGATAAAGATAAATTTTGTTTGTTGACTGAGAAGAGTGGAAGACAGGTCACCTTTGGAGGTAATACCAAAGGAAAAATTATTGGGTCAGGTAAGGTAGGTAAGTGTACTACCTGTTGCATTGATGAAGTATTGCTAGTTGAAGGACTTGCATATAATCTGCTTTGTATTAGTCAGCTTTGTGATAAAGGTCACAAAGTAGTCTTTGATTCTCATGGCTGCAAGATTTATGAACCTGACTCCAATGTTGTTAAATTTTCTGGTAAAAGAGTGAATAATATGTACTTGGTAGATCTAGATGACATTGCTCATTCTAATCTTTGCCTCACAGCAAATAAAGATGACTTGGCATATCTGTTGCATCGTAGATTAGGCCATGCAAGTTATACTGTTCTCTATAAACTGAATAAGCATTGCATGGTTAGAGGACTCCCTGAAATTTCTTTCGAAAAGGAAAATAAAATATGTGATGCATGCACCCAGTCCAAGCAAACTAGGAAGTCTTTCAAATCCAGAACTGAGAACATGTCTTCCAAGCCTTATGAGCTGATTCATATTGACCTTTTTGGACCTACAAGATCAGTCAGCTTATCAGGAAGAAGATATGGATTTGTACTTGTTGATGACTTCTCTAGGTTTACTTGGGTATTTTTCCTTACACATAAAAATGATGCATTAACTCAATTTCAGGATTTCTATCTGAAAATAAAATAGGATAATGACAATTCAATCCTGAACATTTTGTCTGATCATGGTGGTGAGTTTGAAAACTCACCGTTTGATGATTTTTGCAGGATCAATGGTATCACTTATCGGTTCTCCTCACTTAGGACACCTGAGCAAAATGGAGTAGTGAAGAGGAAAAACCGGACACTTGTGGAGATGACTCGAACACTTTTAGTGGAAGGTAACCTACCAAGGAAGTTTGGGGCTGAGGCAGTCAACACTGCATGCCATGTAGTCAATAGAGCTATGGTAAGGCCATTTACTCAGAAAACACCTTATGAAATTCTAAAAGGTAAGAAACCTTCACTCTCTTATTTCAAGGTCTTTGGATGTAAATGTTTTGTGCATGTTAATGCTAAAAGAGACCTTGATAAATTTGAACTTAAAAGTGATCCGGGAATCTTCCTAGGATATTCAGAAACAAAAACAGCCTACGGAGTATACAACTTAAATTCTAAATCAGTCGAAGAGTCTCCACATGTAGTCTTTGATGAAACCTTGACTAAACTTGAAAATGGTCTGTGCAGAGAATAAAATAGTGGAGAAATTCTGAAAGAAGGAACTCCTGCAAACCAATCTGATGATGAAGATGCCGAGGAGCCTGGTACTCATGGGGAGGTAAATGATGTTCAAGGTAATCAAGTTATCAATGTCAGATTTCTTAGAGATCATCCTATAGATAATGTAATTGGTAACTTGCATGACCCTCCTAGGACCAGATCACACTTTAGAGCTGAAAATGAATTAAATTCCTTTGCATTAATCTCTCATATAGAACCCAAAAATATTGATAGTGCTCTTAAAGATGTGCATTAGATCAATGCCATGCACGAGGAGCTGAATCAGTTTGAAAGGAACAAGGTATGGGACCTAGTTCCTCCACCTGACCATGGCACTATCATAGGAACTAAATGGGTTTTTAGGAATAAAACAGATGAGCAAGGGAATGTGGTTAGGAATAAGGCCAGACTGGTAGCTCAAGGTTATAACCAAGAATACAGTATTGATTTTGAAGAATCATATGCCCCTGTTGCTCGGTTAGAGGGCATTAGAATTCTTTTGGCCTATGCATGCTCATTAGGAATAACTTTGAGGCAGATGGATGTGAAATCTGCTTTTCTTAATGGTGAAATAAAAGAGGATGTGTTTGTTAGGCAGCCTCCAGGTTTTGAATACGTTGATTATCCAAACCATGTGTATAAATTGATTAAAGCTCTCTATGGATTGAAACAAGCTCCTAGAGCTTGGTATGACAGGCTTAGCAAGTTTCTCATCGGAAAGGAGTTCACAACAGGTGAGTTTGACCAAATATTGTTCACTAAGGTATGCAAATCTGACATCATCATTGTGCAAATCTATGTTGACGATATTGTTTTTGGCTCAACTAACCAAACGTTGTGTAAGGAATTTGCTGATTTAATGACACAAGAATTTGAGATGAGTTCAATGGGTGAACTAAAATTATTTTTTGGATTGCAGGTAAATTAGACTAAAGAAGGCACATTCATAACCCAGTCCAAGTTTCTCAAGAACCTACTGAAGAAATTCAAGTTGGAGAATTTCAAGGTAATTTCAGCACCCATGGGTACATCGACTAATCTTGATGATGACCCGAAAGGTAAAAGTGTAGATCCCAAACTATACAGAGGTATGGTTGGATCTCTGCTTTATCTTACAGCTTCTAGGCTCGATATTCAGTTCTCTATGTGTTTGTTTGCTAGGTCTCAAGCTAGTCCTAAAGAGTCACAATTGAGTGCTGTTAAGAGGATTTTTAGGTATCTATCAGGCACCCTAGAACTAGGACTTTGGTATCTTGCTAAGTGTGAGCTAGATCTCATAACCTACACTGATGCAGATTATGCAAGGTGCAGGGTAGATAGAAAAAACACTAGTGGGTATTGTCATTTCCTAGGTGGTTGTCTGGTGTCATGGGCTTCAAAAAAGCAACTCACGGTTGCTTTATCTACAGCTGAAGTAGAAAATGTTGCAGCTGGGAACTGTGCAGCCCAGGTACTCTGGATCAAGCACCAACTGATTGATTATCAGATAAAATTGGGATGCATTCCAATTTTATGTGATAATACTAGTGCTATATCACTTACTAAAAATCATGTTCATCACTCTAGGACTAAGCATATAGAAATCAAACATCATTTCCTTATAGATGAAGTGAATAAAAATGAAATTGAATTACATTTCATTGAATCTGAAAAATAGTTAGTTGATATATTTACTAAACCTCTGGGCAATGATAGATTCAAATTCTTGCGAAGAGAATTAGGTTTATGTAAATTTCAGCATAATGACTAGTTTCAATTTCATTCATGATTATGGCTTGTGATGTGGATTGTATGCTGGTATATTTTTGAATAAATCATGTTCTGAGAATGATGTTTTGCTTGTCAGAAAATCCATTTTTGAATAAATATTCGGAATAGATTAGCATCAATTCATTGAATTCAATAACTAATCTACTCTGTTTAAGAATGATTTGATGATTATGTGTTAGTTAATCCTGGATAAAGGCTCAGACCTTGTCTTGAGAATTTTTCATACATAATTGAATGATTGAAATGCATATAAACAGGGGGAGTTGCTGCATTATTTTGTCAGGGGGAGTCCAGTCTAGTCATATCTAGATATGATCATATGGTTGTTTTGTCATCTTCTTCACAAAAACTTCAATCATATGGTGTCAGTCCCACTTCTTGACATTCCTTAATCCTGTGCTTCAATGATCATTCCCTACTCTGAATGGATGACAGTCGTGTAATCGTTCATTGTATTAAGCAGCAATTATTACATGTCTTCTACTATAAGAATCAGATTTGCTTCATGCATGAACTGATAGTTTAATTCAATTAAATTGTAGAGTTTAAAGACTATTTTTAGAAAACAGGTTGGTGGAAAATAGTTTATAGTTCTCAAACTCCTTCTCATTTTGTGATAGATAAGGTCTTTAATGTATCTGAAAATGACGGACTTGGTGATATCTAGGTTGAGAAACTTAGATAGTGTATTATCCTTAAACAAGTCACTTTGAAAAAGTAAAAAGGGCAGCAAACTAAATGAATTGAGAAAAGAATGTCTAATTAACATGGCAGAGCGATGACTACAATGCACTGAGAAACTGAATACTCCATCAATGAAATAGAGAAAAATTCATGTCATGAAGTGCTTCATGTCAACTCTGTTCTAATGATTAAATCTGTGGAATTGATTTCACTGATTAGCTGGGGGTACTGGCATCTGATAAACGTGTACCCTTATATAAAAATGTGTAATTATGACTGCAGTTTTTAATCAGAGAAAGATATGGTAATCTGTGCATAGTAACTAGCGGTACTGGCATCTAACCCACGTGTACCCTTAATGTCAAAGGCATAGATGATACCTGACTGTTTAGCAGGTTATATTGTAAAAACAAGAGTGAAAAGGGTTTGCTGCAACCCTGGCAACTCGAGCTTCAATGAGTGTCAATTTGTTTAATCTCAATACATTTCCTAGTCACTCCCATAGATATTCATCAGATCTGACATCAAAAGGATATATTTTTAATCAAGTCTATTATGGATATGTGACCTACGTTCATTGCTATAAATGGTTATTTCCACTTTATATCTGATATTCAGTGCATATACTCTACCTTTTATAACCTTTAAACCAGACATTTATCAAGAATGCATAATTTTGACTCTTATGGCTGAAGACACTTCCTATAATTTATTTATTTTCTGAACCTTTTGCATCGGATGTCACTCCGTTCCCTTCTTCCTTTCTGCTATATTCCCAATTCCTTGTTTGCTGATGGCAAAGGGGTAGAGAAAAAGAGGTATTAAGGGGGAGTCATATAAAGGGGGAGACTATCTTCAGGGGGTAGAGAAGTTCATTTGGTATCTTTTGGCTCATGTCTGCATTTGTGCATTCATTCCATGCATCATGAATTTAACATTGACATCAAAAATTAGAATTGTTATTTTTGAGGGTTGCCATCATCAAAAAGGGGGAGAATGTTGGGGAGAGGTTTGTGGGAAGAATGCATGTCTTTTCTGATAACTGACTCTCCGTATTCTATATGTTTTGATGCTGGCAATAGCTCACATTGTGCTATATTTTGATTATATTTTATACTGGCAATAGTCCACTCAGTGCTTAATTTTGATATTCATAACCTTGCATTGCATTCCATTCATAGTCGGTGCATGTTTTACTTTTTCATGCTAAGTCTGTGCACATGAGTCTCCATGTCGGTGCATTTCACGTTCATATTCAGGTCGGTGCACTTTTTAGTCTTAAGGGATGAAACGTAGGAAAAATAGTCGGTGCATGTTTGTGTTACTATGCATAGTCAGGTCCGTGCTACATTCAACGTCTGTGCACTTCACTGTAGCAAAGTTAGTGCACACTCTGTTCAGGTGTATGCATGTTCATATTAAGTCAGTGCATATCAGTTATGGATTGCATCAACTAAGGTCGATGCTATCTACGAGTCTGTGCAACTCACCGTTCATCTCGGTGCAAATTTGGTTTGTGCGAGAGCGAGGTCAGTGCAAGTAGCATCTCATGCATTCACATAGTCGGTGCAAGTTTTGCCTTGTGCTAACCAAGTCGATGCACATCCTGTGTCACCACATATAACGTCGGTGCACATTCTGCTGATCAATGTCTAAGGTCTGTGCAATTCACTATTCAAAGTCGGTGCAAGTCCCTGTTGTGATAAGATCGGTGCAAGGTTTGTTGTCAATGGTTTTTAGGTCTGTGCATATAGGATCGTGTAGCATATAAGTCGGTGCAAGTTTTGCCTTAGTGCATACCACTGTTCCTATGCATATAAAGGTATGAGCATCTTTTGTCTAAAGCACATACAAGTTTTGCCTCGGTGCACATTTCCCAGTCCGTGCACATCACTGTAGAGGTTGGTGCAGATGTTGAGTCGGTGCTAGTTTTCATCTGAAGCACATAAGGTCTGTGCATGGTATGCCGAACGCAGTTCAGACTCGGTGCATACTTCCTGTATGCACTATGAAGGTCTGTGCAGATCTTGATTAACACATCATAGAGTCGGTGCACATCTCTCTTTTGCATTCTTAGGTCTGAGCATGTTTTGCCCTATGCATGAGCTAGTCCGTGCAGTTCACTGTAGTATAGCCATGAAGGTCAGTGCAATCTTTATTCCTTGCACATGCAACGTCCGTGCATGATAGGTTAAGGCATATTGGGTCGGTGCATTCTTTGCATCATGCACACACGAAGTCTGTGCAATATTCATACATGTCTAACTGTTATATGTCTTGACATATAAACAGGACAACTGCTCCTAATCTTTAAGGAGAGCACGTGATCCAATACTGAAAGCCGAGCTATGCTCGTGACACGTGGAAAGCTGTCAAGCTCAGATGCTGCCATGTGGTCTTGGAATTCTAGATCTAGATGAAAAGCTTGGGCGGGAAATGTGGTTTCCACACGCCCATCTTTCTGCTGTCTATAAATAAGAGGTTGTTTGCTCAAGAAAGCTTCTGATCGCACAATTGAAAGAAGAAGAAAGGAGCAGAGAGAGCAAGAGCAACCATGTTCGAGTAGAGCTAGAGCTAGCAAGATCTGAGAGATCTGAGAGAGAAATTTGAGAGAAGAAGTGCCTGTGATTGTTGTCTTGGTCCCTTGGTTCAAAACCAAAGCCGATCTGCTCACTGTTAAGAGCTACATTCTCGCTATGTTTTGGTTTTTTTTATTTTCCTTCATTTTCCTTTTGAAGTCCTATTCTTCAAGCTGTGTGTCAGCGGTAGAGGAGGATTCCTCTGGAGCATAAGCTGTAAGGCTCAGCGGTCTGGGATTGTATTCCCCAAAGCTGTGGATCAGCGGTTCTAGGGAAGGTTTTTCCCGAAGTTGTGGATCAGCGGAGTTGAAGCTGCGTATCAGCAGTGAATCCACAGTTGGTTAAGTGTGGGGTGGACGTAGATCGCTAGATAGAAATTGAACCACCTAAAAACCATTGTCTCGTGGTTGTTTGTGTTGTGTCTTGAGTTCATCTCCTGGTTCTATTCATCACTCGTTAGATGGATGCTTAGGGTAGAGTGTGAACTGATCTACTTCAGTGATTCTATTCTGGTTGTGTTAAGTGTTTCCAAAATAGGCCATTGATCTATTCACCCCCCTCTAGATCCACAACACGTGGTATCATAGCACCAGAATAGAATCACTGAAGTAGATCAGTTCACACTCTACCTTAAGCATCCCGACTTGGTTAGCATAAGGCAAGACTTGCACCGGCCATGTGAATACATGAGATGCTACTTGCACTGACCTCGCTCTCGCACAAACCAAATGTGCATCGAGATGAACGATGAGTTGCACCGACTCAGAGCTAGCATCGACCTTAGTTGAGGCAATCCATAACTGATATGCACTGACTTAATATGAACATGCATAGACCTGAACAGAGTGTGCACTGACTTTGCTACAGTGAAGTGCACAGACGTTGAATGTAGCACGGACCTGACTATGCATAGTAACACAAACATGCACCGACTGTTTTACCTACATTTCATGCCTTAAGACTAAAAAGTGCACCGAGCTGAATATGAACGTGAAATGCACCGACCTGGAGACTCATGTGCATAGACTTAGCATGAAAAAGAAAAACATGCACCAACTATGAATGCAATGCAATGCAAGGTTATGAATATCAAAATTAAGCACTGAGTGGACTATTGCCAGTAACAAAATATATTCAAATTTTAGCACAATGTGAGCTATTGCCAGCATCAAAACATATAGAATACGGAGTGTCATTTATCAGAAAAGACATGCATTCTTCCCACAAACCTCTCCTCAACAGAAGCTTCTCCTTTTGATCAACAAGATGGATAAGGCAATGCAACGACCTTTGAACAGATCCAAAGTAGGATTTCCATTAATTAATTTATCATCATATCTTCTTTCTCAACCCCTGTGAGCAGAAGTATACAGCTATAGAGAAGACCTGCACAGCTTTAGTCTGGGTAGTTCAGAAATTGAAACATTACTTCTTAGCTCAAGAGGTTCATCTTATTGCTCGTATGAATCCCATCAAGTTTTTCCTTGAAAAATATGTTCTTACCGATCAATTAGCACGATGGCAAAGCTTCCTTTCTCAGTTCGACATCACTTACATTCAGCAAAACGCAATTAAAGATTATGCCATAGCAGAACATCTTGCTCATCATCCTCTCCCTAAATTTGATCATGTTCGCTCAGAATTTCCAGATGAGGAACTAATATCCGTCAATCAGCCTAATTCGATGTGGACATTACATTTTGATGGAGCTTTAAATTCTCAAGGTAAGGGGATCGACATTGTTCTCCTATCACCAGAGGGTATCACCATTCCACTTGCCTCTCTGCTTGCATTCCTTGTTACAAATAATATAGCTGAATATGAGGCTCTTTTGGCCGAACTAGAGGCTGCCCATCAATTCGGTGTTACTCAATTACGGATTGTAGGTGATAGTCAGCTTATTCTTCACCAAGTGCTCACCAAATGCTGCATGCTCGATCCCAAACTCTAACGCTACCAGGAACTTGCTTCTGCATATGCCAAATTTTTCACTAAACTGATCTTTGTCCATGTTCCTCGAAATCAGAACATCCTAGCTGATGCCCTTGCTTCACTTGCTTCCTCCTTAGTTTTCCTTCCCGAAAGTGATTTCCATTCTGTTATCATTCAGAAATGTCTTACTCCTACTATCAAGGATCCTGCAGTCCTTAGTGTTAAGGAGGAGGTGCTTAAGAAGATTAAGGAAGGTGGAATCATTGAAAGCAAAGAGATCATGCTATTAGATTTAGAAGAAGAATTGTCTGACGAAGAAAAGTCATGGTATTACGAGATTGCTAAATATTGTCAAGATCAGTCTTATCCTGAAGAGGCTACGGTAGAAGAAAATAAGGCCATTAGAAGGGTTGCTCAGAGATACACTTTGGTTGGAGGTGTGCTTTATAGAAGAGGTCTCACTGAAGTTTTACTTAGATGCCTTAACGATGATGAGTCATGGAAGGTCGTGGAAGAGTCGCATTCAGGAGTATGTGGGGGTCATGTCAATAGCCAGATGTTAGCTAAAAAGATCCTTAGGCTAGGCCTCTATTGGCCCACCCTTGAAGAGGATTGCTCCATCTATGTTCGAAGGTGTGTCAAGTGCCAACTGCACGCCGACAAAATCTATTCTCTTAGTTCTTCGCTTCATCCTATGTCTTCCCCATGGCCTTTCTCCATTTGGGCTTTCGATATTATTGGACCTCTTGGTGATTCAAACCTCCACACAAAACCAAAGTCATTTATACTCACGGCCACAGAGTACTTCACCAAGTGGGCGGAAGCAGAAGCATACGTGGAGATCAAAGCATCAACCATCTACAAGTTCATTATGAATAATATCATTACAAGATTCGGCATACCAAGTACCATCGTCACCGATAATGGGCCGCAACTCATATCTCAAAAGCTTCAGGACCTCTCCAACATGTATAACATTGCATTGCATCATTCGTCTCCTTATTATCGATCCACGGGGCAATGGCCAAGCAGAGGAAACAAATAAAACTTTGATTAAAATCATCAAGAAAACATGTGAAGCTAACAAATTTGCGGATTGGCCAGAAAAGCTCGTAGAAGCTCTATGGGCCTACCGTACTTCTATTCGTACACCTACTGGGCAAACCCCATTCGCCCTTACCTGTGGGATGGAAGCGGTAGTTCCTTATGAGATCCTTATTCCTTCTCTTAGAATACAATTGGACAAGGAGTTCTCTGTTGATGAACGTCATGAATCTCTCCTTGCACAGTTGGAACTCTTAGATGAGAGACGTCTAGCTGTCGCCGAACATGCACGAGTCTATCAAAACAGGCTTTCATGTTTTTATCAAAAGAAAGTGATTGAAAGGAAATTTAAAGTTGGTGAAATGGTAATCAAAAGAATCTTTATAAAATCTGGGGGACCTTGTTCAAAACTCCAACCAAATTGGGAGGGGCCTTATGTAATTAAAGAAGTCTATCCTGGCAATGCTTACAAACTGATTAACGCTGAAGGGGAAAATTGGCTTACCCTTGGAATAGATTGTACCTTAAGAAATACCACCCATAAGTCTCAAAAACAAAAAAAAATTAAACAAAAAACAACAACAAAACAACAAAAATGATGATGGCGTGGTACGTGGGCCACGAAGCCCGAAAGATTAAAATCTCTAATTCATTATTTAGTCTTGATGATTTAACTCTGGGTCAATACACACACAACACGCTTAGCTCATGAACTCTAACGGTGCAAAATCCAAGGAAAGTCAAAGCCAAATTAAGAGTGTAAAGACTTTACCCGTTCTCTTCTCTTCGGTCGACAAGGGGGGCAAGTTAGACCCTGGACAGACCAAACCTACCCACCACTCTAGTAGGTGGAAGTCAGGGCCCAAAAAAGAACAATATGTCACAAAAGCCCGAGTACAATTAGGTTTTTATTTTGGAAAATAAAATCAAAAATCAAATACAAAAGAAGAGCATGACAAGAGGGCAAAATCCCCGCAGGACAAACCCTGGTTGTAAGCATGCATGAATAAAGGCCAAAAAACAAACAAAAATTTCCCTAAGCCAAAGACCAAACCCCAATAGGCAATTGGGTAGGGGAGGGAAGTTTCCTCGGTCTTTCGGAAGCCCTCGTGGACCTCCCCAACGTTTTTCTTCCATTCCCCCTCCACAGTATGTCATAAGCTTGAAGAATGGTAGAGACGGACTTATGAGGATTTGCCATAAAAGGTCATGAGCGAAAGCAAAGTTCGAAGCACTTTGACCCTTTGTTAAAATTTTTTAAGAATGGTTAGTGAATTTAAGATGGTGAATGTGAAAGTTTTGGGAGCCTATGTACTATGTTAAGTCATTTAAAAAAAAACAAAACAAAAAAACAAAAAAAATGTTTTCAAGTAGCGCCTAGTCATAGGGGCGTTATTTTCTTAATCTGCGACGTCTTCGTGGTCATCATTTTTAAACATATATATATTTTCTATTAGCGCCTAGAAATAGGGGCGTCATTTTACTCAGCATTATTAATTAGCGACCATTCAGAGGTCGGCTTTTACTTAATTGGTGACAACTATCTGGTCGCCAATTTTCATAGAGAGCCCCGCCCCTTCCTATTGCTGTATCACTTGCTTGCTTGCATTTGTGTGTGGGCATCTTCCAATTTTAGATTGCATCTGCCTGCCCGCATGTCACATTTTCCTATTGTTCTTTGTTGTTTTGTCTTAGTTGATTAAAGGCTTGGCCCCTTGACCCTTCGTCAAGGTCAACCACATTACCCCCTTTACTTATCGAGCAAGGGGCCAAGTTGGACAGATTAATTAATTTGTTTGTTTAAGTGTGGCACACAGGGATAAGAAGAAGGAAAAGACAAAGGTACACAAGTGCTCAATACGACAATTCAGGTAACAAAAATGTGCTTTTCATATATATATGCTCATAATCTATGGTGCACAAAATGCAGGAGGTGGTACATATACTCTCTCTCTCTAGCTCTCACCTCCACTCACCTCTCACCTACTCTCTGCCTCACCATCGTCTCGGCGACGGGACCGCGGTGGGAGCATGGACCCCCGTGAAGCAGCTGAGCCCCCGGCTCGAGCCTACTCCTCTGCCTCGTTCCTCTACCGAGTCGAGGAAGTTTCTAGGTAGGTGGTGATGGCGAAAGCGCTACAGTGACCCATGGCCCGTGCTCACTCTCGGCCTCTCTGGAGGCACTCTTCTGTAGCCCGCAGCCGCTCCTGTACAACGGCCAGCTACGCCCTTGAATCCGCAAGCTCACACCCGCACTCCATCCGTTCCTCTCTCTCGCGGGTGCGCTCCCTCCTCTCCACCTCGAGGAGGATCCTCAACTCTGTCACATCGCTGGGCATCTCCTCTCGCCGCCTCAGCATCGCCTCTAGCCCTGCGACTCGTTGGTCGCGGATCGGAAGCTCGGTGCAGGCGAAAGCTGCTCGAGTGAGTGCATCCTGTAACTCGGTAGCCTGCATCATTTAGCATCTTTTATAAGCATCATGACATAAAGGATTTGTGAAAAGAAAAGCATGCATACAAGGTTTTGTTACTTACCCCTTGCTGGCCCAGACTAGATGGCGGACAAGAAGGGGGGTTGAATTGTCCCCTTTGCCTAGATGGCGGATTTTAAAAACACTCTAAACTAATCACGGTGGAATTAAAATTAACTGCATTAATTAGCATAAACTCAAGTAAGATTAGAAGAATGCTCTCGCCCTTTCCGATCTCACACGGATATGCAAAGCGTAGAATGAGTTAACTATGCCCAAATACAAATAGCAGAGGTAGCAGTGTGTAGTGGAGCAGTGAATAAAAATCTATAAATTGACCTGTGGACGGAGATAGAGGAAATGGACAATCACACAGGCAAACCACATGCAACACGGAGATTTTTAGGTGGTTCGGGACCACGACGGGCTCCCTACGTCCACCCCTCACCCAATCGGGTGAGGCTTCACTACACGCTACTTTCGTAGCACACGGGGATGAACCCCAACCACACACACACGCTGCTTCTGTTGTAATATCCACACACGCACGGGGCCTGGCCCCAAGACGCTGCCACCGCAGCACACACCCACACACAGAATCGGGGAACACGCCCCGGACACTAATTCCTCACGGAGTCGCAGCTCCGTCTACACATAACCAACCACAGGAAAAACTTTCCCACAATAAATCCACACACGTGGAGACGCAGCTCCGCCTTCACATAAACACCCGTCCACAGACGGTTCACACAAAAATATATCTAGAATTCAGAAATACACGATATGATCAATGCAAACCCGACAACTCAAAAGCAAATGGCATTAATAGATGTAAACAAGATATAGAAGTAGTTCCCCATGAGAAGAAACGAGATGTAGTTGATAATCTCTGATGCTCGGGTCGGAGGATAGCCGAATGCCGACGTTGAGGACGTCCACGTGTTCCTCTTCTCAATCCGCTCCTTTCTGATGGTGGCATCACCCACGACTCCCTTTGGCTCGGGTCCACTTCTTCACATTCGGGAGCTGGTTGAGTTGGGCCTCACGCTATTAAGGCCCCTTATCTAGTTTATAGCTTTCCTTTGAGTCATTTTGATGTATTTCCATTTTATTTGAGTCATTTCCCTAGGTCTAGCACTTATTTTCCTATGTTTTGGTATCATCATGATGTCTAATGTAGCTATTGGGCCCCATTTGTTGGACTAGGCCCATTAGCACCCCCACCCCCCTTGGTTATTTGTAGTTGTTTATTTTGTCAGGGACTTAATGTAAAGAGTGGGTTGCCTATATATAGGACCCCCACTCCTCTCATTTGGAGTTAATGAATCAATCAATGAAAAATGCTATTTGAGAGTCCAAAGCTTAGTTAGTGGAGTGATTCCAATAGTTTTTTGGGTGAGAGACCCTAGGGGAGAGATTCCCCACCCATTACCCTCTTAATCTCTCTATTTCACCCCTCTTTCTCTCTCCTCCAACCTCAATTTCGAATTTGCTTCTCTCTCCTCCCTTCCCCAACCACCTCCACTAGCTACCCACCTCATTTAAGACCCTCCACTTCCCCAAGCCACCATTACTCCACCCCCTAGTCCCAAGGGAGCTTCCACCAATCCTAGCTCCACCTCCCAACCCCCAACTACCCCACCCACTTCCCCAAGCACCCTTCCCACTATCCCAAGCATCCATTCCCTTCCCCAACACAACTCTTCCCATTCCCAAAGCCCCACTAACCACATTAGTCCATTTTCAAATTCTCTCCTTCTCTCTTCCCCACCCATCCCAAATTCGTATCTCCCCTCTCACCCACTGCAAACACCACCTTCTAGACCCCATTCTCCCCCATCCACACCTTGGAACATCCCCTCCAAGACCCCCTTACAACCTAAGGTCACCCCTACACCTCCCCTCCACCAAGAAACCCCCTCTTTCCCCCCTCACTTCTTGAAGCAGATTGAAGCTGTGCAGACCTGCACTTTGGCCCCTGTTGCAGCATCGCTCACGGCTGCCTCCTGGTGAATCTGGGGACGTGGCCTACATCTCTGGAAAGATCTCCCAGTCTACTTCGCAGGCGAGGTGGAATCAACCCATTCCGAGGTCGGGGTCAACCGTAGGAGCCATTCTCCCACAACTGCGCATTGGAGTCTGCATCCGGGACCAGAACCTGAAGTATCGTTCTGCCACGACCAACCTCCAAGGATTCAGGCTGAAGTCCCTTCACAAGATTTCTTCCTCTGCCAGTCCTCTTTCAAGAACACGAAGCGGAACTTCGTTCGGCTGCCGGAGGAAATAGTTACGATTTTCTCCCTCGTGCTCACCGATCCTGCCTCCTGCTGTCTACATCGACCAGCACCTGCTCTTCAGTGTACACCGATCGCCACCGACCTCTGAAAGCATCGCCGTCACTTTCTGTTGAAAGCTACTTCGACTACAAAGACGATGCCGCTGGTCTCGTGCTGATCAGAGCTCGGGAAGGCGTACAGCGACCTCTGCAACTTGCTGCTTCCATCCAGACAGAGCCTGCGGCCAGACCGAGGAGACTCCTTCCTGCTGCTGGTGCGACCACCGCCGTCCTCCTGAGCGGCCCCAAAAATTCTGGTATCCTCCCTCCCAAGTCAGGAAACCACAGAAGGTGATTGCAATCAATTTGAAGCTCGTACGGGTCCGAAGCAGCTAGTACGGCGACCTCCTGTCCAGAACTCAGATCACAGCTGCAAGCTTTATAGTTATCACTTCTCTTCATTTCGGTCCATCCTCCCCTCCCCGCTTGGCCGGCTGAAGGCTCCACCCTGCGTGGTGGTAGTGTTTGAGTGTATTATCTTAACCCCTACCCCAAGAACCCCCTCCTGCGTGAGGAGTAGTTTTGTAAGTGGTTCGGGCCGTTCAAGCGACACCGCCGCGGCGTGTGGGGAACCACCGCCTCCCCGCTCGCCCTCGTCTCCGACCGGGACCGGTTTCTTCAAACCGGTCGAGTAAGTGTCTCTTCCTTGCTCACTTAGTGTAGCTCTACCAATATTTGAATCATGCATCGCTGAATTCGTGAGGAGCGCCCGATCCTCAAGTCCATGACTTAGAGTGATCGCCGTGGGTTATTGTGAACCGGTGCCCGCGTGCACTTTGTCGGCCCCAATTGAATTGGGCAATCTACCTTGGGGATTCAATTCTTGGCCTTGCTGGCCCTCTACCAGCAAGGGCCCATTCCCATAAGTCACTCTTGGTATCACATAGTCACTTCGGGAACCGAGTGCAACGAGAGAGCGGCGGCCCGTTAAGGCCCATTTGGATGCTTAAAGTGCTTGTTTGACTAAGTCCGAGGTTGTGTCACATCAAGTGGTATCAGAGCAAGTCCTTGACTTGTCTCTATCAAGTCTAAGTCCTAGGACCTTTGCATTGTGTGTCCACCACTTTGGCCCTTTGTCTTGCATGTCCACCCGTAGTGGTGCTAGCTATCAACCCGGTTCATCGTCATCGGTTCCACCAATGGATCCCAATCCTCACCAACTCAACCAAGATGCTCCTAGGGAGGAACCTCAAGATAGGGTAGAGACTGCCCTCACCACCATCCTTGCTCAACTAGAGTCCCTTACCAATCGAATTGCGAGGTTAGAAGATCAAGGGTTCCACCCAAGGAACAATGAACCTAGAATTCCCCCTCCCCATGATGAGCTTCATAGGGAAGATCCTCACCCAAGAATCAATGAACCAAGAGTCCCTCCACCACATGGTGAGTTTCATAGGAATGGTTTTCCCCAAAGGAACCAAGGTCCAAGAGCCCGCCCTCCACATGTAGAGCCACATAGAGATGAGTTCCACCCAAGGAACAACGGCCCAAGAGCCCATTACCCACATGCTGAATTTTATAGGGAAGAAATGGACTATGACCCTTACTATGATTATGAGAGGCCTCGTCTCCATCAAAATAATGACCGGCGTCCACGGGATGATCCGGATGACCCCCTTTTAAGGATGATCAAGGTAGAGGCCCCAAACTTTGACGGTTCACATGAACCTAGTGTTTACCTAGAATGGGAGACCGCCATGGACCAATACTTTGAATGGTACCCCATGTCCGACCAAAGGAGAGTAAGATTGGCTAAGATGCATCTCACTAAGTTGGCCAAAACTTATTGGCTAAATCAAGAAGGTCTAAGACGAATTAGGAGGGATGAGCCTATTGACACTTGGGCGGATATGAAGAACCAACTTAGGAACAAATACCTCCCCCGAACCTACCACCAAATGCTCCTAGATGAATGGCAAAGCCTCACCCAAGAAGGAAAGACCGTGGTAGAGTACATTGAAAAATTCGACTCCTATCTTCTAAAGTGTGGAGTCCATGAGGATCCGGATGTCACCTTGTCCCGTTTTAGGAATGGGCTTCAAAGCCACATCAAGAGGGAATTATTCATGAGGGATGTTGATAACCTTGAGCTAGCTTACCAAATAGCTAGAGATGTGGAAAGATTTTCTAGGAGTTCCCGGTTTATCCCTCCCCGACCCACCGACCCCAAAGGCTTGGGACCACGTCCCATTCCACCCACCCCCATGAGAGCTCCTAACCCAAGTGGGAATCCCCCTTTAAGGTCCTACAACCCTCCCCCACCCATCACTCCAAACAAACCCGCTCCTAATCACCCTCTCCCACGGAAGGATGACAACCCCAAAGGACCAAGTGTAGGAGCCACCCCGGGAAGTGGGCGCCAACAATGCTATAAGTGTCATGGGTATGGTCATTTTGCGGGGCAATGTCCATCTAAGGGGTTATCTAGCTTGCTTATTGAGGAAGAAGTCCAACCCCAAAAGGAACAAGAAAGTGTCATTGAGGAACATGAAGCCTTAATAGATTGGGAAGAGGAGTATGAAGCCCAATGTCTAGAGTCGGGTCTAGATCATTCCACTCCTTCAAACAACTCCCATCTAGGAGTCATTAGGTGCACCCTCACCCAACCTCAAGAAGAGGATTGGCGACGGACTTCAATTTTCCACACCTTTATCAAAATAGAAAACCATGTGAGAAAAGTGATCTTGGATAGTGGTAGTTGTGTTAATGCCGTGTCACCCGACACCGTCAAGCTCCTTGGGCTTACTCCCACCCCCCACCCAAGTCCATACCGGGTCTCATGGATCAACAACAACTCCATCCCGGTCAACACCCAATGCCTAGTGCCTCTCACTTTCTCTTCCTACCATGGCCAAATATGGTGTGACATCATACCTATGGAAGTGGGTAGCATCCTTTTAGGAAGACCTTGGCTCTATGATGTGGATGCCACCATTCTAGGAAGAAGCAACATATGCACCTTTGAGCATGAGGGTAAGACTATCCGTCTTAACCCTTCCCCACCTCGTCCAATACCCAAGAGGGACACTCTCCCTCAAGGATCACACCCCACCACTCAACAAATCTCGGGGAACTCCACCCCTCCAACCCAAGCCCTTATCCAAACCCCAAAACAAAGTAGGACCACGGGGATGACCAAGGGTATTCATCTCATCACTAGGAAAGAGCTTGAAGAGGAAATTGCTCAAGGGGTGCCTTTGTGTGCGGTTGTCATATGCTTAGGAGAACCTACTCCTTCTAATCCCCATCCCATAGAGATCCAACAACTATTGGAAGAATTTCATGATGTGTTCCCGGAAGAGCTCCCGGATCAACTCCCTCCCATGCGTGATGTGCAACACGCAATCGATCTAGTGCCGGGAGCCACCCTTCCAAACCTTCCCCATTATCGCCTCAATCCTACGGAACATGCCGAACTTAGGAGGCAAATAGAGGAACTCATTAGGAAGGGCTTCATCCGCATTAGTAAGAGTCCATGTGCCGTCCCGGCCCTCCTTACCCCCAAGAAAGATGGATCATGGCGGATGTGTGTGGATAGCCGGGCCATTAACAAAATTACCATCAAGTATAGGTTCCCCATCCCTAGGCTTGATGACATGTTGGACATGCTAGCCGGAGCCACCATCTTCTCTAAGATAGATCTCAAGAGTGGTTACCATCAAGTTAGGATAAGGCCCGGGGATGAGTGGAAAACGGCCTTCAAGACCAAGGATGGTCTCTTTGAGTGGTTAGTCATGCCATTTGGGCTTTCTAATGCCCCAAGTACTTTCATGCGTCTTATGACGGAAGCACTTAGGCCTTTCATTGGGAACTTTCTAGTGGTATACTTTGATGATATTCTCATCTATAGTAACACCCATGAATCCCACCTCGAACACCTTAGGAAAGTTTGCACCGTCCTCCGGCAAGAGAGTTTATTTGCCAACCTAAGGAAGTGTCATTTCATGACCACTACCATCACCTTCCTAGGATATGTGGTGTCAACCAAAGGAGTCTCCATGGACCCCGACAAGGTCCAAGCTATCATTGATTGGCCGGAACCTCACACCCTTCATGAGGTTAGAAGTTTCCATGGGTTGGCCACATTCTATAGGAGATTCATTCGGGGGTTTAGCACTATCACCGGCCCAATAACTGATTGTCTCAAAAAGGGAACCTTTGTTTGGACCAAAGCCGCCTCTAAAGCCTTCCTTGAGCTTAAGGAAAAGTTGACCCAAGCCCCGGTCCTATGTCTTCCCGATTTCTCTAAAGTTTTTGAGGTCACTTGTGATGCATCCGGGATTGGGATAGGAGGGATTCTTAGTCAAGAGGGACACCCGGTCGCCTACTTTAGTGAGAAGCTATGTGATGCTAGGACTAGATACTCCACCTATGACAAGGAGTTCTATGCCGTGGTCCAATCCCTCCGACATTGGAGACATTATTTGCTTCCCAAAGAGTTTGTCATCTTTTCCGACCATGAGGCACTCAAATACCTCAATTCCCAACAAAAGTTGAATGCCCGACATGCCCGATGGGTTGAGTTCATACAATCCTACACCTTTGTCATCAAACACAAGGCCGGGAGTGAGAATAAGGCCGCGGATGCCCTTAGTAGGAAGATGTCCTTGTTATCCACTATCCAAGTGGAAGTGATTGGCTTTGACAAGGTCAAGGATGATTATCCTAGTTGTCCCGACTTTGGGCAAATCTATGCCAACTTGACCACTCATTCTAGCAAGGAGCATGAAGGATTCATTTTAGAGGATGGGTTCCTCTTCAAGGGACCAAGGCTTTGCATTCCTCGGACATCTCTTCGAGACTTCTTGGTTTGGGAATTACATGCCGGTGGGTTAGCCGGTCATTTTGGGGTCCACAAGACTATTGCCTTAGTTGAGGAACAATTTTATTGGCCAAGCCTCAAAAGAGATGTAGGCAAAATAGTTGGACAATGTCGCACATGTGCTTCGGCCAAACAGGTGAAACAAAACACCGGCCTATACACCCCACTCCCCATTCCCGACCGACCATGGCAAGATTTGAGTATGGACTTTGTGCTAGGCTTACCCAAGACATCTAGGAAGCATGACTCCATCTATGTGGTGGTTGATAGATTTTCCAAAATGGCCCACTTCATCCCATGCTACAAAACTTCTGATGCATCCCATATAGCCCGGTTATTCTTTGATGAAGTAGTCCGCCTCCATGGGCTACCCAAGACCATAGTTTCCGATAGGGATGTCAAATTCACTAGCTATTTTTGGAAAACTCTTTGGCACATGATGGGTACCCTCCTCAAATTCTCCACTGCCTACCACCCCCAAACAGATGGCCAAACTGAAGTGGTCAACCGGAGTCTAGGGAACCTCCTTAGGTGTCTTGTTGAGGATCGGCCAGGAAATTGGGATCTCATCTTACCACAAGCTGAGTTTGCATACAACAATTCCACCAATAAGTCAATAGGGATGAGTCCATTTGAAGCCGTGCATGGGTACAAACCAAGAAAGCCTTCCGACCTCATTCCCCTTCCCCATCATGCTAGAGTGTCCATTTCTGCTGAGTCTTTTGCCCAACATATTAGGGAATTGCATGAAGAAATTCGCAAGCACATTGGCATGAAAAATGAGGCGTATAAAAGGTTGGCCGACTCTCATCGGCGTCATTTAGAGTTCCAAGTGGGTGACTATGTGATGGTAAGGACTGAGAGGCTCTCCCCAGGAGCCAACTCCAAATTGAGGCCACGTGGGACTGGGCCCTTCCAGGTCTTGAGGCGCATCGGTGCAAATGCTTATGAGTTAGATCTCCCCGAGGATTATGGAGTAAGTCCTACATTCAATGTTGCCGACTTAGTGTCTTACAAGGGTCCCACGGTGAGACCCAGTGAGGAGATTGAGCCTACTCCCTCCTTTGAGAGAGCGCCCACCCGTGAGGAGAGTCCACTAGCCAAAAGAGCTCAGCGCGATCGCATTGAACAAATATTGGATGAGCAGGTCACTACCACCCGGAGCAAGGTCTATGAGCGCTATCTCGTCAGGTGGAAGGATCGGCCTCCGTCGGAAGACTCATGGGTGAGTCGGGAGGACCTACAGCGATTGGACCCAGATCTCCTCGAGCGATACCTTAGCAGGATGGACCCTTACTCGACGGAGTCGAGCTCTTCGCGGCCCAGGGGATTTGATGGTGGCATCACCCACGACTCCCTTTGGCTCGGGTCCACTTCTTCACATTCGGGAGCTGGTTGAGTTGGGCCTCACGCTATTAAGGCCCCTTATCTAGTTTATAGCTTTCCTTTGAGTCATTTTGATGTATTTCCATTTTATTTGAGTCATTTCCCTAGGTCTAGCACTTATTTTCCTATGTTTTGGTATCATCATGATGTCTAATGTAGCTATTGGGCCCCATTTGTTGGACTAGGCCCATTAGCACCCCCACCCCCCTTGGTTATTTGTAGTTGTTTATTTTGTCAGGGACTTAATGTAAAGAGTGGGTTGCCTATATATAGGACCCCCACTCCTCTCATTTGGAGTTAATGAATCAATCAATGAAAAATGCTATTTGAGAGTCCAAAGCTTAGTTAGTGGAGTGATTCCAATAGTTTTTTGGGTGAGAGACCCTAGGGGAGAGATTCCCCACCCATTACCCTCTTAATCTCTCTATTTCACCCCTCTTTCTCTCTCCTCCAACCTCAATTTCGAATTTGCTTCTCTCTCCTCCCTTCCCCAACCACCTCCACTAGCTACCCACCTCATTTAAGACCCTCCACTTCCCCAAGCCACCATTACTCCACCCCCTAGTCCCAAGGGAGCTTCCACCAATCCTAGCTCCACCTCCCAACCCCCAACTACCCCACCCACTTCCCCAAGCACCCTTCCCACTATCCCAAGCATCCATTCCCTTCCCCAACACAACTCTTCCCATTCCCAAAGCCCCACTAACCACATTAGTCCATTTTCAAATTCTCTCCTTCTCTCTTCCCCACCCATCCCAAATTCGTATCTCCCCTCTCACCCACTGCAAACACCACCTTCTAGACCCCATTCTCCCCCATCCACACCTTGGAACATCCCCTCCAAGACCCCCTTACAACCTAAGGTCACCCCTACACCTCCCCTCCACCAAGAAACCCCCTCTTTCCCCCCTCACTTCTTGAAGCAGATTGAAGCTGTGCAGACCTGCACTTTGGCCCCTGTTGCAGCATCGCTCACGGCTGCCTCCTGGTGAATCTGGGGACGTGGCCTACATCTCTGGAAAGATCTCCCAGTCTACTTCGCAGGCGAGGTGGAATCAACCCATTCCGAGGTCGGGGTCAACCGTAGGAGCCATTCTCCCACAACTGCGCATTGGAGTCTGCATCCGGGACCAGAACCTGAAGTATCGTTCTGCCACGACCAACCTCCAAGGATTCAGGCTGAAGTCCCTTCACAAGATTTCTTCCTCTGCCAGTCCTCTTTCAAGAACACGAAGCGGAACTTCGTTCGGCTGCCGGAGGAAATAGTTACGATTTTCTCCCTCGTGCTCACCGATCCTGCCTCCTGCTGTCTACACCGACCAGCACCTGCTCTTCAGTGTACACCGATCGCCACCGACCTCTGAAAGCATCGCCGTCACTTTCTGTTGAAAGCTACTTCGACTACAAAGACGATGCCGCTGGTCTCGTGCTGATCAGAGCTCGGGAAGGCGTACAGCGACCTCTGCAACTTGCTGCTTCCATCCAGACAGAGCCTGCGGCCAGACCGAGGAGACTCCTTCCTGCTGCTGGTGCGACCACCGCCGTCCTCCTGAGCGGCCCCAAAAATTCTGGTATCCTCCCTCCCAAGTCAGGAAACCACAGAAGGTGATTGCAATCAATTTGAAGCTCGTACGGGTCCGAAGCAGCTAGTACGGCGACCTCCTGTCCAGAACTCAGATCACAGCTGCAAGCTTTATAGTTATCACTTCTCTTCATTTCGGTCCATCCTCCCCTCCCCGCTTGGCCGGCTGAAGGCTCCACCCTGCGTGGTGGTAGTGTTTGAGTGTATTATCTTAACCCCTACCCCAAGAACCCCCTCCTGCGTGAGGAGTAGTTTTGTAAGTGGTTCGGGCCGTTCAAGCGACACCGCCGCGGCGTGTGGGGAACCACCGCCTCCCCGCTCGCCCTCGTCTCCGACCGGGACCGGTTTCTTCAAACCGGTCGAGTAAGTGTCTCTTCCTTGCTCACTTAGTGTAGCTCTACCAATATTTGAATCATGCATCGCTGAATTCGTGAGGAGCGCCCGATCCTCAAGTCCATGACTTAGAGTGATCGCCGTGGGTTATTGTGAACCGGTGCCCGCGTGCACTTTGTCGGCCCCAATTGAATTGGGCAATCTACCTTGGGGATTCAATTCTTGGCCTTGCTGGCCCTCTACCAGCAAGGGCCCATTCCCATAAGTCACTCTTGGTATCACATAGTCACTTCGGGAACCGAGTGCAACGAGAGAGCGGCGGCCCGTTAAGGCCCATTTGGATGCTTAAAGTGCTTGTTTGACTAAGTCCGAGGTTGTGTCACATCACTTTCTTTCTTCAATCACGAGCTCTAGAAATGGATGGAAGTAGATGAATCTTGAGCTCTTCCTCAGCCTTCCTCCTTCTTCCCTTCGTTCTCCTACAAAACAGATAGATAGATTAGAGCTCCACTGCCATTTCCTCCAAATTCGCATGTTATTTATACTAGAAAGATAAGTTGTGCAAAAGACCACTATACCCTTGCAAACCCTAGCAAAACCACCCTAATATGTTCATTAGTAACCCAAGGGTATTAGGGTAAATTTTCAGCTCATTTGGAAGTCATTTGGTTGGGCTACGGTGGCCCACGATTTTCTCGCGTAGAGTTGCGAATCTGGGGGGGTCGACCCATCTCCAATTGTTGGGTTCGCCCGCTCTCCCTCATTGTCTTTTGTGATGGTTTTGATGATAACAAAATATTGTGTGTAAGTTTTATGAAAATGTCACTTGGCTCTTCCATATCGTGGATGTGGATCTTGCACATTTATCATGGGACTTTTGTAGTGCTCTAGGTTCTATTGTGTTTCACATGATGCTCATATATTGCTAGAATGTATGTGGTTCATGGGTTGTCAATGCCTTCCTTAACATATTCTTTTGACTCTTTTATTTTTGAATGGACTTTTATGGATACATTTCATGAAGTTCTAATATTGAGCTCTCATGCATATCACTCACATGTGATTTATGGTTGGCATTCATGAATGGTCTCTAATTGAACTGAACCTGAATAACTTGGACTGAATTTGAATCTGCTGAGCTGAACTTGAAATCTTGCACTGAACTTAAAAGTCTTGGTCTGATCATGAACCTCATGGTTGGGCTGCTTCAATCATAATTGTTGTGAGAGCTTATGGAGAAAATGGTTTGTAAAGCTTTTCAGCACTTTTCACTACAAGTTGATGAGATAGTCATGTGTGTAGAAACGGCTTGAAGTTGGTTCATTCACATGTATTGAATTTAAATTGATATGATATTGAGTATGGAAATTTTGCAGGCTCTTTAAAGCCCACAAATCTTTGAAATCGTGTGTAGATATGGCTTTAAGGTAAGAATGAGCATTTGAATGTTGGGTGCTAATGGATATTCGGTAAGCAGTGAATAGAACCATTGTCTTAATGCCCATTGGTTGATTTGAAGAAAATTCGGTTTGCATGTGTCTTTAATTATATTCTTCATGGAGGTCTTGGGGTTGCTTTTTGCTCATTGAAATTTCCATTTCCATTATTGAAATCAAGATTGAAAGATGGCTTTAAGTCTCTTTAATGCATGGTACTAAGTGTCTTTGAATGTGGCTTGAATGAATTTTTATGTGGCTAAATTTAGGTTCAACATTTACATGGTTGTTGCGGTTAATCTCAAGGTTTTTGTCTTACATTGACTGCATTTCAATGTGGCTGGATTGGCCTTATTGGATATGAGTTCATGCCTGTTTTCATGATCAACTAGTGATAGTGGTTTGCACATCTTGTCTCATTGTCTTCTAAATGAACCCAAATTTGGGTATTGGTTTATGTCTATCAATACATGTTATTTTCTTAGCAAAATCATGCTTTCAATTTGGGTTGTTGCACATTTCATGGGATCGGACTTTGATTGGTTGAATATTGCATCTCCCATATTGGTTTCTTCATTTTACATTGATGAAAGTATGATGAGATTGAGCTTTTATAAAGTGCAGGTTTAATCATGCTCTTAAAATCATGAAAGACGATGTGAGAATTTATTTTTAATGTAATTCATGATTGGTTACATTGGGTTGCATGTTTGGGTCATTGGAAATGCATTAAAAATCTTTTTTTAAGGTCCCTGGATCAAATGGGTCGACCCTCCCATTCAATAGGTCGACCCATGGGCAAGAAATATCCTAAACAGAATTCTGTCTGCAAGTGGGTCGACCCACGTGCATAGATGGGTCGACCCATTCAGTGTTCTGGGCAAAACCAGAACACTGTCTGCAGATGGGTGACCCACTTGCTAGATGGGTCGACCCATCTAGTTTCGCAACTCCGCGCGTCCATTCCGTGGGCCATCGGAACCTAATGAAATCACTTCCAAATGGGCTAAAAATTTACTCTCATGCCCTTGGGTTACTAATGAACATATTAGGGTGATTTTGTTAGGGTTTTCCAAGGGTTTATGATTTTTTCATCATTCTATCATGGGGCTATATATATGATGCGATTTTGGGGATTTTAGAAGAATAAGAGGCTAACATTCGTGTTCTTTGTGCAGGTGAGAGAGGAAGGAGTTGGAGAGGACCTCCACGCCATATCTGATCTACCTCCGTTGAGATTTGGAGCTCGGTGTAGAAGAAGATAGCAAGCGGAATGATGCAATGAATCTGAAGATGTCAAAACCGCGAGCATCCGTCGATATCGTCTTGGAGATTTGAAGAGATTTGCAAAAGGGAAAAATCTCTACATCTATTTCTAGTTTATTTGAGATGTTCTCCATGTTCTATCTCTATCTTGGATGTTGTTGAGGTTTTATCTTGGTCATTTGAACATCCTATAATGGCAATATATATATGCTGTGGTTTTCATTCATTGGTATGAAAAGGAATGAGCTAATGTGTTCTATCTCTTGCAGGGAAAGAAGGGAAAGGGCGGCCATAAGATGGAGAGGAGAAAGATTTACTAGATCTATTAGTTCTTGATGTCTGGAGGTGTGATTGGATCGTGAATCTGAAGTAAAACATCCTGGATCATCAAGGAGGATGACTGGCGATTCCGACATCCTGCTGTTTCAACTCCCTCCGACCAAAGCTTCAAAGACGATCTTCATCGGCCATTGAAAGTCAAAGGGGAAACGTTCTATATCACTTATCCATTTATCTATGATGCCCTTCTTGATTGATACATAGTCTTGAACATATCTTGTATAATTTTTAGTTTCTTCTGAACATCGGATAACCATGTGTGAGCGGAGCTACGTCTCCGTGTGTTGGGTTTTATTGGGGGAAAGTTTCCCGTGGTTGGTTATGTGTTGACGGAGCTGTGACTCCGTGTGGTTTGAGTGTCCGGGGTGTGTTCCCCGATTCTGTGTGTGGGTGTGTGCTGCGGTGGCAGCGTGTTGGGGATTTTCCCCATGTGTGGATATTGCTGCGGAAGCAGCGTGTGTGTGTGGTTGGGGTTCGTCCCCGTGTTGCTACGAAAGTAGCGCGTAGTGAAGCCTCACCCGGTTGGCTGAGGGGTGGACGTAGGGAGCCCGTCGTGGTCCCGAACCACCTAAAAATCTCTGTGTTGCATGTGGTTTGCCTGTGCGATTGTCCATTTCTCCTATCTCCATTCACAGGTAAATTTATAGACTTTTATTCACTGCTCCACTACACACTGCTACCTCTGCTATTTGTATTTGGGCATAGTTAACTCGTTCTTTGCATTGCATATCCGTGTGAGATAGGAAAGATTGAGAGGATTCTTCTAATCTCACTTGAGTTTATGCTGATTAACGCAGTTAATTTTAATTCAACCATGATCAGTTTAGATTGTTTTTAAAATCCACCATCTAGGCAAAGGGGACAATTCAACCCCCCTTCTTGTCTGCCATCTAGTCTGGGCCAATAATTGGTATCAGAGCCTCGTCTCTGATTTTTTTTAGTCGACCTTGCGGTCGTAGAGTAAAGATCTCTTGCGATGGCCAATATGGATGCAATTCCTATTTTTGATGGTTCAGATTTTAGTCTCTGGCTGGGAAAAATATGTATATTTGTCAACTCTTATGATCCCAAGTTGTGGAATCTCATATCTCATGGTCCGTATAAATTGCCATTAGACAAGTCCAAATGGTCTACTAAACATAGGACTCAAAGTGATGATAATGTTGTCATTCTGAGCTTATTGAAAGCTGCAGTTGACTCTAACAAATTTTCATTTGTCTCTGATTACAGCTCAGCCAAAGAAATCATGGATCAACTGATCAAGTTACATGGAGGGCTAGAGGATGCGTGCATGATAGCTAATAGCAAGGATGATCATTCAAGCCTAGAATCCAAGGAGGTAAGTTCTGATTCTCAACTTGATGAAATTTCATTTGAAGAATTAGTGGAAGTTTATGATGAATTATCGAGTAAGTAGAAGAAACTGAAGTCTGAAAATAAGAAGCTCCATAAGAAACTTGAAAATACTTTTCATGAAACTCCTTCTTATGAAAAATGCTTAGAATTCAAGAATGTAAAAGAGTCTCTTTTGTTTGATGTGGAAATGCATAGAGATAAAAACTATTGTCTGAAAGAAGAAAATGACACCTTGCTTGACAAGATCAATCAACTTGAAGAAACTAAAAAAGAGTTAAAGGACAAGCTAGATGCAATGTCAAGTGATCAAAGGCTCATTAATGAATTGGCTATCAATGATGAACTTGCCAAGGAGAATGAAGTGTTGAAGCATTTAAACACAGAAATGTCTGAAAAATTGCTTCTCCTTGAAAATGAAAAATGGTTGTCTAATGACAAGTCTGAAAAGCTGAAGGAACTGAGAGAGGAAATAGAAAGCTTCAGGAACATGAATAATAAATTTGAATGCAATGAAACTATAAATAAAATGGTTGATGAAAATGAGAGCTTTCAAATAAAAGAACTTGAACATACTTCTACAAACAAAGAGTCATTTGAAAAACTCCAAAATGAAAATAGTGCTCTATTAATTCAGATTTCATTGCTTGAAAGTAGATTGAAAAATCTTGAAAATGTTGAAAAAGGAAAAGGTGTGATTGTTGATGATCATGATAAATTATTTTCTCTTGAACAAGAAATTGAAAGTTACAAAAGCGTCAATTTTTTGTTGAATGAAAAAATTACTTCATGTGAAGAAGAGCTTGCTAATTGTGAATTGCATACTTCGTCTTTGCAAAATGAAATCAAAATTTTCAATGAATCATTATCCGAGAATGATAAAGGAAATCAAAATCAGAAAAATGTTGATCATCACTCCTGTGTGCATGAAAAACTTCAAACTGTCAAATATGATCATGCGTCAAAGAAAAGAAGAAATGTTTCATGTTACTATTGTGGACAATATGGTCATGACATGTATGACTGCCTTCTAATGAAATCTGATGATGAACAAGCATTGCAATCACAAATGAAAATTGTTAATGAGTCTAAAGATCATGTGAAACCTACTAGGAAAACATTCAACTCTCATTGCTATTACTGTGGATTACATGGTCATGTCTTTGAACATTGCTTCACAAAGAAAAATGATGATGAATGGTTTGTTAAAAAGACTTTTACATGTCATTACTGTGGAAATCTTGGACATGTAATGTATGATTGTTCTGTAATGAAAAATGATGAAAATGGGTTTTTGAAGAGGAAATCTTCTTACTATTTTTATTGTGGAGAGAATGGTCATTCTATGGATGACTGTTCTACTAGGGTATTTGATGATGAGTGGTTTGCTAGGAAAAATAGGAATTCATTTGTTCGTGTAAGAACTAACCCCTCGGGACCCAAGATGGCTTAGGTATCCAAAACTCCAAAATGAGAATCTATCTAGCAGGGGTGCCTTGAGAAGGAAGAAATCAATGACAAATAAAGATCCTTCAAGGCAAGGAAATGATAAACTTATCAGGCAAAGAATTTGGTATACTGTTTCCTATTGGATTACTTAACCTTGGTATGAGCTTGAATCTTGAGAAAAACTTGGTACCTCCATTTGAACAGTTTTTGTTTCACATTTTGTGAATAAATTCAGTTCTTGAATGCTTCATCTATGACATACATGACTTTTCTTTCATATACACCTCTTACTTCGCTTCTTGCAAATAACAGTTAAGGTTTGAAAGCTTTGGTCTGTGGATAAAATCTTTCACTCTTCTAATCACATCCTGCAAATAATGATTCACTTTTGCAAATTCACTTTATATGCTTACTTGCATGATACATTGCACATATCATACACACACCTTGCATACATGTAAATAAAAAAAAAATTCTTGATCATCTGTCCATTTACATGCATATACTTGCATATACTTCATACACGTGTGCTTGAATGCCATGGTTATTTGGTATATCAAATGGCGATAGTGGAAGGTTGGATTATGTCCAACTGGAAGCTCTCCTCATGTGTGATGGTGGTCTTCGGACCAATGTACTCCGCCAAGTACCGATAATCATTTGCTTGAAAATATTGAAGGATCCCTGGTTGATTGCATGTATATACTTTATACATCCATTTTTTGACTCCTTCTATGACTCATCCTTTGCTAAATGAAATTGCATTGATTTAGACATGTTTGTTACATGGCATATATTAAGGGGGAGATTTTTTATAATCGTGCATACATTTAGGGGGAGACATTACTGTGATAAGACTAATTCATCTTTTACATTCAATACAACCACCCACACAAAATACACATTTTTGAGATAATGATTCAATTTAATAAGGATTGTGATTTTCTACTCTGCACGTTTAAGGACTTTTGATTCTCTACATGAAATTCACATGTCTCGTGAGGAAAAAGCTATATACCCCCACCAAAAAGCCTTATAGTGGAACGTGGATCCAAGTAGCCGGGAATCCCCCTGAAATAAAGGAGGAAACTCGCGTCGAAAGGAGAAACTAATCCACACTAAAATAAGTGTGATTTGCCACCGAGTAGCCGGGAAGTGCCCCTAAGACAAAGGGTACAACTCGCGTCGAAAAGTGCCTCATCCACATCATAAAAAGTGACGAAACTGAGTAACCGGGAATTACCCCTGAAACAAAGGGCATGACTCGTGTCAAAAGGTTAGTCATACCATTGTTAGTAATTAAGGAAAAATTGGGGGTCATACGTAGCTACCAATATTCGAGCATTGTGTTGAAAGTGTATGGATGATAAGTTCTTTGTAGTGTTCTTTAGAAAATCTGATTTTCCATACTACCTTGAAATTCATTGCTCAATCATCACATATGCACCTTGGGTTTGATTGTTTGAATGTTCCTTATGAATCTGTCACTTATCATGGTTTATGCAGTACTTATTTATGTAAGCACGACCCACTTAGTATTGTTCATGCACATCATGTTCTATAATCGATTGCAGAATCCTTACACCCGTCCCGAAGGGACTTGCATGAGTCTATATCTTATTATGCATGCTTGAATGCTTGGCTGTTTGATTCGATTTGTTCATATCACAGTTCATCTTGATGCATCTTTAGCTTATACTTGCAAATAATAGGTTAAATAAACCCATTGTTAGTTGATTTTTATTTTTGACAATTGGGGAAGCATAATGTGCTTTCCGTAAAACTTGAGCATAGTTTTGTAATCTTGCATATAATCTTGAACAAAATTCAAAAAATGAACATTTTCATATAATTTTGTCATCTTACATACTGCACATCAAATGTCATTTCTTGCTTGGTCTTCATGGTTCACACACCTTCCTTTAATGGTCGGTCATTGCTGAAGTTCGTGCGCCATTGATATTTCACAATTGTCATCTTAACCCCCATTTTTTGATAATGCCAAAGGGGGAGAGAATTTTGGATGGCCACAATATTTTGTGATCATCAAAAAGGGGGAGATTGTTGGGTTCGCCCGCGCTCCCTCATTATCTTTTGTGATGGTTTTGATGATAACAAAATATTGTGTGTAAGTTTTATGAAAATGTCACTTGGCTTTTGCATATCGTGGATGTGGATCTTGCACATTTATCACAGGACTTTTGTAGTGCTCTAGGTTCTATTATGTTTCACATGATGCTCATATATTGCTAGAATGTATGTGGTTCATGGGTTGTCAATGCCTTCCTTAACATATTATTTTGACTCTTTTATTTTTGAATGGACTTTTATGGGTACATTTCATGAAGTTCTAATATTGAGCTCTCATGCATATCACTCACATGTAATTTATGGTTGGCATTCATGAATGGTCTCTAATTGAACTGAACCTGAATAACTTGGACTGAATTTGAATCTGCTGAGCTGAACTTGAAATCTTGCACTGAACTTAAAAGTCTTGGTCTGATCATGAACCTCATGGTTGGGCTGCTTCAATCATAATTGTTGTGAGAGCTTATGGAGAAAATGGTTTGTAAAGCTTTTCAGCACTTTTCACTACAGGTTGATGATATAGTCATGTGTGTAGAAATGGCTTGAAGTTGCTTCATTCACATGTATTGAATTTAAATTGATATGATATTGAGTATGGAAATTTTGCAGGCTCTTTAAAGCCTACAAATCTTTGAAATCGCGCGTAGAAATGGCTTTAAGGTAAGAATGAGCATTTGAATGTTGGGTGCTAATGGATATTGGGTATGCACTAAATAGAACCCTTGTCTTAATGCCCATTGGTTGATTTGAAGAAAATTCGGTTTGCATGTGTCTTTAAGTATATTCTTCATGGAGGTCTTGGGGTTGCTTTTTGCTCATTGAAATTTCCATTTCCATTATTGAAATCAAGATTGAAAGATGGCTTTAAGTCTTTTTAATGCATGGTACTAAGTGTCTTTGAATGTGGCTTGAATGAATTTTTATGTGGCTAAATTTAGGTTCAACATTTACATGGTTGTTGGGGTTAATCTCAAGGTTTTGGTCTTACATTGACTGCATTTCAATGTGGCTAGATTGGCCTTATTGGATATGAGTTCATGCCTATTTTCATGATCAACTAGTGATAGTGGTTTGCACATCTTGTCTCATTGTCTTCTAAATGAACCCAAGTTTGGGTATTGGTTTATGTCTATCAATACATGTTATTTTCTTAGCAAAATCATGCTTTCAATTTGGGTTGTTGCACATTTCATGGGATCGAACTTTGATTGGTTGAATATTGCATCTCCCATATTGGTTTCTCCATTTTACATTGATGAAAGTATGATGAGATTGAGCTTTTATAAAGTGCAGGTTTAATCATGCTCTTAAAATCATGAAAGCCGAGGTGAGAATTTATTTTTAAGGTAATTCAAGATTGGTTACATTGGGTTGCATGTTTGGGTCATTGGAAATGCATTAAAAATCTTTTTTTAAGGTCCCTGGATCAAATGGGTCGACCCCCCCATTCAATAGGTCGACGCCTGGGCAAGAAATATCCTAAACAGAATCTTGTCTGCAAGTGGGTCGACCCACTTTCAGAGATGGCCACCCATTCAGTGTTCTGGGCAAAACCAGAACACTATTTGCAGCTGGGTCGACTCACTTGCTAGATGGGTCGACCCATCTAGTTTCGCAACTCCGCGCGTCCATTCCGTGGGCCATCGGAACCTAATGAAATCACTTCCAAATGGGCTAAAAATTTACCCTCATGCCCTTGGGTTACTAATGAACATATTAGGGTGATTTTGGTAGGGTTTTCCAAGGGCTTTATGGTCTTTTCAACATTCTATCATGGGGCTATATATATGATGCGATTTTAGGGATTTTAGAAGAATAAGAGGCTAACATTTGTGTTCTTTGTGCAGGTGAGAGAGGAAGGAGTTGGAGAGGACCTCCACGCCATATCTGATCTACCTCCGTTGAGATTTGGAGCTCGGTGTAGAAGAAGATAGCAAGCGGAATTATGCAATGAATCTGAAGATGTCAAAATCGTGAGCATCCGTCGACATCGTCTTGGAGATTTGAGGAGTTTGCAAAAGGGAAAAATCTCTACATCTATTTCTAGTTTATTTGAGATGTTCTCCATGTTCTATCTCTAGCTTGGATGTTGTTGAGGTTTTATCTTGGTCATTTGAGCATCCTATAATGGCAATATATATATGCTGCGGTTTTCATTCTTTGGTATGAAAAGGAATGAGCTAATGTGTTCTATCTCTTGCAGGGAAAGAAGGGAAAGGGCGGCCATAAGATGGAGAGGAGAAAGATTTGCTAGATCTATTAGTTCTTTATGTCTGGAGGTGTGATTGGATCGTGAATCTGAAGTAAAACATCCTGGATCATCAAGGATGATGACTGGCGATTCCGACATCCTGCTGTTTCAACTCCCTCCGACCAAAGCTTCAAAGATGATCTTCATCGGCCATTGAAAGTCAAAGGGGAAACGTTCTATATCACTTATACATTTATCTATGATGCCCTTCTTGATTGATACATAGTCTTGAGCATATCTTGTATAACTTTTGGTTTCTTATGAACATCGGATAACCGTGTGTGAGTGGAGCTGCGTCTCCGTGTGTTGGGTTTTATTGGGGGAAAGTTTCCCCATGGTTGGTTATGTGTTGACGGAGCTGTGACTCCGTGTGGTTTGAGTGTCCGAGGTGTGTTCCCCGATTCTGTGTGTGGGTGTGTGCTGCGGTGGCAGCGTGTTGGGGATTTTCCCCATGTGTGGATATTGCTGCGGAAGCAGCGTGTGTGTGTGGTTGGGGTTCGTCCCCGTGTTGCTACGAAAGTAGCGTGTAGTGAAGCCTCACCCGGTTGGGTGAGGGGGGGACGTAGGGAGTCCGTCGTGGTCCCGAACCACCTAAAAATCTCCGTGTTGCATGTGGTTTGCCTGTGCAATTGTCCATTTCTCCTATCTCCATTCACAGGTAAATTTATAGATTTTTATTCACTGCTCCACTACACACTGCTACCTCTGCTATTTGTATTTGGGCATAGTTAACTCGTTCTTTGCATTGCATATCCGTGTGAGATAGGAAAGATTGAGAGGATTCTTCTAATCTCACTTGAGTTTATGCTGATTAACGCAGTTAATTTTAATTTTACCGTGATCAATTTAGATTATTTTTAAAATCCACCATCTAGGCAAAGGGGACAATTCAACCCCCCTTCTTGTCTGCCATCTAGTCTGGGCCAACAATTAAAAACCTTAAAAACTGATTTTTAAAGCATTCCCAATGACCTAAACATGTAATCCAATGTAACCAATCATGAATTAAAATGTTTAGATCATGCATCAACATTTGGAACTAGTTTTGAGTCCAAGACCCAAAGGACATGAAATATGATTGGAGAGGGGATTTCTGCAGCCCACTCAAAAAGTAGCCCAACAAGACCCAACAAGGTCCAACGAGGCAGGCTCACCTGAGTGACAGCCCACAGGGCCCACTTAGGAAAGAAAAGCCCAATGAACAAACACTCGAGGAACCAACTCTCCCCGGCGGCCCCTAGGCTCGGAGGGCCCGAGTAATGGTCAAGTTACAAGGAGGGTCCGGCCCAAGCCGTTTCCCCGCCCGGGAGAGACAGGCATTCACCGACCTATCCAATCCCTCCTTCGCCGAGCTATGCTCATTGCCCGGACAGGGCTGGCGTTTCAGAAGCTCGGCCAGACCGGATATTATCTGTTCGTACTGCCGTTAAGAGTCCCCAACGGACAGGGGAATCAGGAAGCCGCCTGACTTCGAGGCGATAACGTTCCCACGATAAGGCCATGAAAACCCACGTTGAGGACGTAACTCCCACCAGAAACCCCTCAGCTTGCAGGACTCCTGAAGGTGGCATACTATTTAAACCAGGGATACCCTCCGGTGGAAGGTAAGGGCCATTAAGTCACTCATACCCCAAACTCCTGAGCACGATCCGCTTCACCCCTCTGGTGGAGAGGAATCTCGCGCACTAGTTTTTCTCCTCCCCATTATTGCTTCCACCACAGCTCTACTGACTTAGCCATCGGAGGGTTTTTCCCCAGGGAAACCCCCTGGGCCCTCTGATACGTTTCCCTGTCTTGCAGTTCATCTTCTGGTGAGCCACAGCCTGCTCAGGACACAGCGCGAGATTTCACCTCTTCATCTGGCGCCGTCTGTGGGAAATGCACGAAGAGCCAAGATGGTGAGAAGAAGCTCAGGGAGGAGGTCCGCCGGCGAGAGGGGTAAGGCTGTGGTGACGGCAGGAGATGGCCCCTCTAGGGCCTCACAGAACCCTCCCTCCAACGCCAGCGTCCCCACCAACGGGCCGCCGCCCCCTCCGACGGCGACAGGGGCACCCCCCAACGGTGGCGACGAGGTCTTCCAGGCCCTCAATAAGAAGCTTGAAGTCCTCGTGGAGCTCATGAGGGCCCAGGTGGCAAGGGATGCCAGGTCCCGCGCCCCGTCCGGGAGCCCCCCCCCGTCGAAGTGCGTCTCAGCATACCGCTGGGGGCCGCTTCACCCTCCGCGGTCAACAGCTCATCCGCAACAACGTGGGAGGACCCTCGCAAGCTCCGCCCCCGGAGCAAGAGGCTTCCTCCACGCCCAGAAAAGGGAAACAGGGGGCGAGGCCTTCGCGCCCGGGCGCTGACGTTCCTGAGGATCACCACGACGCTCCCCCCAGTCCCACGGCACGACCGCAGCCGGAACTATCCCTCTGACTGAGGGATTTCGAAAGACATTTTGCAGAGCAAGAGCGCGCCCTCCGCGCCCTGCAAAAAACCTCTTTCCCAGAGGACGAGGAGAAATCCCCTTTCTCCGAATACATCTTGAAGGCAGAGGTGTTTCCCAGAACCTCCATTCTGACCTTCAAGCTCTATGATGGCTAGGGTGACCCAGCCGACCACTACGACAGCTTCGACGCCCTGGTAACTCTGCATGGAACGCCGGATCCTATCAAATGTCGAGCCTTTGCGGCCACCCTGGTCTAAGGTGCTCAGGCATGGTTCCGGGCCCTCGCCCCTGGGTCCATCCGGGACTTCAGGCAATTCGGGCGAGTCTTCAAGGAGAGCTTCGCCGGAAGCGCCCCCCCAAGGTCAGTAGCGGGGCTCCTGGCCCTCAAACAGGCGCAAGGGGAAAGGCTCCGGGCTTATGTCCACCGATTTAAATCGAAAGCCCTCAGAATTCCCCGCCTGGATGTGGCCTCGGCCACGACCGCTCTGACCGGGGGCACCCGGGACGAGAATCTCCGCCGCGAGCTGGTCCTCCACCCTCCCTCGACCCTTGCCGAGCTAGTGACTCTGGCACTGCGCCACTCCGAATGCGAGGAAGTACTCAGCGCCTGCCAAGACACAACCGGCTCGGGTCGGGAGGGGGACAAGAAGCGGGCCTCCGACCAAATCCTAGCTCGGGCAAGAAGCGCGATCGGGAAGGAGAGCGCAAACGGAAGTATGAGCGGTACACCCCGTTGACCGCGTCAGTCTACGAGATCTATGAAGACATCAAAGACTCGGGACTCCTCCGTCGGCCCGAACCAATGAGATCAAAGAACCGCAAGCGCGACAGGCATTGCCTGTTCCACGGCGACCATGGGCACCACACCGACAACTGTCACCAGCTCCAAGACGAGATCGAGCGTCTCATCCGTCAGGGGCACCTGGCCCGGTTTGCAGCCGGGGGCAAAGAAGACCGAGACGCCGCCGAAGAGATCGACAACGCCCCCCGAGGGGTCCACATCAACGTCATCTCCGGAGGAACGGCATCGGGCGGCGACACCAGCCGAGGAAGGAAGCGTCATGCCGAGCGGGCCAGCCAGGTCTTAGAGCCCTCTAGGGGCCCGCCGAGGGAGCCCCAGGTCATAGTCTTCTCCGACCAAGACCTGGAAGGGCTGAACACCCCGCATGATGATGCCCTCGTTATCTCGGCCACAATAAACCATTGTAACGTGGATAGAATTCTGGTTGACAATGGGAGCGCCCCCGATGTATTATCTTATGACTATTTCCTCAAGATGGGGGAAGACCCATCCAAGCTCCGCCCGATCCGAACACCCCTTTGCGGGTTTAACGGCCTGGCCACCTACCCCGAGGGAGCCCTAAGCCTGCCGGTCACCATCGGCACCCCACCCAAAACTGTTACGGTCATGGCGGACTTCATAGTGATCAAGGGTATAATAGCGTACAACGCCATTTTCGGCCGAAAAATCCTTAGCCGAATAAAGGCCGTACCATCTACCTATCACCAGAAAATGAAGTTTCCCACCAAAAATGGGTTGGGGGAAGTCCGAGGTAACCAGGCCACGGCTAGAAGGTGCTACAACATCTCGGTGAAAGCCTCAAGGCCGGACGGGAAGGATAAGGGCCCCAAGGGAGTCGAAGGAAAGACCGTAACCACCGAGCCCGGTGGCGAATTGCTAACGGTATTCCTAAACGATGACCCGGCCCTCGGAGTAAGGATCGGAGCCGACCTACCACTTAAGGAACAGCAGCAATACAATAAATTTCTTTCTGAGTACATTCAGGTCTTTGCTTGGTCCGATGATCAACTCCCTAGCATACCCGAGAAGACCGTGATGCACAAGCTCAACCTCGACCCTACCGTGAAGCCCGTGCAGCAGCGCCGAAGGAAGCACGCACCAGAGAAGCAGGCGATCATCAAGGCGCAGGTCACCAAGGGGCAAGAGACCAGTCTTTTTAGACTAGTCCTTTACCCAACGTGGCTAGCCAACATCATCCTGGTGCCAAAAACCACAGGCAAATGGCGAATGTGCATGGACTTCACCGATCTGAATAAGGCAACCCCCAAGGACTGCTATCCGCTACCGAGCATCGACCAATTGGTTGATTCAACCTCGGGCAACGAGATACTCAACTTCCTAGATGCCTATTCGGGTTATCACCAGATCAGAATGAATCCAGAAGACATCGAGAAGACCGCCTTCATCACCGACTACGGCGTGTATTGCTACACCCGGATGCCCTTCGGGTTGAAGAACGCTGGGGCCACGTATCAGCGACTGGAAAATCACATGTTCGAGGGACAACTAGGTCAGAACGTCGAGGCTTACATCGATGACATGCTCGTCAAGACCCCCAAGGCCCAAGACCACTTCACCCACCTTGCCGAAACCTTCGGCACCCTCCTGAAGTACAACATGAAGCTCAACCCCGCCAAGTGCGCCTTTGGATTAAAATCCGAGAAGTTCCTGGGTTTCCTGGTCACTCAGCGAGGGATTGAAGCCAACCCCGACAAACTCCAGGCCATCCTGGACATGCGCCCGCCCACGTGCGTTAAAGACGTCCAGCGACTGACAGGGCGTGTCACCGCTCTCAGCCGTTTCCTGTCCCGTGCGGCCGAACGATGCTTGCCCTTCTTCAAACTGATGAGGGGACCCAAGCTAGCATCTGCTACGTTCGCATGGGATGAGGAATGCCAGACAGCATTCACCGAGCTTAAGAAGTTCTTGGCTTCGCCACCGGTGCTCTCCAAGCCCGTCCCCGACGAAGTCTTACTGCTCTACCTCTCGGCGACGCCATCCACGGTCAGCTCGGTCCTAGTCAAAAATGACTCGGGAATCGAAAGACCAGTCTACTACACCATCAAGGTGCTCAATGAGGCCAAACGGAGGTACCCCGCAACCGAGAAACTCGTGCTAGCGTTGGTTACCTCCGCAAGGCGCCTCTGACCCTACTTCCAGGGGCACCCCATCACCGTGCTAACTGGCGAGCCGTTGAAGAAGATTCTGGCCCACCCCGAGGCCTCAGGGCGACTCGTCAAATGGGCCATTATGCACGGAGCCTACGACATCTCGTACCGGCCACGATCAGTAATCAAAGGCCAAGCGCTCGCCGACTTCATTGCCGAAAGCACCATCCCGACCGAAGACAAGCCTCCGACCACGACCGGGCCAACCTGGGAACTGTTCGTCGATGGATCGTCCAATTCGGCAGGCAGCGGTGCGGGGATCCTCCTGAGGTCCCCCGAAGGGATAGAGCTACAGTACGCCTTGAAATTCAACTTTCAGGCATCCAACAATACTTCCGAGTACGATGCCCTTATCTCGGGAGCACGCATGGCCCGACGGTTGGGGGTCGAGCGAGTCAGGATCCACACCGACTCTCAGCTGGTCGCAGGTCAGGTCAACGGTGAGTATGAAGCTCGGGAGGCACCCATGATCAAATACCTTCAGTTGGTCCGGAGCCTGGCCCAACAGTTCAAGGAATTTGGGGTAGTCCGGATAGCTCGGGAGCAAAACTCTCGGGCGGATGCCCTCTCTCGGTTGGCCTCCTCCCTATACCCAGAAGGTACACGATCGGTCCTCCTAGAAGAGCTAGAGCGCCCGAGCATCGACACGGAGCTCCTCGCTGTTGACTCGGCCACTCCAAGTGACTGGCGCTCCCCCTACCTGTCCTAGCTACAGGACTCCCAAGAGGCCTCTGACCCTCGGGAAGCCCACCGAATGAAGTATCAAGCTCGGCGCTTCGTCATCCTCGACAACACTCTCTGCCGAAGATCATTCTCCTGTCCCCTCCTGAAGTGCCTCGGTCCCGACGAAGCAAGCCGAGCCATCCAAGAGATTCACCAAGGCCTGTGCAGAGCGCATGCAGGAGGTCGGCCGCTAGCCAGGATCCTACTATGGCAGGGGCACTGGTGGCCCACCCTGCAGCGCGACTGCACGGCTCACGCACGGCAGTGCGATCGTTGCCAGCGGTTCGACCATTTGGTCCATCAGCCGGCTAGGGAACTTGTCACCCTAACCGAGCCTTACCCTTTCGCTCGGTGGGGAATCGATATCCTTGGGCCATTCCCGATGGCCCAGTCCCAGAAGAAGTTCATCATCGTCGCCATCGACTACTTCACCAAGTGGATCGAGGCCGAGGCTACGGCAAGGATCACCAAGACAGTCGTTTGGGGCTTTGTTTAGAAATCGATCATTTGTCGCTTTGGCATCCCCCGAGTGATAGTAAGTGATAACTGTCGGCAATTCAACTCTCGATATTTTCGAGACAGATGCGTCGACCTAAATATCCGCAACCACTTCACTTCGGTCGCCCACCCTCAGGCCAACGGGCTGGTTGAAAATGCCAACAAGACTATCTTGAAAGGCATAAAAACCAGACTCGGCAAGGCTAAGGGTAGCTGGCTCGAGGAATTGCCTAGCGTACTATGGTCGCACCGAACGACCCCCAGGACGGCAACCGGTGAAATCCCTTTTCAGTTGGTATATGGCACCGAAGCCGTCGTTCCATTAGAGATCGCCAATCCGTCTCTCCGAGTGATAAGCTTCTCACCCGAGGCAAACGGGCAAAAGTTGCTCGAGAACCTCGACCTGGCAGACGAACTCCGAGAGATCGCGAACGTCCAAGCAACGGAGTACCAGTGCCGCCTCACTCGATACTACAACGCCAAGGTCCGAGACAGACGTTTCCAACCGGGGGACTTCATCCTCAGGAAGGCCGAAGCCTCTCGACCACTAGAGGCGGCGGGCAAGCTGTCCCCTAACTGGGAAGGCCCGTATCGAGTGGTCGAGACGCTCGGAAAAGGTGCGTACAGGTTAGCAACAATGGAAGGGGAACCCATTCCTCGGACATGGAATGCAGCCGCACTACGTAAATTCTATTTTTGAAATTGTACAGCAAGATGGATGGAATAAATCCCTTTCCTTTTCATTCCAAACCATTGGTACATCAGATAGGCAAATGCCAGTACATCACATAGCAAAAAGTAAAAATCCGTCAAACACCGCTTCAAGGGGCCATCGCTCGGCTGACTCGGTCTTGATCTCCTCGCGTCCAGCCACTGACTCTGTCTCGTGTGGAAACTGGCTCGGACAAAAGGTGGTCGAGCCAGTTGGCTCGGGTGGCCCGTGACAAAGGTGACAGAGGGACTGTAGAAGGGAGGCCACCTTTAAACGTTGAGAAAAGCTACCTCCCAAGTTGGCAACAACCAGGAAAAAGGAGCGCCGTGAAGGCCTCCCCTCTTCCAATCTGCCAACTCCTTGGAAGGAAGGAGAGAGCAAGCAGCCCCCGAAGAGTGAAAGAAATGAAGAGCAGAAGAGGGGAAAAGAGGCTGCAGACGGAGGAAGGCTTCCGTGAGGAGGGAACTTGATGCGCCTCCCCCCCCCCCATGCAGAGGGGGAGTGGCGGCAGGCTTCCCTGATACCCCCATCCGTCCTCCACCTCGGCGCCCGCCCAGAAGCCACGCCGGAACCAAGAAAGGGCAAGAGCCGTGCCCTCACACGTCGAAGCCCTCTCCAGATCCGCGCAGCGACCGTCGGACCCGTCTCAAACCCGCGCGGCGACCGTGGGACCCGTCCAACAAGTTGGGATGGCAAGAGCCCTATGCTCCCCGTCGCCGGCGGCGTCGCCCTCCGAAGGATCCTCCATGCTCCGAATGCAACGGTACAACGCAGAGTGAAGAGGAAAGAGTAAGGACAGATCGTCGGCGAGAATCCTTAGCGTTAAGGAGGAAGGAGCGCCCTTCAGTCTCTCTTATAGGCCAAGGGAGGCCGCACGCCTTAAATGACTCCCCCCTTTAAAACACGCCAAGGGATCCCCCTTAATGGTCACCTCCAACTCCTCGATCCCCGCCCTAGCAGGATTCACGAAGCGGCCTGGCATTCAAAGCGTGAAGGAACGAAAGGACGCCCCGTCAGAAGTCTACCAAATCAGCATGCGAAAATCACGCAGAACATATCGGCACCTCCCAATTACTCCAGATACGCCAACCAAATCACGGCAAAGATGGTACTCAAACAAAGTAAGTCGTTCATTATCACACAAAAAAGGAAACTCCCTAAAAAGAGGAAAGAGAGACAAAAATGGAAAGAGGTGAAACAAGGCAAAATACATCAGGCCTCGGGCCCACATGGACGCTCGAGAACGGCGGAAGGGGACGCGTCATCCCCGGCACCTTCGGTGACGGCCGGCTCGGACACTGACCTCGCTTGTGCGAGAACTGTCTCAGTCGTGAGCCCTCCCGAAACGTCCGGAGCCGGTGACCCCGATGGAGGTGACCCCTCTGAATCTTCCCCAAATGACGATGAGGAGCTAGAAACCAACTCATCCGAGTCATAACGCTGGCCAAAGGGGAACTCGATCGCTGAGTTTTGCTCGTCGGCGTAGTTTACCGCCCGGCGATAGCCCTGCTTGAACCGCTTTCGAGCACCCCGGTGAAGTGCTACCTCGTAATAGGGTAGGGCGGTTTCCACCAGGTCGGCCGAGTAAGCATCCGAGCTCCTATAGCGCTCGATCACCTCCGCCTCGATCTGCCCCGCCCTTCCGATGAGCTCGACCTGAGCCCGCTGCGCCTCGGCCGCACGCTCCTCCGCCCGGGCCCGGCCCACCTCAGCCTCAGCTTGAAGGCGCTCCGCCACCTCCACCCGATCCAGCAGCTCAACGCGTTCGAGCTCCCAGTGATTATCTAGCTCGAGGTGACGCAGACGCTCCTCCTCCAAGGATCGGCTTGTCCTCTCAAGAGACTCTCGGGTCTTGGCGAGCTGTTCGGTCAGCACCCCGGCTTCCAGTCGGCTCACCAGCGCCACCTCCCGGAATGTGAAAAACTCCTGCCGAAGCCCCTCATGCTCCCCTTTGAGTCGGGCCATCTTCCTCTCGCATCCCCCAAGGGTCCAGGCGAGGTTCGACCGCTCCGCCTCCGTCCGGGCGTGCGCCTCTGACATCAAAGCCGCCGACCGAGCTATGACCAGGCCGCCCTCCATCAGAACATCAAGGATCTGGGGGGGGTATTGCGCCTTTCTCCCCCCTTCGTCCTTGCGGCGATCGACCGGCAGACCCGATACAGGTCACCCGTAATACCGAGCCTTTCCAAGGGCTCCGACAGAGGGAACCGCTCTACCCTGGGCACCCCGCCAGAAGGCTCTGCTCGAGCGACGGAGCTGACCACCTCGCGCACCACGATCGGTTGGGGTTGCGACGCCTCCCCAGGCGAACCCCCAACCTCGACCGGCGCCGCGGGATCGACTGCACCGTGGACTTCAAGCACTTGGGGCTGCAACGCCGTCACGGGTGAACCCCCGGCCCTGCCTGTCTCGGCCCGCACCTCACCGACCGAGACATCACTGCCTCTGACCGATCCCCCGGTCTCGGCGTCAACTACTTCAACATCGGCCCCCTCTACCCCCGTGGGGGGGAGAGCCGACCCATCGCCGCCCTTTGAAGGGCCCCCGGTCTCCTCGGCCCCCTCTCGCCTGGCAGGAGGGGGAGCTGGCCCCGAGGGGTCGGCCCCATCTTGCCCCCGAGAGGGGAGCGCCGCCGAGCTGGAGTCACCCCCGACGGTAGTAGGAAGACCTGCCTTCCTGGCCTTCGCGGCCTCCCGCAACTTTCCCGCCGTGGGATCCTTGCGCTTCGTACCAGTTGGTCGTGAAGATCCCTCGGAGGCCACCCCCTTGACCTTATATCGGGCTTGGGCGCGACCCGCAGAAGCACCTGGTTCGTCGGCCACCGAGTCATCTCCCAGATCAATGACCTCAGCAGCTTCCTCTAGAGGTTCCCGCCTCACGTCTGCAACAAAGGAAGAAGACCCGGTCAGGAGAAAGAAAATAACTACCACCCCAGGAGAAGAACCTCGAGAGCGGTACCTGTCGACGTCAACCGCGTAAGAAAACACCGTTCGATGTTCTCCAGCGTCACCAGCTCCTCGGTCGACTGGCGATTATCCAGCAGACGAGCGGCCTGCCGCTCCACGTGGGGAGGGAACTCCTCCTGGCGAGGGGGAACATTCAGATGAAAATTGGGCGAGACTAGACATCTCCAAGACTCGTCCGTCGCCTCCGCCTTCACCCAGAAGAATTGGGTCTTCCACCCCTTGTGCGAGGAGTCATTCGCTGCGAGTGAGATGCAACTCATGTTCCTCCTCGCCTGGATAAAGTAGAAGCCCTTTCCCGCCGACGGGTGCGCTTTCAACTAGAAAAAATAGTGAAAGAGGTCCAAGGAAGGAAAAATGTCGTGCTGACGACAGAGAATCCGAAAGGCGGAAAGAAGGAGATACGAGTTGGACACCAACTGAATAGGTGCCAACCGGAAAAACTCGAGAAGCTTAAGTACAAAAGGCTCGAAGGGAAGGCGGAACCCACTCTTCCAAGCCAGAAGAAAAGTGTAAATGTGCCCCGTACGGCTGTCCAGACTCGTCTCATACGGGGCGACGGCAGTAAAGCTGTACCTGAGAGGCAAGTGAAAATGATGCTCCAGCTTCCTCACCTCGGCTTCCCCCAACTCACTGCAATTGGGGACGGGCTCCCGCCTCACCTGCTCGATCTCCAAAGGCAGATCCGCCATCGAGCTAGAAGATGATCCCTCGCGCGAGCTCGAAGACTCCGGGGGAGAAGGAAGTTGTCGGACCGCCTCCGCGGTTATCCTCGCCAACTCCCCGAACGCCGCTGCAAGACTTTGCGTCTCCACTATGCTCTCACGGCGCATCAAGGATCACCAAAAGCAAAGAAACTAAGGAAAGCCTAAAACCCTGAGAAGCCTAGAACGACGAACAGCGCCCAACGCCTATAAAACCCTGGAGGAAGGCGGCGCGTCGTTCCGTGCTCCGAGAAATGGGGGGCCCCTTCTTTTCAAATCTGTCAGGATCATCATTACGGGCCCAGGCGACCACTACACGTGGCTCCATAATGCCAACAGAATTCCACCCACCTGAGCCACGCCGGTCCAAAGCCTCAAAAACTACTCGACCGAGCCTCCATGGCTCGGGACTAGGAGGGGGACAAGTGGAGAGGGGGATTTCTGCAGCCCACTCAAAGAGCAGCCCAACAAGACCCAACAGGGTCCAACGAGGCAGGCTCACCTGAGTGACAGCCCACAGGGCCCACTTAGGAAAGAAAAGTCCAATGAACAAACACTCAAGGAACCAACTCTCCCCGGCGGCCCGAAGGCTCGGAGGGCCCGAGTAATGGTCAGGTCACAAGGAGGGTCCGGCCCAAGCCGTTTCCCCGCCCGGGAGAGACATGCATTCGCCGACCTATCCAATCCCTCTTTCGCCGAGCTATGCTCATCGCCCGGATAGGGCTGGCGTTTTAGAAGCTCGGCCAGACCGGATATTATCCGTTCGTACTGCCGTTAAGAGTCCCCAACGGACAGGGGAATCAGGAAGCCGCCGAACTTCGAGGTGATAACGTTCCCACAATAAGGCCATGAAAGCCCACGTTCAGGACGTAACTCCCGCCGGAAACCCCTCAGCTTGCAGGACTATTTAAACCAGGGATACCCTCCGGTGGAAGGTAAGGGCCATTAAGGCACTCATACCCCAAACTCCTGAGCACGATCCGCTTCACCCCTCTGGTGGAGAGGAATCTCGTGCACTAGTTTTTCTCCTCCCCATTATTGCTTCCACCACAGCTCTACTGACTTAGCCATCGGAGGGTTTTTCCCCAGGGAAACCCCCTGGGCCCTCTGATACGTTTCCCTATCTTGCAGTTCATCTTCTGGTGAGCCACAGCCGGCTCAGGACACAGCGCGAGATTTCGCCTCTTCAATGATTATGAAAGAATTAACATGAGGCACATAAATGTCTTATTCATATTTTCAACTCAAGAACCTCCTCAAGAACATGCATAAAGCACTTGGTAAATAAACACCAAATCCAATCAGATCTTGCATGAAATAATAGAAATCAACATGAGCATGATGCAATATGAACTACAATTAACAAATTGACAATTTGGAAGCCAATTAATCCCAACGCCATGAAGCATAAAGTAAGCCTAATCTCCCCACATGGAAATCCATCATAAGAAGATTCTTACCATGATTTCAGAGATATGTGGGGGAATTAAAACTTGCACATTCTGAAAAATCAGAAGTGTGTCAATATTAACCAATGTATATGAGAAACTAACTTCAAAGCAATTCCTCCATAATTTAATCTCATGATAGAATGTATAAAAACAAGGTTTACGCATGAGCATTAGGCACTAGAGGAATGTGTAACACAAGGGCAATATCAGTGCATATATTGAAAACATCTGTGCATATGATAGCCATTAATGCAAGATACACCACACAAAAGGCTTATTCTCATGGAAGATAAATCAATGCAAATCTTTACCCATTTCCAATTCAAAGAAAGCATTAATGACAGTTAACACAGATGAGCCTGCCCATGTTATCACCAAACCATATCCCATGAAAAGCACAAGCATGAATTACATATATCAGATCAGAACTTGCTTCAAACATGAAGAGCTATTTCTGAATAGAATTCAGCCAAACATTCATGAAAACCAACTTCAAAGCTTTCAACTTCAGTCCAATTACTTTCAGACTCAATTCATCGAAGACCAGCATGAATTCCATAAGAGTTGAATGAGTCAAAATCAAATTTAGTCAAAAGCAATTTGAACTTTATTCATTGACAAGTAGCATGAGTAAATCGGATATGCAAATATCCCCAGATCAACCATTAAATTAGCCTCATTAAATCCTTACACATAACATGCTTAAAATGTCATCAACAAGAGCTGCAGCAATAGAAGTGTCAACACTTATGAATGGGTGTCGACAAACATGAGATGCAAGGATGCAATTGACAACCCCAGATCAACCATTAAATCAGCCTCATTAAATCCTTACACATAACATGCTTAAAATGTCATCAACAAGAGCTGCAGCAATAGAAGTGTCAACACTTATGAATGGGTGTCGACAAACATGAGATGCAAGGATGCAATTGACAATCCATGAACCATATACATTCCAGCAATATATGAGCATCATATAAACAAGCATTGCACATGTATCTCATTCAACTAAACTAGGTCAATGCTCATGTAAAGTAGGTTAAGACCTAGAACACCTCAAACGTCCCATGATAAATATGCAAGATCCACATCCACGATATGCAAGAGCTAAGGGACATTTTCATAAAACTAACACACAATATTTCGTTATCATCAAAACCATCACAAAAGATAATGAGAGAGCACGGGCGAACCCAACAATCTCCCCCTTTTTGATGATGACAAAATATTGTGGCCACCCAAAATTCTCTCCCCCCTTTGACATTATCAAAAAGTGGGGGTTAAGATGACAAATGTGAGATTTCAGCATGAATGAAAGAGAATGAAATATCAATGGCACACGAACCCAGCAATGACCGACCATTTAGGGAAGGTGTGTGAACCATGAAGACCATGCAAGAAATGACATTTGATGTGCATGTATGTAAGGTGACAAAATTATATGCAAATGCTCAATTTTTGAATTTTGTTTAAGATTATATGCAAGATGACCAAACTTTGCACAAGTTGCTGAAAGCACATTATTCTCCCCAATTGTCAAGAGCAAAAACCAGCTGACAATGGGTTATTTAACCTGTTATTTACAAGTATAAGCTAAAGATGCATCAAGATGAAGTGTGATATGAACAAACTGAATCAAGCATTCAAGCATGCATAATAAGATATAGACTCATGCAAGTCCCTTCGGGATGGGTGTAAGGATTATGCAATCGATATAGAACATGATGTGCATGTACAATACTAAGAAGGTTGTGCTTACATAAATAAGTACTGCATAAACCATGATAAGCGACAGATTCATAAGGAACATTCAAACAATCAAACCTAAGGTGCAAATGTGATGATTGAGCAATGAATTTCAAGGCAATATGGAAAATCAAATTTTATATAGAACACTACAAAGTACTTATCATCCATACACTTTCAACACAATGCTCGAATATTGGTAGCTACGTATGACCCCAATTTTTTTTTAAATTACTATATATGGTGTGACTAACCTTTTGACATGAGTCATGCCCTTTGTTTCAGAAGCAATTCCCGATTACTCAGTTTTGTCACATTTTACGATATGGATGAGACACTTTTCGACGCGAGTTGTACCCTTTGTCTCAAGGGTACTTCCCGGCTACTCGGTGGCAAATCACACTTATTTTCATATAGAATAGTTTCTCCTTTCGACGCGAGTTTCCTCCTTTATTTTAGGGGGGATTGCCGACTACTCGGATCCACGTTCCACTTATATGACTTTTTGGTGGGGTAAATAGCTTTTTCCTCACGAGATATGTGATTTCCATGTATAGAATCAATAGCCCTCTAAAGTGTAGAGTAGAAAATAGTAATCCTTATTAAATTGAATCATTATCTCAAAAAGGTGTATTTTGTGTGGGTGGTTATTTTGAATGTAAGATATGAATTAGTTTCATCATAGTAATGTCTCCCCCTGAATGTATGCACGGTTATAAAAAATCTCCCCCTTAATATATGCCATGTAACAAATATGTCTAAATCAATGCAATTTCATTTAGCAAAGGATGAGTCATAGAAGGAGTCAAAAAATGGTTGTAAAAAGTATATACATGCAATCAACTAGGGATCTTTCATTATTTTCAAGCAAATGATTATCGGTACTTGGCGGAGTACATTGGTCCGAAGACCACCATCACGCATGAGGAAAGCTTCCAGTTGGACGTAATCTAACCTTCCACTATCGCCATTTGATATACTGAATAACCATGACATTCAAGCACACGAATATGAAGTATATACATTTATATGCATGAACTGAAAGGATAATGAAAATTATTCCTATACACAAATAAGCCAGCATTTGTGCAAGTGTATATGAAATTCTCATATGAGTGCAAACTCATGTATGTAACTGTATAGAGCAAACGCAAATGTATGCAAGGATGTGTATGATATGTGCGACATGTTTCATGCAACTAAGTATGTGCTCTATGTATGCACAAGTGAGTTGTTATTTGTAAGAAGTAAGAGTATGAAAGACTCTATGCACAGACCGAGGCATTCAGACCTGAATTGTTATTTGCAAAAATAGTGGAAGGTGTGTATAAAGACTGACCATTTTTATCCAAAGTGAAGCATTCAAAAATCAGACTTATTTACAAGATGTGAAAAAAGAAGCATGCACGTCAACTTCTCATCAAAATTGGAAGATCTCAACATTTCAAAAGTTGACAAGAGTCAGTGAAACAGAAATGCAACTTTTTAATTGCGAACTTTTTCTTCCAAACAAAATTTTTACCTTCGCAGTTTTTCAAGGAGAACCAGAGCAATATGATTTTCAAAACAAAACTAATTTACTTTCTCACCTTGAGATCCCTTTATTTATTGACATTTTTCTTGTTCTCAAGGCGCCCCTGCAAAACAAATTTCTCATTTTGAAGTTTTGGGTACCCAAGCCATCTTGGGTCCCGAGGGGTTAGTTCTTACATGAACAAAAGATTTCTTTTTATTTTTCCTAGCAAACCATTCATCATCAAATACCCTAGTAGAATAGTCATCCATAGAATGACCATTCTCTCCACAATAAAACCAGTAAGAAGATTTCCTCTTCAAAAATCTATTTTCATCATTTTTCATTACAAAACAATCATTCATTACATGTCCAAAATTTCCACAATAATGACATGAAAAATTCTTTTTAACAAACCATTCATCATCATTTTTCTTTGTGAAGCAATGTTCAAAGACATGACCATGTAATCCACAATAGTAGCAATGAGAGTTGAATGTTTTCCTAGTAGTTTTCACATGATCTTTAGACTCATTAACAATTTTCATTTGTGACTGCAATGCTTTTTCATCATCAGATTTCATTATAAGAAAGTCATACATGTCATGACCATATTATCCACAATAGTAACATGAAACATTTCTTCTTTTCTTTGATGCATGATCATATTTGACAGTTTGAAGTTTTTCATGCACACAAGAGTGATGATCAATATTTTTCTGATTTTGATCTCCTTTATCATGCACAGACAATGATTCATTCAAAATTTTGATTTCATTTTGCAAGGACATAATATGTATTTCAAGATCATCAATCTCTTTTTCGCAGGAAGTGACTTTTTCATTCAACAAGAGATTTACACTTTTGTGACTTTCAATTTCCTGTTCAAGGATATGCAGTTTGTCACAATCATCATCAATCACACATTTTCCTTTTTCAAATTTTTTAAGACTTTTCAATTCTCCTTCAAGCAATGAAATTTGAATTAACAAGGCAGTGTTTTCATTTTGGAGTTTGTCAAATGATTTTTTGCTCATGGAAGTGTGTTCGGGTTCTTTCATTTGAAAACTCACATTATCATTAACCATTTTACCCATGACTTCATTGGATTCAAATTTATCATTCAAATTTCTAAAGCTTTCAATTTCTTTACTTAATTCCTTCAGTTTTTCAGACTTATCAGTAGATATGCATTTCTCTTTTTCAAGCAAAAGTAATTTTTCAGACATGGCAGAATTCAACATTTTCAGATTCTCATTATCTTTATCAATTTTTTGAAGTTCTGAAATTTTAGCCAATAAAGATTTATTTTCAATTTTTAAACATGAAATGGTTTCTTTATGGCTGTCAACCTCATAGACAAGTGACTCAACTAGCTTTTCAAACTCTATGCATTTTTCACATGAAGAATTATCAACGTGACAGCTTTCAATTTTCTTTTTCAAATTCTTATTTTCAGATTTCAATCTCTTATACTTACTCGATAATTCATCATATTCTTCCACTAATTCTTCAAATGAGATTTCATCAAGTTCAGAGTCAGAGCTTACCTCCTTGGACTCTAAGCTTGAATGATCATCCTTGCTATTAGCCATCAAGCAAGCATCCTCTAGCCCTCCTTCATGAACCTTGATCAGTTGATCCATGATTTCTTTGGCAGAGCTACAATCAAGAACAAACGGAAATTTGTTAGAGTCAATTGCAACTTTAAGAGCATTCAAAACAGAAAGATTATCAGAGTTCATCTTCCAATGGTCATCGGTCCATCTTGACTCATTTTTTGGTAAAACATGAGAACCATGAGTAATTAATTTCATAAGTTTAGGATCAGTACTAGAAATTCAAATAGTGAATTTTCCAATCCAAGGTATATAATTAAAACCATCAAAGATAGGAACAGAATTCAGATTAGCCATCATAAAAAGATCATTTCTCCTAGACCGCAGGGTCCGCTAAAAAATCAGAGACTGGGCTCTGATACCAATTGTTGGCCCAGACTAGATGGCAGACAAGAAGGGGGGTTGAATTGTCCCCTTTGCCTAGATGGCGGATTTTAAAAACACTCTAAACTAATCACGGTGGAATTAAAATTAACTGCATTATTTAGCATAAACTCAAGTAAGATTAGAAGAATGCTCTCGCCCTTTTCGATCTCACACGGATATGCAAAGCGTAGAACGAGTTAACTATGCCCAAATACAAATAGCAGAGGTAGCAGTGTGTAGTGGAGCAGTGAATAAAAATCTATAAATTGACCTGTGAACGGAGATAGAAGTAATGGACAATCACACAGGCAAACCACATGCAACACAGAGATTTTTAGGTGGTTCGGGACCACGACGGGCTCCCTACGTCCACCCCTCACCCAATCGGGTGAGGCTTCACTACACGCTACTTTCGTAGCACACGGGGATGAACCCCAACCACACACACACGCTGCTTCTGCAGCAATATCCACACATGCACGGGGCCTGGCCCCAAGACGCTGCCACCGCAGCACACACCCACACACAGAATCGGGGAACACGCCCTGGACACTAAATCCACATATAGTCTCAGCTCCGTCTACACATAACCAACCACAGGAAAAACTTTCCCACAATAAATCAACACACGCGGAGACGCAGCTCCGCCTTCACACAAACACCCGTCCACAGACGGTTCACACAAAATTATGTCTAGAATTCAGAAATACAAGATATGATCAATGCAAATCCCATAACTCAAAAGCAAATGGCATTAATAGATGTAAACAAGATATAGAAGTAGTTCCCCATGAGAAGAAACGAGGTGTAGTTGATAATCTCTAATGCTCGGGTCGGAGGATAGCCGAATGCCGATGTTGAGGACGTCCACGCATTCCTCTTCTCGATACGCTGCTTTCTTTCTTCAATCACGAGCTCTACAAATGGATGGAAGTAGATGAATCTTGAGCTCTTCCTCAGCCTTCCTCCTTCATCCCTTCGTTCTCCTACAAAACAGATAGAGAGATTAGAGCTCCACTGCCATTTCCTCCAAATTCGCATGTTATTTATACTAGAAAGATAAGTTGTGCAAAAGACCAATATACCCTTGCAAAACCCTAGCAAAACCACCCTAATATGTTCATTAGTAACCCAAGGGTATTAGGGTAAATTTTCAGCCCATTTGGAAGTGTTTTCATTGGGTTTCGGTGGGCCACGGAATGGACGCGCGGACCTGTGAATCAGGGGGGGTCGACCTATCTAGGAGGGGGGGTCGACCCACTTCTGTCCAGAAGCTGTTTTTTGCAAAATTTTACAGGGGGGTCGACCCACTTTGTGAGGGGGTCGGCCCACTTTCAGATAGGGTTCTGTTTAGCCATTTTCTTGCCCAGGGGTCGACCCATTGAGTGCGGGGGGTCGACCCATTGACCTTGAAACCTTAAAAACTAATTTTTAAAGCATTCGCAATGACCTAAACATGCAATCCAATGTAACCAATCATGAATTAAAATGTTTGGATCATGCATCAACATTTGGAACTAGTTTTGAGTCCAAGACCCAAAGGACATGAAATATGATTATGAAAACATTAACATGAGGCACATAAATGTATTATTCATATTTTCAACTCAAGAACCTCCTCAAGAACATGCATAAAGCACTTGGTAAAGAAACACCAAATCCAATCAGATCTTGCATGAAAGAATAGAAATCAACATGAGCATGATGCTATATGAACTACAATTATCAAATTGATAATTTGGAAGCCAATTAACCCCAAAGCCATGAAGCATAAAGTAAGCCTAATCTCCCCACATGGAAATTCATCATAAGAAGATTCTTACCATGATTTCAGAGATATGTGGGGGAATTAAAACCTGCACATTCTAAAAATTCAGAAGTGTGTCAATATTAACCAATGTATATGAGAAACTAACTTCAAAGCAATTCCTCCATAATTTAATCTCATGATAGAATGTATAGAAACAAGGTTCACGCATGAGCATTAGGCACTAAAGGAATGTGTAACACAAGGGCAATATCAGTGCATATATTGAAAACATCTGTGCATATGATAGCCATTAATTCAAGATACACCACACAAAAGGCTCATTCTCATGGAAGACAAATCAATGCAAATCTTTACCCATTTCCAATTCAAAGAAAGCTTTAATGATAGTTAACACAGATGAGCCTGGCCATGTTATCACCAAACCATATCCCATGAAAAGCACAAGCATGAATTCCATATATCAGATCAGAACTTGCTTCAAACATGAAGAACTATTTCTGAATAGAATTCAGCCAAACATTCTTGAAAACCAACTTCAAAGCTTTCAACTTCAGTCCAATTACTTTCAGACTCAATTCATCGAAGACCAGCATGAATTCCACAAGAGCCGAATGAGTCAAAATCAAATTTAGTCAAAAGCAATTTGAACTTTATTCATTGACAAGTAGCATGAGTAAATCGGATATGCAAATATCCCCAGATCAACCATTAAATCAGCCTCATTAAATCCTTACACATAACATGCTTAAAATGTCATCAACAAGAGCTACAGCAATAGAAGTGTCAACACTTATGAATGGGTGTCGACAAACATGAGATGCAAGGATGCAATTGACAACCCCAGATCAACCATTAAATCAGCCTCTTTAAATCCTTACACATAACATGCTTAAAATGTCATCAACAAGAGCTGCAGCAATAGAAGTGTCAACACTTATGAATGGGTGTCGACAAACATGAGATGCAAGGATGCAATTGACAACCCATGAACCACATACATTCCAGCAATATATGAGCATCATATAAACAAGCATTGCACATGTATCTCATTCAAGTAAACTAGGTCAATGCTCATGTAAAGCAGGTTAAGACCTAGAACACCTCAAACGTCTCATGATAAATATGCAAGACCCACATCCACGATATGCAAGAGCTAAGGGACATTTTCATAAATCTAACACACAATATTTCGTTATCTTCAAAACCATCACAAAAGACAATGAGAGAGCGCGGGCGAACCCAACACCCCTGCCTCGTGGCGCCTCGCCTCCTCCTCTAACTTTGCGATCCGCCAGTCGCAGATCATGAGCTCAGTCCGGGCATGAGCAACCCGAGCGAGTGCCTCCTGTAGCTCTACAACCTGAAAGGTCACCATTCACATAAGTCTTTTTGAATATTGATTCTTGAAAGAAATTTGTGTATCTATCTTTGAACTTACCCGCCCAGCTAGGTCGCGCTCCGCTGTCTCGGCTCGTGCTACAGCCCCAGTGAGTAACCCCTGCAAAGAATCCACCACGATACTCTGATCCCTCATGCTGGATGAGGTACCTCCCATCCCTCTTGTCGCTACTCCCTGCTGGGCACGCTACATTCATTGAGATCATCAGTAGCTTAACATCCATAATTTAGGAATATTTCATCATATAGTTAAGTGCACTCACCAAAGTCTCCAAATCCGCCCGCGTAGCTGCTAGCTGAGCCTTCAAACTATGGAGATGGACTTGCATGTCCATCACCGTCGCATCCCTCCCATCCTGCATTTGTCACATATTAGTTGCATATTTCAAGTAAGCATATAGTTTTGACATTAGAAAGCATGCATTCATATGTACCCCTACGACCCTCATCTGGGGTCGGCCAGCGTAGGTCTCCCATTAGCGCCGCAGGTATGCCGAGCAGTCCACCGCCTGGGAAACAACTCGGGTCCCGCCACGCTCCCAGTCCGCGTACTGCTCCAAAAATCGGAGTCACCAGTCAGTGGCGATGGTACGTCCGCGGGTCTTCCTCTCGATCCCGCGCGGCTCTGTAACCTTCACCCACTTCTGGTGTAGGCCGTGGGTCCTCATCACCAGCCGGATCCGTAGCGGCTCAATCTCGTTTAGGCAATAACCCAGAGGTCATGCCCGAAATGAGGCCGGCCCGATACGACCCAAGGCTGACCTTCGTCGATCATCCCCTGGTACGGTCTCCACACCACCTGCATGCATGTCATACATATCATCATATTCTATAAAAGCATGAAATAAAAGTAAATTGCATCATATTTACACACGTACCAGTGAAGCAGGGTAGTCTCAGAACTCCCACCAAAGTACCCGCAGCTCGTAGGCATGCGGCGCTCCGGACAGACACGGTAACCAACGCCGCGCCAGTGGGAAAGCCCCCTCATCTCCGGGTCGGAGGCTAACACGGTCCATCGGCATGTACAAGTGACTCCACACCTGAATTCATCAACTGCATTAGCATTCATCTTAAACATTCATAAACATGCATAATCATATTCATAAGCATTTAAAATAATAATAAAATTCAAAAAAAATGCATACCTGAAGAAAAGGCGAGAAGGCACTGATAGTCGTCTCTCGACTTGTCCCCATGGACAGATCAGTCATCAGGTGCTCCAGCATGGTAGCTCCCCACGTGTACCTCCCCACTCCCTCCAAGTCCTCCAGGATGCCCAAAAATCGGCAGTTCATGACATCCCCCTTCGTCCCCAGCAATAGCCTCCCGAGCATCAAGAACAAAAATCACCTCAAGTCCATGTCCGCCCTCTCCCTCTTAGCCGAGTCCTAGCAGTAGGCAGCCCGTGCTCTCGCTGCTAACCTCTCAGCAAACTCACCCAAAGACTTTCCCGACCTTTGCCGAGAGTCTCCTAATCCCATCACATCGGTCAGCTCTCATCGATACACCGTCTTGCACGCCCTCGGGGCATCCGCCACTTTCTCCAAACCAAGCAGCCTCTTTGCTAGCTCCTCATAGTCCGGGAGTGTCACCCCGCTAGCTGCCTCCCCCTCTACCCTCAACCCCATGATCCTGGCCACATCCTCTAAGCTCAGCACCATGTGCCCCCAGGGCATCAAAAATGCCCGACTAGTCCTATCCCACCTCTCTCTCAGCACCTGGATCAGGGTCCAGTCGGGGCGTACTGGCTCGATGCTGAGAAAGGGGCCAAACCCCATCGCATCCACCCTCGCCCTCTGGAAGTCGGGTAGCCCATAATATGCAGCCCACACTTGGACCTAGGAGATCCGAGTCCGCATCAGCCCCTGCCAACAAAAAGATATATACAACACAAAAGAACAAAAAAAGTACTATTGCTAATTAAGTCATAACAAAAATAACAAAAAAAGAAGGGTTTTTTTTATCACTATTTTAAATGGCGACCAACACAGTGGTCGTTATATCCCTAAGAAGGTGCCCAAGGCTGGGGCACCAATTCTCTGCGTCTTCTATTTTGACGCCCTAGGGCATGACGCTATTTCTGTGGGCATTTTTGTCTTCTTCCTACATTTTTGTGATAAAATAAAAATAAAAAATGTTTTTTTGTTATAACTAAAAAAGCATGCTTTTCTAATATAAAAAGGTGGATTTTTCAAAATAACGACAGGTTTCTGCTCGCTATTTCTTCTTGTTTTATCAATTTTCAAAATTAAAAAGGAATTAGTGACCTTCCCCCTGTTGCCATTTGAATTGACATCGCCCCTGTGGTTGTCAATTACTGTCTGTTTTGGTTTGATGTTCTTCCCCTCCCCGATCGTAAAAGATAATCAACAAAAAAAAATGGCAGGGGCTGAGGGACTAACCTTGCTGGGCTCGAGCTCCATCAACCCTCCCCACATTGGTCGGCGGGGAGGAGGTAGTGGCTCTTCTCCGTCCTCGTCTCCGTCATCTTCTCCGTCCTCTTCTTCTTCTTCTTCTTCTTCTCCTTCTTCATCGTCTTCTCCTCCTTCATCTCCTTCGTCTTCTTCACTATCTTCCTCATCCCCATATTCGCTTCCTTCTTCCTCTCCTCCATGCTCCACCGTCGGAGCATCTTCGGCCGCCGCAAGGGGGAGTTTCTCCTCGCCGACGTCGTTCTCTTCTTTGTCCTGCTCAACCATGGCAGGGGCCATCACCCTCTGCCATTTCCCAGAGTTGGAGCCGCCAACATAAGCCATAGGAAGATTGAGGGAATGAGAGAAGAGAGGGAAAGGGTGGTCACGGTGGTCGGAGGGAGAGAGTAGCAGAGAACAGAGAAAGAAAGTAGAAAGAAGTGAGTAACGGAGGAAGGAGAAGAAATTTGAAAAGTCAGGCGGTTTGGGAAGAATTGACGACAGGTGCAACGTCGTCATTTACTAATGGAGGCCATTTGTGCAGGCGTGAATTGGTTGAATTTTAGAATTTCAAAATTATTTAGAATTGACGGCCTTTCATTAGGGCATCATTTATTGATTAGATGACAGGGCATAGGGGCGTCATTTCGTGCGTTGCATTGGAACCTGTAACTACTGTCAGGCAATGATTAAGGGAATAACCGTTATATCTGGAAATTCATTTAAGATTAACGTCAGGGTAAGGGGGCGTCATTTGTTTAATGGGCGACTACTCACTAGGGCGTTATTTGAAGGAATTAAGGGAATTTTCGTGCTTTTTAAGAAAAGAGTTTGAAAGAATTAGCGCCCATTTGGTGGGAAGTCCATTTATTAATAAGCGACAGCATGCGAAGGCGTCAATTGTGGAATTGATATTTTCTATAAAAGAAAAGGATTAAATAAATTGGTGACTATGATAAGGGCATCATTTTAAGAATTAGCGACCTCTGTAGCTATCGCATTTTCAGACAGAGACCTATTTTTTAGACCGAGTTGAAAAATGTTGGAAGTTTTGATCAGTCTAAAAACTTTCATTGGCTCAATTAAGGAAGAATCTTTTATTTATTGAAAGAAAGGATCATTACATGATTAATGAGCCACCTTGGCCCTCAAATTCCTAACAGCTATTACAAATGCCTTCCATTGATCCCTATCTTCTTCCACTCGCTTCGTGGGCCGGTGTAGCTTGCTGACTTGCCATAAAGCTTGAATTTTCTTGGTTTATTCTTCATCACCCTTTGAGCTTAGTTCCCTCTTCTTGATTGGTGGGAGATGAGAAGCCTCTTCAAAGTGATGGTGGGGAAGACCGAGTTGTGAGAGGCACCGATGAGAGTTGTTGAGCACGAACACGGTGGCGCCTATCAATCTTAGTTCCACCCCGGAAGAGAGCCTTGCATAAAGATCATGTGTCTTGAGAAATCCCGATGCGCATGTGAAGGCGTTTTGTGGCATGGTTTTGAAGTGGTCACGCCAATCCACTCATTTCTTGAGCTTGGGTACCCGGTTAGTGACTCTCTCATGTAATCCTAGAGTACCCGTCATGTAGTGGAGTGGGCTCTTAGAAAAAATCCTTGAAGCTTGTTGAGATTCCTCGCATGGATCAAATTTGAAGTGGAGGTCCACCCAACTTGTGAATAAGATCATTGACCCATATAGGGGCCTCCCCATAGAAGATGAGGTGAGCCCGCTATAGAAATAAGCTAAGATAGCCGGCTCGATCCTCTTGCCTTCCCATATTCCACATATAGCACTCAATTGCTCCTCCTCCAAGAAATCATCCGCCGAGGGGAAGAGTAGTGCTCCCGTGAGACAAATCACCATTGCCTTCATAATCAACTCCATCTCCTCTTCTTGGTTCTCCTTTCCTAAATATTTGTACACCCATGCCGCAAGCTTCATCAAATTTATCCATCCTCTGGCTCTTATTTGATTTATCATGTTTTGGCTTGGGATTAAGCTTGCTAACATTCCTATGGCACTTATTGGTTCATGCATCATCGCCATCCTTTCTTCCTCTCCTTGCTTCAAAGGCTTTAATCCTAGAAGCATCTCCACTTCTTCCAGTAGGATGGTGGCTTCGAAAGTGGGGAATAGGAAGGTGTGGGTGTGTAGGTGCCATACCTCTATGAGAGCTCCCATGGCGTCTCAATCAAAGTGAACATCATTGTAATGTTTGGCATGAATGACTAGGCCTAAGAGATGCCACTTAGAGAGGTGAGATCTCATGTCTAAAGTAATTTTGGAGAGTAATAAAGGGAGCCATTGAATTTTGGTGTATCTTCTAGCCCCCATGATGAGTGGGTAATCCTAAAAATTAAAAGAAACAAAAGAAAAGGATGAGAGGGTAGAATGTTGTTAGAGTTGGGATAGGATTAAGAGAGAGAATAGAATTGAGGCTTTCTTTAAAACATACTTGATTGGCAGCTATCCTCCCACTAATGTGACCCTCAATTTCTGAAATTTCTGGAAATCCTACTTTGGATCTCCTCAAAGGTCGTTGCATTGCCTTATCCATTTTGCTGATCAAAGGGAGACGCTTATTTGATGGGAATCAACATCAGGCACTAACTTTTATTTTTGTATTTGTGTCCTTTTCGTTTACGTTTATATCATTGGGAAGTAGGTTTGCAATTGTAAGGCTTTATAAGCCAATTTGTCATTCCTTAAAGATCTTTGGGTTTTTGTGTAAACGTCTAGTAGGACCAGCAAGGGGCCCCCATCTCCTTCTCCATTGGTCCACCTAAGCCTTAGGGCCCATGTGGGGCCAGTCAAATGTCCAAGGTGGGCTTCTAGAAAGCTTGACCATTCAAGGGGACAAAGGGAGGAAAAAGTCCATATTCTCTCCCCTTTCTTGGTCTAAGGTAGGCAACCTACCAAACTTGGACTTCCTTCCTTTGAAAAATCAAAGGAAGGAAGCTTCCTTGTCCCACCCTTGGTCCCTCCCCTCTCTCCCACGAAATTCCCACCCCCACCCCTTGCCATGCTCTATATAAGAAGATGTATATTGTCATTTGTAGATTTAATGAAGCATTAATGGAAGAAAATATTCATTTGTGCTCAATGGCCTAAGGGCACCCCTCTCTCCTCTCTAGAGCTATGAAGGCTCTCCTTCAGATGTGTGACGCATCTCCACCGCCACCTCTCTGAGTGCGACGCTTAGCTCCGTCGCCACTGCCGCCGTTCGTGCCGCCATCGCACCGCCACCGCCATCGCCGGAAGTTCTGTCCAAATCAGGACAGAATCATCTTTTCGAAATTTTAGCTCCTAACCCCGTGATCTTATGGAGCCCAAATTTTGAGGGTAGGTTCTCCACGCAAATACCCTCCCCCAAAAAAGTTTCCCATTTTATAGCCTTCTTGTTCTATTTTTCCAATTTCGTGTTCTTCAGCCTTCCCAATCTATCTGTGTTCTATGAAGTGTTCCAGCAAGTTAGTTCTTCCATAGTTCGACCCCCTTCCCTTTTTCTGATTGCATCCAAATTTGGACTGGGTGTTCTACCCATCCAAACACGTCTCCACAAATTTTTGCTCGAATTTAGAAGTTTTTTCCCCTCCCAAAAAATTAAAACTCAATCAAATTTCAGTTATGTCTTGTGCTGTCCAGATCCGACCCACCAGTGTCATAAAATCCGTTTCCCCAACCAAACCTCCTCTTGAAATTCCACAAAAAATATCCTCATCTTCCTTATGCATCTATATACAACTTTCAAGAAGAGGTCAACTTCCAGATCCAAAGTTTGAACCACAGTCAACGTCTGTTCTCAGGAAAACCCACCTCTGTCCTAAATTTTCTGAGTCTGTCAGCCAGTAACTTGTAAATTCGACCAAGGCCAACTCTGGGATAGTCAAAATTCTTTCTCTGGCCATAGATCAAAGTACTTCAACTCAGCTTTCCAACAGTACCACTTTCGCGTCGATCCGACGTCGGGAGTGATCGCAGTAGCTGATCTTGCTGGGTCGCGTGCTACAAAAATAGATCTTCAAATCCGTGGGCAACAAATCCAACAAGTGAAGACCGGAGCCGACTAGCCTTCCACAAGGCGAACTAGCGTGCCGCCGTCCCAGGGAGTGCCTCTTCAGGAGCCACCGTCACAATGTTACCACTCTGGGCCCACTCGGACCGGTCAACCAGCATGTGGGCCCCACAACCAGCAGCTTGCGCCGTCCGAACCGCGCCGACGAGGTGATCAAGTGCTGCCCGTCAACCCAAGATCGGTCCTCCCAGGCCCACTTGTGTAGCCCTTTACCTCCCTGCGTGGAGTGGGCGATAATTCACTGATATAATTATTATAATATTTTGTTACCATGAGTTACCGCACTTGGCCGGGATCGCCTTCCCCACGCCCGGAGCGTGGAGGTGAACTCGCCCCCTTCTCGCTTATTGCATTTGCTTTACTCGTATATTTTTGAATGCCGCTGCATGAGTGATAGGTTACTAACTTGTTATATCAATTGTATCACTGCTGCGAGAGAGTGAGTCTGACCCGTCCCGTGACTCAATCTGAGTACACGCGGAAAAGTCAATACCTGAGTCTCACTGCCGGTTTCGTAACCGGTGTAGCGTTTCCATCACATAGGGACGATCGCGAGCTAGAGTCCCAGGTCGCGTGTCCATCCCGCATCAAATTGGTATCAGAGTGAGTTGAGTCTAGGGTAGTCTTGTTTAAAAACACACAAAAAAGAGTCATTTAAGTCGAGTCAAAGTTTAAGTCGGTCCAAGGTTGCATCGCATACCTTTATTCGGTATATAGAAATGTGTTGTCCGAACTGTAGGTTACTCCTATCGGGAAGGCCGCACACTTGCGAGAGAGGATCTTCGGATCCCGCAACTCCATCACGTACCGAATCTTGGTTGTGTCTAGTTTCATAGTCGAGTCGGCATTCCAACCTTGCATTGTCGTTTTAGTGTCTTGTCTCTTTGTGTCGGCATGTCCATCGTGTAGTTCCCAAGTGTCCAATGGACTCCAAGTCGCGTAGGCGATATCACTGGTTACACGACACCCATGGGTTGGGCAACCATTCTCTCCATTTCCATAGGCCAGAAGCCTCAGACTTTTATGGCTCCAATGACCCGGGCGACTACCTCAAGTGGGAGGCCGCCATGGATAAATATTTTGAATGTTACACCATGTCCGATGCCATGCAAGTTAATTTTACCCAAAAGAGACTTGTCCACAAAGTCGCCTGAAAATGGGAGAGCATTGAGTGCATGAGAGAGGTTAGGAGACAGTGGCCCATCGAGTCGTGGTGCCAAATGAAAGGCAAGCTTAGGATGGTCTATCTACCACACCCAAGCACCTCCAACCAAGTGGGCCATAGTCGGAGGCAAAGCACCCCGCATGTAGAAGAGCCTAAGTGCATGACTAAGCCGAGTTCATATGGGCGAGCCCATCACATTACTCCTACTCCAAACCCCACCATTGCCGAACTCTTCAAAATCATTTCGGATAGAGTTGATAGGAGGTGTGCTTACATTGAGTCCTTGGTTCCCCCTTGCCTACCTCCTAGCCGGGATGGAACCAAGCACGAGCCTAAGGAGGTAGCAGCCGGTAGTCCCAACCCGGTGCCATCAATGGTGCCATCCCAAGGTCCGCTCCCCATCATGGTGGATCCTCTTCCCCCACCCACGAGAGCCCCAATGCCTACACCCCATGTCCGTCGGGAGGGTAAGGGTAAGGACCCACTTATCATGGAGCCTAGTGGGTCATGGCAGCAGCGTTATCGCTGCCAGGGGTTCGGCCACTTTGCCGAAAAATGTCCCACTCGGGCATCACTAGACCTAGGGGACAAAAGGGTTGGAGAAGCCTCACTCTCTGATCTTTATTCAGAGCCACCTAAGCCCTAGCCACCCGTGTTTCTAACAGGAACGCTTTTCATCGCTGAGCCACTCCTTAGCTGGCTCAAGAATGGCTTGGTCCCACCTCCCTTTCCATCCATGGACCCCACCATACAATTAGTGCCGGTCAACTTATTCCATACCACACTCCGGCCTAGTCACCATGTGGATACATTGGATGACCTTCTTAAAGGATTAGACCGGCAGTTGACATTTACGCACTTGTTGGCCCCAGGCTTCGACCGACCTACAGGTCGTAGCTTCACACATCCATCCTTAGGGTCTATCACCGCTGTATGCACTGTGGGTCATGTCACCATAGAGGTTCTTCTATTCCTCCCTATGCCGGCAGAGCCCGACTTCATTCCCTTTTGTCCAAGGGAGGAATCTTATTTTCTACATATGACTGTCGTCCCACCTCTCATAATGAATGAAGGTGATCATTTACACCTTCAAGAATTTCAAAATTGGGATAGTGTCATGATGGAACACAGTTTGAGAGGTCACACGTTCTTTGACCCATTCGACCCCTTTCCTAGTGGGCCTCGTGATCCACCACTTCCCTTCTACCTTATCAAGGAAGTCCCCTACCACTCTCTTCCCACTCGAGCCAATCAACCTCCACATAGCAATAGGTCCGATGATTGGGAAAAATGGCATGCCTTACCTACATCTAGGGGTGATGACCAAGGTAGTTTTGGATCTCCTAGCCCTCCCACACCCAAGTCCCATAGGAGGTCAAAGCATGACTGGTTTAAACTGGGGTGTCTCGGAGTTCCCCATGCCACCAACCACCGGTTACGTAACATGCATGTATGGCACACATTCGGGTGTCCTGGTCCACCCTTGTATGTGTTTGGGTCGGACTAACAATAGGTTTGTCTAGGGTCTTGTGTGTCTGTGCATACATCGTGTCAAGTCCATGTTTTTTCTTTATTGTCGAGTGCATAGTGAGTCTGCATGCGTCGAGTCGAGTCTGTCATTAGCTCGCGATGTTAGTCCCTTTCGTGTACGAGGCAAGTCGGATCTATTGCGTACGTTGTAGACTTGTCGGCATTTGGGATCAGCTCGACCATTCCTTATCTCGGATCTAGTCAAATATAGGGACCCAGCGGTGATTCCTAGTGAGTCTTCGAGCCGCCTTCTCCCCTTTGGGAGTGACCCCACCCCAGAGTGTCCACCTCTAGTCTCATTCCCCAGCAGCGTGAGCATATCAAATCTATAGGGGATGAGCAGGTGTCGAATACTTGGAGTGGAGCGAACTCCGCGCTTCTTGGTCGACGACAGATCTACCGGAGCTACTGGAGCAGTCGCACCCCTTACTCGACGGGGTCGAGTTCTTCCCACCCGGGGAGAATTGATGAGAATCAACATCGGGCACTAACTTTTATTTTTGTATTTGTGTCCTTTTAGTTTGAGTTTATATCCTTGGGAAGTAGGTTTGCAATTGTAAGACTTTATAAGCTAATTTATCATTCCTTAAGGATCTTTGGGTTTTTGTGGAAAAGTCCAGTAGGACCAGCAAGGGGCCCCCATCTCCTTCCCCATTAGTCCACCTAAGCCTTAGGGCCCATGTGGGGCCAGTCAAATGTCCAAGGTGGGCTTCTAGAAAGCTTGACCATTCAAAGGGACAAATGGAGGAAAAAGTCCATATTCTCTCCCCTTTCTTGGTCCAAGGTACGCAACCTACCAAACTTGGACTTCCTTCCATTGAAAATTCAAACGAAGGAAGCTTCCTTGTCCCCCCCTGGTCCCTCCCCTCTCTCCCACGAAATTCCCACCCCCACCCCTTGCCATGCTCGATATAAGAAGATGTATAGTGTCATTTGTAGATTTAATGAAGCATTAATGGAAGAAAATATTCATTTGTGCTCAATGGCCTAAGGGCGCCCCTCTCTCCTCTCTAGAGCTGTGAAGGCTCTCTATCAGATGTGTGACGCATCTCCACCGCCACCTCTCTGAGTGCGACGCTCAGCTCCGCCACCGCCGCCGCCGCCGCCGCCGTTCGTGCCGCCATCGCACCACTCCGCCATCGCTGGAAGTTCTGTCCAAATCAGGACAGAACCATCTTGTCCGAATTTTAGCTCTTAACCCCGTGATCTTACGGAGCCCAAATTTTGAGGGTAGGTTCCCCACGCAAATACCCTCCCCCAAAAAAAGTTTCCCATTTTCTAGCCTTCTTGTTCTACTTTTCCAATTTCGTGTTCTTCAGCCTTCCCGATCTATCTATGTTCTATCAAGTGTTCTAGCAAGTTAGTTCTTCCATAGTTCGACCCCCTTCCCTTTTTCTGATTGCATCCAAATTTTGACTGGGTGTTCTACCCATCCAAACACGTCTCCACAAATTTTTGCTCGAATTTAGAAGTTCTTTTCCCCTCCTAAAAAATTAAAACTCAATCAAATTTCAGTTCTATGTTGTGCTATCCAGATTCGACCCACCAGTGTCATAAAATCCATTTCCCCAATCAAACCTCCTCTTGAAATTCCACAAGAAATATCATCATCTTCCTTAAGCATCTATATACAACTTTGAAGAAGAGGTCAACTTCCTGATCCGAAGTTTGAACCATAGTCAACGTATGTTCTCAGGAAAACCCACCTCAGTCCTAAGTTTTCTGAGTCTGTCAGCCAGTAACTTGTAAATTCGACCAAGGCCAACTCTAGGATAGTCAAAATTCTTTCTCTGGCCATAGATCAAAGTACTTCAAGTCAGCTTTCCAACAGTACAACTTTCGCGTCGATCCGACGTCGGGAGTGATCGCAGCAGCTGATCTTGCCAGATCGCACGCTGCAAAAATAGAACTTCAGATCCGTGAGCAACAAATCCAACAAGTGAAGACCGGAGCCGACTAGCCTTCCACAAGGCGAACCAGCATGCCGCCGTCCCAGGGAGTGCCTCTCCAGGAGCCACCGTCACAGTGGTACCACTCCGGGCCCACTCGGACCCGCCGACCAGCACGTGGGCCCCACAACCAGCAGCTTGCACCGTCCGAACCGCGCCGACGGGGTGATCAAGTGCTGCCCGTCAACCCAAGATCGGTCCTCCCATACCCACTTGTGTAGCCCTTTACCTCCCTACGTGGAGTGAGTGATAATTCACTGCTATAATTATTATAATATTTTGTTACCGGGAGTTACCGCACTTAGCCGGGATCGCCTTCCCCATGCCCGAAGCGTGGAGGTAAACTCGCCCCCTTCTCTCTTATCGCATTTGCTTTACTCGTATATTTTTGAATGTCGCTGCATGAGTGATAGATTACTAGCTTGTTATATCAATTGTATCACCGCTGCGAGAGAGTGAGTGTGACCCATCCCGTGACTCAATCCGAGTACACGCGGAAAAGTCGATACCCGAGACTCAGTGTCGGTTTCTTAACTGTGCACGGTCCAGCGTTTCCCTCGCATTGGGATGATCGCGAGCTAGAGTCCAAGGTCGCGTGTCCATCCCGCATCATTATTCTAGTCTCTGTTAAAAAAGTAATTCTCTCTGTGCTCTGTTAAGCATCAAGGGTTCCTGTTCTGTTACGATCACCAGCGCTGAGGAATTCTTAGTTGTGTTTTGATGCATTAGAGAGCACCTGGAGCTGCCCTTTTATTGAAGAGAAAAACCTACAGTTCGAAGTTAAGAATGAATTCAAGTTTGAGTTCGATTGAGGCTCTGGAGTTTTATTTCCGGGTAGGAAACGGGACGCTGGAGTTGCGGGTAATTGACGTCTAAGCCATTACCGTCATTTATTTGAATAGTGACAGACATCATGTCATCAGTTCTTATTTAATGCCCTTTTCAGCAGTCGCTATTTCCTCAGCAGTCTACTTTTCAAATTTAACGATGGCGTTGTGATTAATTGATGAATTTCTTGAAATTACATTTTTTTTCATATATCTTGGTGAGTTGGCCCTGCCATGAGTTCTTGTGGAGCTAATGATTTTTGAGCGCAGGAAAGGGTCAATTATGAAGGTTGACAAGTCGTTCTAGGTCTACTCCTTTGATGGTGACATCTCTTGCCCCTGTATTCCCGTCTGTATACATTTTTACTATATGCTATCTACTCTATTATAGCATATCAAGGACCTTATGGTTCTGACGAACATGGAATTTGAGTTCCCCTTCATGAAAAATAGTGATAATTCCAGTGGAGTCTTGATCACATGGATAGGCCGTTGGGTCATCTAAGGCTTGGGACGATGGTTCTAATTTCTACGTTGATACATGGACAAACGGGCTTCGGCTTAGTGTCAGCTCAGATAAATGGATTCCTGACCAAGTCGTGATGGTTTAGCAATATTATCCTTGATTAATTTATATTTTAGTTTGTTTTAATTTTTCTTTTAACCCAGCATGCATCATGTAGGACTTTGAACTTAATGTTGAAAATCTTCATATTAAGTCAGTAATGAGGGCCGCTCACTCATGATTTGAATTGACATCAAATATTCCATTCTAAATCGAGTATTGTGTTCTCTTTGAGGCCGTTTAGGCTGGTTCCTTGAAAGCATCTTTTAACTGGATTCCTATCTCATTTCGTTTATTTTCATGCAAATCCACCTTAGTTGTAGCACGTCCACATTGACTGGTAATCCCTCTCCAATGGTGTCTCTCCTTCTGTGCCCTCGTGCACATTTTTGTTAGCTTAGTTCTCATCCTGACAATTGTTGCTTTCTCATGAACCATCCGAGGTTGTTCCTTTCAAAACTATGGAAAGATTTTCAACACTTAGTGTCGAAGGCGTGTCACATCACACCTTGGCATCTACTTTTCAGTCCATTCCTACTTCATTTCACTTTGCTTCATTTCATCTCACTCCCTTGCAAAGCAGACGCCAAGGGAGGGCAGCTGTAGACACACCAAAATCGATGCTAAGTTCAGTAAATTTCATGTCACAATGTAATGCCCAAAGTGGACTTCATTAATGGCTTAATATAAGGCTTTTTCTAACTTTTCTGAATTTTTCTAGAATTAGCGACCGCCTTCTGTGCGTTATTTAATGTACGACTGTATGAAGTGTCGTTATTTAGAGAAGGGACGATCGCTTGCACGGGCGCCATTTCCTGGTCTTACACTTTCCATTAAAAATTGAAAGTCAAAGAATTAACGCCCCACTGAGCGAGCGCTCATTAATGAACGCCTCTCTACGCAGGCGTTATTTCCCATTTTTCAAAATATAGAAAGTCAGGTATTTCTATAATTTATCCAGGAATTGACGACTGTTGCTCGGTCGCCCTTTTAATTGATGACAGCCTCTAGGTCGCCATTTCCATTCCGTACCCATGGCGTCTGCAACTTCCTCTGCATGGCGTTCCTTCTCCATTTTGGTTCCAAGTTCTTCTATGGAAGGATATCCACGTCCAGGGATTATTTTCCTTGTTTTAATCCTATTTGAATAAGGTTTTAAGCCCTATAAATCAACTCTCTTTTGGCCTGCCGTAGGGATCCTTTTTCGAGAGAGCTTACAGAGCCTTTAGAGAGTTTTTACTGCCTGTGTTTTTCAAACTCTGTAGGGGCGCGCCGGAGGGAAGCTTGGGTTGCTGATCTTCCCCCTTGGCCGATCTCCCTCTCGGTTGATCTCTTATCTCTCTTGTTCTTTCAGAGCGGTGCAAGCATAAAAGGGCCATCACATATTATTCTTCTTGTTTTTCTCTTTACTATTTCTTTAGCCTGCACGTGCATATCTCTGGCACCTTGCTAGAGTTCCCTTTTTTATATCATCATATTGCTATTTGCATTCATACATATCTCCCACCTTTTGCTCCTTCTTAAGGGGTTTTAAAACAACACACAAGGTGTGTTCATGCCCATATTGCATATTATTATTTCTATTGAGTATTGATACTACACATCTTTTGGCTAATCCAGATTTCTTGTCTTTGATTGTTTTCATTTTAAGGGTAATCAAGAATAAAAACTTAGTTCATCAGCCAACCAGTAGAAGGAAGAAGTTGAGCACACATCCACACCCGCTCACAAGATACACTTAGCGATCACTTTCTTCTTTTGAGGTAACCCCTCTGGCGATCACACTCCAACGTAGCATCACATGCTCCCTCCCCCACCTTTTCTTTCTTATTTATCATCTCTCTCAGCCTTTTAAAATTAAATCTTCTTTCTTCTTTTGAAAAGTCTATGTGACACGTTCACAAATTGGCGATCACAGTGGCACATGAGATCTCATCCCGGGGGCTAGAAGATATACCAAAATTCAATGGCTCCCTTTATTACTCTCCAAAATTACTTTAGACTTGAGATCTCACCTCTCTAAGTGGCATCTCTTAGGCCTAGTCAATCATGCCAAACATTACACTGATGTTCACTTTGATTGGGCCGCCATGGGAGCTCTCATAGAGATATGGCACCCACACACCCACACCTTCCTATTCCCCACTTTCGAAGCCACCATCCTCCGAAGACATTTTCATTTTGCCTTTATCCTTCACAGATTCAGACATGGAATTTTTTAGATCATGGATTTCTGAATTTAGAGAAATAATGTCAACCTCATAACAAGCAATGTCAGATTCACAGCTGATAACCTGTTGATGTAAGGCATCATTCAGAATTTTGAGTGTATTAATTTCCTGATTCAATCTTTCTTCAGAGTCATTTTCAACACACTTTCCCTTTTCAATGGTTAGCCATTTTTCTCCCATAACAGTATTTAAGACCATGAGCTTTTTGTTTTGATCCTTCAAAATTTTCATTTCTTCCATCATTCTTTCATTTTCTTTTATTAGTTCTTCATTCTGAACTTGCTTATTTAGTAAGATTTGATCACTGTTAATTGAGCTCAGTTTTTCTTCCAGTTCAGAGATCTTATCTGTGAGATCCTGATTTTTATTTAGGGAGAATATGTGGTGTCATATTGCACTTTGGGGGAGAATAGATAGCTCTAATGTGATTTCATGTAGTAAAAGGGGGAGATGTTATATCAATCTTTTCATACCTGCTTAATTTTTCTCTCAAACTATTTTTTTTTATGAAGTCAAAGGGGGAGAATAGTTTGGGTCTGTGTGACTCGTAGTGTTGCCATCATCAAAAGGGGGGAGATTGTTGTGCCCCTGTGATTTTGATGTCAGCAAACACTATGAGTATGAATGAGTTTGATATCAGCAAGCGCAATGAGTATGAAAGATTGACTAATTGAGTGTGCATATTTATAGCATTGCATAACAAGTGTAGCTTGCATCGGTGCATTCATCAGTTGCACGCCATATAGTCGATGCATGATTCACTACATATGATGTCTATACACTGAAGCACGCTCATTGCATATGAGGTCCTGTCACTGAAAACCGGTGCAACACCTATGGCTTACGTTGGCGGCTCCAACTCTGGGAAACGGCAGAGGGTGATGGCAACTGCCATGGTTGAGCTGGACAAAGAAGAGAACGACGTCGGCGAGGAGAAACTCCCCCTTGCGGCGGCCGAAGATGCTCCGACGGTGGAGCATGGAGGAGAGGAAGAAGGAAGCGAATACGGGGATGAGGAAGATAGTGAAGAAGACGAAGGAGATGAAGAAGATGAAGCAGGAGAAGACGATGAAGAAGGAGAAGAAGAAGAAGAGGACGGAGAAGATGACGGAGACGTGGATGGAGAAGAGCCACCACCTCCTCCCCGTCGGCCCCTACGGGGAGGGTTGATGGAGCTGGAGCCCAGCAAGGTTAGTTCCTCAGCCCCTGCCATTTTTTTTTATTATCTATTGCGATCGGGGAGGAGAAGAACATCAAACCAAAAAACACAGTAATTGACGACCGCATAGGCGGCGTCAATTCAAATGGCGATAGGGGTAAGGTCACTAATTCCTTTTTAATTTTGAAAATTGATAGAACATAAAGAAATAGTGCCCAGAAACTTGTCTTATTTTGAAAAATCTCCTTTTTATATCAGAAAAGCATGCCTTTTTTAGTTATATCAAAAAAACATTTTTTTTATTTTATTTTTATCACAGAAACGTAAGAAGAAGACAAAAATGCCCCCAGAAATAGCATCATGCCCTAGGTCTTCAAAATAGTAGGCGCAAAGAATTGGCGCCCAAGCCGTGGGCGCCTTCTTAGGGATATAACGACCATTGTGTTGGTCGCCATTTAAAACAGTGATAAAAAAACCCTTCTTTTTTTTGTTATTTTTGTTATGACTTACTTAGCAATAGTAATTTTTTTGTTCTTTTGTGTTGTATATATCTTTTTGTTGGCAGGGGCTGATGCGGACTCGGATCTCCTAGGTCCAAGTGCGGGCTGCATATTATGGGCTACCTGACTTCCAGAGGGTGAGGGTGGAGGCGATGGGGTTCTGCCCCTTTCTCTGCATCTAGCCGGTACGCACCGACTTGACCCTGATCCAGGTGTTGAGAGAGAGGTGGGATAGGACTAGTCAGGCATTTATGATGCCCTGGGGGCACATGGTGCCAAGCTTAGAGGATGTGGCCAGGATCACGGGGTTGAGGGTAGATGGGGAGGTAGTTAGTGGGGTGACCCTCTCAAACTACGGGGAGCTAGCAGAAAGGCTGCTAGGTTTGGAGATAGTGGTGGATGCCCCGAGGGCGTGCAGGATGGTGTACCACAGAGAGCTGACCGGTGTGATGGGATTAGAAGACTCTGGGCAGAGGTCGGGAGAGTCTTTGAGTGAGTTTACTGAGATGTTAGCAGCAAGAGCCAGGGCTGTCTACTGCCAGCACCCAGCTCAGAGGGAGAGGGCGGACATGGACTTGAGGCGGTTTTTATTTCTGATGCTCGGAAGTCTATTGTTGGGGACGAAGGGGGATGTCATGAACTGCCGATTCTTGGGCATCTTGGAGGACTTGGAGGGAGTGGGGAGGTACGTGTGGGGATCTACCCTGCTGGCGCACCTGATGGTTGATCTGTCCACGGGGACAGGTCGAGAGACGACTGTCAGCGGCTTCTTGCCTTTTCTTCAGGTATGCATTTTTTTGAATTTTATTATTTTTTTAAATGCTTATGAATATGATTATGCATGTTTATGAATGTTTATGATGAATGCTAATGCAGTTGATGAATGTAGGTGTGGAGTCACTTGTACATGCCGATGGACCGTGTTAGCCTCCGATCCGGGGATGAGGGGGCCTTCCCACTGGCGCGACATTGGCTACCGTGTCTGTCAAGAGCGCCGCATGCCTACGAGCTGCGGGTACTTCGGCGGGAGTTCCGCGACTACCCCGCTTCACTAGTACGTGTGTAAATATGATGCAATTTACTTTTATTTCATGCTTTTATAGAATATGACGATATGTATGACATGCATGCAGGTGGTGTGGAGACCGTACAAAGGGTATGACTGAGGAGGGTCAGCCTTGGGTCATATCGGGCTGGCCTCATTTCGGGCGTGACCTCTGGGTTCACTGTCTGAACGAGATCGAGCCGTTACAGCTCCGACTGGCGATGAGGACCCTCGGCCTACACCAAGAGTGGGTCGAGGTTGCAGAGCCGTGCGGGATCGGGACGAAGACCCACAGATGTACCATCGCCACCGATTGGCGGCTCCGGTTCCAAGAGCAGTACGCGGACTGGCAGCGTGGCGGGACCCCAGTTATTTCCTAGGCGGTGGACAGCTCAGCATACCTGCGGTGCTACTGGGAGACCTACGCTGGCTGACCCCAGATGAGAGTTGTAGGGGTACGTATGAATGCATGTTTTCTAATGTTGAAATTATATGCTTACTTGAAATATGCAACCAATATGTGACAAATGTAGGATGCGCGGGATGCGGCGGTGATGGACATGCAAGTCCATCTCTATAGTTTGGAGGCTCAGCTCGCAGCTACGTGGGCGGATTTGGAGACCCTGGTGAGTATACTTACCTATATGATGAAATATCCTTGAATTATTGATCTTAAGCTACTGATAATCTCAATGAATGCAGCGTGCCTAGCAGGGAGCAGCGACAGGAGGGACGGGAGGTGCCTCATCCAGCACAAGGGATTAGAGTATCGTGGTGGATTCTTTGTAGGGGTTACTTACTGGCGAAGTAGCACGAGCCGAGGCAGCGGAGCGTGACCTAGCTTGGCGGGTAAGTTCAAAGATAGATGCACAAATTTCTTTCAAGTATGAATATTCAAAAAGACTTATGTGAATGGTGACCTCTCAGGTTGCAAAGCTACAGGAGGCACTCGCGCGGGCTGCCCATGCCCGGACTGAGGTCATGATCCGCAACCGGTGGATCGCAGAGTTACAGGAGGAGGCGAGGCGCCATGAGGCAGGGGTAAGTAACAAAACCTTGTATGCATGCTTTTCTTTTCACAAATCCTTTATGTCATGATGCTGCTAAAAGATGCTAAATGATGCAGGCTGCCGAGTTACATGATGCACTCACTTGGGCGACTTTCGTCGGCACCGAGCTTACGATCCGCGACCAACGGGTCGCAGAGCTAGAGGAGATGCTGAGGTGGCTAGAGGAGCTGCCCAGTGATGTGGCAGAGCTGAGGATCCTCCTCGAGGTAGAGTGGAGGGAGCGCACCCATGAGAGGGAGGAGCGAATGGAGCGCGAGCGCGAGAATGCGGATTCGAGGGAGCAGCTGGCCGTCGTACAGGAGCGGTTGCGGGCTACGGAGGAGCCCCTCCAGAGAGGCCGAGAGCGAGCGCGAGCCATGGGTCACTCTAGCGCTTTCGCCAGCACCACCCACCTAGCAGGTTCCTTGACTCGGCATAAGAACGAGGCAGCAGAGCAGGCTCGAGCCGGGGGCTCAGCTGCTTCACAGGGGTCCATGCTCCCACCGTGGTCCCTTGGACGAGATGATGGTGAGGTAGAGAGTAGGAGAGAGGGTAGTGGAAGTGAGAGCTAGAGAGAGAGAGTATATGTACCACCTCCTGCATTTTGTACACCATAGATTATGAGCATATATATATGAAAAGCATGATTTTGTTATCTGATTTATCGTTTTGAGCACTTGTGTACCTTTGCCTTTTCCTTCTTCTTATCCATGTGTGTCACACTTAAACAAACAATTTAATTAATCTGTCTGGCTTGGCCCCTTGCTCGATAAGCAAGGGGATGTCCTTATTGACCTTGACGAAGGGCCAACGGGCCAAGCCTTTAATCAACTAAGGCAAAACAACAAAGAACATAGGAAAATGTGACATGCAGGCCGGCAAATGCAAGCTAAAATTGAAAGATGCCCACACACAAATGCAAGCAAGCAAGTGATACAGCAATAGGAAGGGGCGGGGCTCTCTATGAAAATTGGCGACCAGACAGTTGTCACCAATTAAGTAAAATGCGACCTCTAAATGGTCGCTAATTAATAATGCCTGAGTAAAATGACGCCCCTATTTCTAGGCACTAATTGAAAATATTTTTCTTAAAAAATGACGACCAGGAAGACGTCGTTGATTAAGAAAATAATGCCCCTATGACTAGGCACTACTTGAAAACATTTTTTTAATTTTTATTTAAAATGACATAGCAATGTACATAGGCTGAAAAATCTTTCACATTCACCATCTTAAAGTCACTAACTATTCTTAAATAACTTTAACAAAGGGTCAAAGTGCTTCGAGCTTTGCTTTCGGTCATGACCTTTTACGGCGGCTCCTCCTAAGTCCGTCTATACCATTCTTCAAGCCTATGACATACCGTGGAGGGGGAATGGAAGAAAAAAGTTGGGGAGGTCCACGAAGGGTTCTTAAAGACCGAGGAAACTTCCCTCCCCTACCCAATTGCCTGTTGGGGATTGGTCTTTGGCTTAGGAAAATTTTTGTTTATCTTTTGGCCTTTATTCATGCATGCTTATGACCAGGGTTTTTCCTGCGGGGACTTTGCCCTCTTGTCATGCTCTTCTTTTGTATTTGATTTTTACTTTTCCTTTCAGAAATAAAAACCTAATTGTACTCAGGTTTTTGTGACATATTGTTCCCTTTTGGGCCCTGACTTCCACCTACTAGACCGGCGGGTAGGTTTGGGTGGTCTGTCTAGGTTCTAACTTGACCCCCTTGTGGACCGAAGAGAAGAGAACGGGTAAAGTCTTTACACTCTTAGTTTGGCTTTGACTTTCCTTGGATTTTTCACCGTTAGAGTTCATGAGCTAAGCGTGTTAGGTGTGTATTGACCCAGAGTTAAACCATCAAAACTGAATAATGAACTAAAGATTTTAATCTTTCGGGCTTCGTGGCCCACGTACCATGCCATCATCATTTTTGTTGTTTTGTTATTTTTTTTTGTTTAGTTTTTTTTGTCTTTGAGACTTAGGGGTGGTATTTATTAAGGTACAATCCATTCCAAGGGTAAGCCAATTCTTCTCCTTCAGCGTTAATCAGTTTGTAAGCATTGCTAGGATATACTTCTTTAATTACATAAGACCCCTCCCAATTTGGTTGGAGTTTTGAACGAGGTCCCCCATGTTTTACAAAGATTCTTTCGATTACTATTTCCCCATCTTTAAATTTCCTTTCAATCACTTTCTTTTGATAAAAACATGAAATCCTATTTTGATAGACTCGTGCATGTTCGGCGGCGGCCAGATGTCTCTCATCTAAGAGTTCCAACTGCGCAAGGAGAGATTCACGACGTTCATCAACAGAGAACTCCTTGTCCAATTATACTCTAAGAGAAGGAATAAGGATCTCATAAGGAACTACCGCCTCCATCACATAGGTAAGGGCGAATGGGATTTTCCCAGGAGGTGTGCAAATAGCAGTACGGTAGGCCCATAGAGCTTCTACGAGCTTTTCTGGCCAATTCGCAAATTTGTTAGCTTCACATGTTTTCTTGATGATTTTAATCAAAGTTTTATTTGTTGTCTCTGCTGGGCCATTACCCTATGGATAATAAGGAGACGAATGATGCAATGTAATGTTATAGCTGTTGCAGAGGTCCTAAAGCTCATGAGAGATGGATTACGGCCCATTGTCGGTGACGACGGTACTTGGTATGCTAAATCTTGCAATGATATTCTTCATGACGAACTTGCAGACGGTTGATGCTTTGATCTCCACGTATGCTTCTGCTTCCGCCCACTTGGTGAAGTACTCCGTGGCCGTGAGTATAAATGGCTTTGGTTTTGTGAGGAGGTTTGAATCACCAAGAGGTCCAATAATATCGAAAGCCCACATGGAGAAAGGCTAGGGGGAAGACATAGGATGGAGAGAAGAAGTAGGAGAATGAATTTTGTTGGCGTGTAGTTGGCACTTAACACACCTTCAAACATAGATGGAGCAATCCTCTTCTAGAGTTGGCCAATAGAAGCCTAGCCTAAGGATCTTCTTAGCTAACATCTGGCTATTGACATGACCCCCACAAACTCCTGAATGCGCCTCTTCCACGACCTTCCATGACTCATCATCATCAAGGCATCTGAGTAAAACTCCAGTTATACCACTTCTATAAAGCATGTCTCCAACCAAAGTGTATCTCTGAGCACCCCTTCTAATAGCTTTCTTTTCTTCTGCCGTGGCCTCTTCGGGATAAGTCTGATTTTGACAATATTTAGTAATCTCGTAATACAACGGCTTTTCTTCGTCGTCCAATTCTTCTTCTAGATCTAATCGCATGATCTCTTTGCTTTCAATGATTCCACCTTCCTTAACCTTCTTAAGCACCTCCTCCTTAATATTAAGGAATGCTGGATCCTTGATAGCAGAATGATGCGGGACGGACATGTGACCTGGGACTCTAGTTCGTGATCGTCCCTAAGTGAGGGAAGATGTGGGACCGGGCGCGGTTGAGAAATCAGCCGTGAGTCTCGGGTATTGGCTTTTCCGCGTTAACTCGGATTGAGTCACGGGACGATACACTCACTCACTCTCGCAGCGGTGATAACAATATATCAACCTAGGAACCTACACTCGCAGCGGCATTCAAATATATACGAATTGAGCAAAATGTGATAAGAGAGAGGGGCGAGTTTACCCCCACGCTCCGGGCGTGGGGAAGACGATCCCGGCCAAGACAGTAACTCCCGGTTAAACAATTATGAAAAAAATTATAGAAATGATTTCTACTGCCCACTCCACGCAGGGAGGTAACGGGCTACAAATGGTGCCCGGGAGGACCGAACTTGGGTTGACGGGTAGCGTTTTGATGTAGCTTCAGAGGCACGCGTATTCACGAACGTGGGGTCCACGTGCTCATCGGTGGGTCCGAGTGGGCCCGGAGTGGTATCGCTGTGACGTTGGCACCTAGAGAGGCACTCCCTGGGACGGTGGCACGCTGGTTCGGCCTTTGGAAGGCGAGTTGGCTCCGGTCTTCAATGGTTGACCAAGCTGCCCACGGATCTACAGTTTCAGTTTTACAGCGCGCAACCTGGAGAAAACTTCTGCTGCGATCACTCCCGATGTCGGATCGACGCACAAGAGATACCGTTGGAAAGCTCTTTCAAAATACTTCGATCTAGGGCCAGAGAAATAATTTTGAATTTCTCGGATCTGGCCTTAATCGATTTTACAAGTTGTTGTTGAACAGGACCCGAAATCTCAGGATATAAGCGATTTTTCCTGAGAACTGACGTTGACCGTGGATCAAAGTTCAGATCTGGAAGTTGACCTGTTCACGAAAGTTGTAGAGGTGGAAACAAGGAAGACGGGGATAATTTTTATTTGACTTTTGGTAGAGGTTTCAATTTTGGGGGGATTTTATACTGACAGGGGGTAGGATCTGAACTGCAAAGGACAGAATAGATTTGGGAGAAGACAACAATTTTTAAAAATACAAAACAGACTTTATAAATTTCAAGAAAATTCGTGGATGATGGGGGTGGTGGATAGCACTCCCAATAAATTTGGGGATTCTAACAAATAAGAAGAAGTGGGTCGAAGAGGGGAAACTCAGGGTTGCTGTGACAGGATCTGTACAGAAGATAGAACTGGAAGGTGGAAATACACGAAAATGGAAAAATAGCAAACGAAAGGTAAATGACGGGATTTTTTTGTGGAGGCTAGGGTGGACGTGGATGACTCACCCTCCAATTTTGGTTGCGATATTAGCTCCTGATGGAGAGTTAAAAATCACGGAGTAGGGCTCTGTCCTAATGTAGATAGAATTCCGGCGATGAAGACGGCGGCGCGATGGCGGTGCGATGGCGCGGCGGCAGAAGTAGAATCCAGAGGGGCTAAGGAGAAGATAGAAGGGCTTCACACCCTGAAGAAGAGCTCTCACAGCTCTAGAAGGGGGGGAGAGGGGACAGCTCTGGAAGGGGGGGAGAGGGGAGAGGGGCGCACCTAGGCTCCTTGGGGCAAAATGCCAAATTTTCTTTCATTAATTCCAATAAAATGTGAATTACATCTATTTGTGTGAAATGGAAAAAGACTCAAAATAACCCTAGATCTAGAATTGGGAGGGGTAAAAGAGGGAGGTCAAATCTTAATCTCCCATGTGGTTTGGAACCACATTAAACAAGTATTAAGAGGGGGGCGCCCCCCTGGCTATGTTGGTAAGCATCTTGGACTTTTTTGTCCAATTGTCACTCATGTGTCTAATTGAATGTCAAACCATCTAGAAGCCACCTAGGATGGTTGACTAGCTCCACATGGCTTAGGTGGACAAATAGGGAAGGAATGGGGGCCCCCTTACTGGACCTACTGATATTTTGCATAAAAATCCAAATAATTCTAGGGAATGACAAAGTGGCTTATAAAGCCTTACAATTGTACATATGATTTCCCAAGGATATAAAAATAAACTAAAGGACACAAATACAAATGAAAATGTCAGTGCTCTTGATCTGATGTCCCCATCAATTCTTCTCGGGTGGGAAGAACTTGACCCCGTCGAGTAAGGGATGCGGCTGCTCGAGTAGCTCCGGCGGATGCGTCACCAAACCTGGAAGCGCGGAGTACGCTCCACTCCAAGTAATCGACACCTGCTCATCTCTTATAGAATCGATATGCACACACTACTGGGGAGAAGGCTAGAGCTGGACACTCCGGGGTGGGGTCACTCTCAAAGGAGGGAAGGCGGCTCGAAGACTCTCTAGGAATCACCGCTTGTCCCTTATGTGACTAGATCCGATATGAAGTAGAACCGATCCCAAAGTCTGAGAAGTCTCATATTCGAAAGGGACTAATAACGCGAGCGTACAAAACCGACTCGACTCGATGTATGCACAAACACACGACAGACAAACGAAACAAAGACCCTAAACAAACCTAATGTTAGTCCGACCTATGCATAGGCGATGGTGGACCAGGACACCCGAATGTGTGCCATGCATGCATCTGACGTAACCGGTGGTTGACATCATGGGGAATTCCTAGACCTTCTAAAGTGGACCATGCATGCATAGTGGACATAGATTTGGGAGGGCCAGGGGTACCGAATGCATCTTCTTTCTTTTTCCAAGATGATGGTGTATCGCGCAAGTGAACGGGCTTGGTGGGTGTAGACGACCCGGCCCGTAGGGAAGCGGTGTGGTAGTAGACTCCCTCGAAGAATTGAAGTACATATGGTGGGTCAAGGGGCCCACTAGGGAATGGGTCAAAGGGATCAAAGAAGGTATGACCCCTTGTGGTGGGTTCCCACAAGTCACGGTCCCATGTGTAGAAGTCTTGAAGGTGTGGATGGTCACCTTCAGGCATCGTGGCGGGTGGGACGGTGCTCGTAGGTAGGAAGTATGATTCCTTGGGGAGGAATAGAAGAATCTCCGTGGTGACACAATCTATGGTGCACACGGAGGTAATGGACCCTAAGGCCGGATGGGTGAAGCTAAGACTAGTGGGTTGGGCGAAGCTTCGGGCCAATAAGTGCGTCAACGTCCATTGCCGGTGTAAACCCATAATAAGGTCACCCAAGGTATCAACATGGTGACTATATCGGAATGTCGTGTGGTAGGAGTTGACGGACACTAGAGGTAAGGTGGGGTCCATGGATGGGTAAGGAAGTGAGACCAAGCCATCCTTGAGCTAACTAAGAAGTGGTTCGGCTATGAGAAGCGTACCCGTTAGAAACATGGGTGGCTCGGGTTTTGGTGGCTCCAAACAAGATGGTTACAAATAGAGTTCGGAAGTAGAGGGTGGTGGCATTGGAGCTCTCGTGGGTGGTGAAGGAGCACGTGTTCTCTCTATCCTATCCAACCAATCCGAAAGTATTTTCTTTATTTCATCTAAGGTACGGGTTGGAGTAGGGGCCTCGGGGTGGACTCACTCCTCATCTCTCGGCCCGGATGCGGACCTAGGCTCAACTATAAGTGGGGCTTCCACTTGGTTGGAGGCGACTGGGAGGGCCACTTGATTAGGAGTGCTTTGGTGGGCTTGGAAGCAGCAGGGTTGGTTGGAGGTGTGGCCCACTTGATTGCGGGTGAGTTGGTGGGGCCGACTAGTGGTATAACCCCCGTGGGTGGATGTAGGTGGGTGGAGCCGACTGGAGGTGATTGGGTGGGACGGTTTTGAGGGGACCGGGTGGGGTAGGTAAACCTTCCTAAGCTCCCTTTTCATGTCCCACCATGATTCGACGGGCCCTTGTCTCCTAATCTACCTCAAGCATTCAATGTATCCCCACTTCTCGGCAGCCTCGTGAAGCAGCCTATCCTTGGCAAAAGAGAATTCATGGGCCTCGGACATGATGTAATGAGCGAAGTATTTGTCCATGGCGGCTTCCCAACGTAGGTAGTCGCTCGGGACTTTGGAGCCATAAAAGTCCGGGGCTTCGGGCCCAAGCCCATGAGGGTGCCAACGGTAATATCGCCTGGGCGACTGAGATTCCATAGGGATTGGGGAACTATAAGGCGGGCATGTTGACACACGGAGATAAGACACTAGACACGACCCTAACTAATGCAAAATTGGAATGCACTAACTAATACACACTAAGGACCCTAGACTTAAACCAATACTCGGTACGTGGCGAAGTTAATCGATCCGAACATCACTCGTGCAAGTGTGCGGCCTTCCCGATAGGCGTAGCCTAACGTTCGGATAACACCTTTTTATATACCGAACAATGGAATGCGGATGCAACCTTAGACCGACTTAAACTTAGACACGACTTAAATGACTCTTTTTTTGTTCAGAGTTTTGCAAATGACTACCCTAGACTCAACCTAGCTCTGATACCAAATTGATGCGGGGCGGACACGCGACCTGGGACTCTAGCTCGCGATCGTCCTAAGCGAGGGAAGACATGGGATCGGGCATGGTTGAGAAATCGGCCGTGAGTCTCGGGTATCGGCTTTTCCGCATTAACTCGGATTGAGTCACGGGACAGTACACTCACTCACTCTTGCAGCGGTGATAACAATATATCAAGCTCGGAACCTACACTCGCAACGGCATTCAAATATATACAAATTGAGCACAATGCGATAAGAGAGAGGGGCGAGTTTACCTCCACGCTCCGGGCGTGGGGAAGACGATCCCGGCCAAGACAGTAACTCCTGGTTAAACAATTATTACAATAATTACAGAAATGATTTCTACTGCCCACTCCACGCAGGGAGGTAACGAGCTACAAATGGGGCCCGGGAGGACCGAACTTGGGTTGACAGGCAGCGTTTTCATGTAGCTTCAGCGGCACGCGTATTCACGAATGTGGGGCCCACGTGCTCATCGGCGGGTCCCAGTGGGCCCGGAGTGGTACCGCTGTGACGTTGGCTCCTGGAGAGGCACTCCCTGGGACGGCGGTATGCTGGTTCACCCTTTGGAAGGCGAGTTGGCTCCGGTCTTCAATGGTTGACCAAGCTACCCACGGATCTGCAGATTCAGTTTTACAACGTGCGACCCGGCGAAAACCGCTGCAGCCATCACTCCCAACATCGGATCGATATACAAGAGGTACCGTTGGAAAGCTCTTTCAAAATACTTCGATCTAGGGCCAGAGAAATAATTTTGAATTTCTCGGATTTGGCCTTAATCGATTTTACAAGTTGCTGTTGAACAGGACCAGAAATCTCAGGACAGAAGTGATTTTTCCTGAGAACTGACGTTGACCGTGGATCAAAGTTCAGATATGGAAGTTGACCTCTTCATGAATGTTGTAGAGGTGGAAAGAAGGAAGACGAGGATATCTTTTATTTGACTTTTGGTGGAGGTTTCGATTTTTGGGGGATTGTATACTGACAGGGGGTCGGATCTGAACTGCACAGGACAAAACATGTTTGGGAGAAGACAACAATTTTTAAAAATATAAAAAGGACTTTAGAAATTACAAGAAAATTCGTGGATGATGGGTGTGGTAGATAGTACTCCCAATAAATTTTGGGATTCAAACAAATAAGAAGAAGTGGATAGAAGAGGGGAAACTCAGGGTTGCTATGACAGGATCTGAACAGAAGATAGAACTGGAAGGTGAAAATACATGAAAATGGAAAATAGCAAAAGAAAGGTAAATGGTGGGATTTTTTTTGTGGATGCTGGGGTGGACGTGGATGTCTCACCCTCCAAGTTTTGTTGCGATCTGAGCTCCTGATAGAGAGCTACAAATCACGGAGTAGGGATCTATCCTGATGTAGATAGAATTCCGCCGATGAAGACGGCGGCGCGATGGCGGTGCAATGGCGGCGGCGGCAAAAGTAGAATCCAGAGGGGTTAAGGAGAAGATAGAAGGGCTTCACACCCTAAAGAAGAGCTCTCACAGCTGTAGAAGGGGGGGAGAGGGGAGAGGGGCGCACCTAGGCTCCTTGGGGCAAAATGCCAAATTTTCTTTCATTAATTACAATAAAATGTGAATTACATCTATTTGTATGAAATGGAAAAAGACTCAAAATAACCCTAGATCTAGAATTGGGAGGGGTAAAAGAGGGACGTCAAATCTCAATCTCCCATGTGGTTTGGAACCACATTAAACAAGTATTAAGAGGGGGCGTCCCCTTGACTATGTTGGTAAGCACCTTGGACTTTTTGGTCCAATTGTCTCCCATGTGTCTAATTGAATGTGAAACCATCTAGAAGCCACCTAGGATGGTTGACCAGCCCCACATGGCTTAGGTGGATCAATGGGGAGGGAATGGGGGCCCCCTTACTGGACCTACTGACATTTTGCACAAAAAGCCAAAGAATCCTAGGGAATGACAAAGTTGCTTATAAAACATTACAATTGTACATATACTTTCTCAAGGATATAAAAATAAACTAAAGGACACAAATGTAAATTAAAATGTCGGTGCTCTTGCTCTGATGTCCCCATCACAAGAGTAAGATGTTTCTGAATGATAATAGAATGGAAATCTCTTTCGGGAAGGAAAACTAAGGAGGAAGCAAGTGAAGCAAGGGCATCAGCTAGGATGTTCTGATTTCGAGGAACATGGACAAAGATCAGTTTAGTTAAAAGTTTGGCATATGCAGAAGCAAGTTCCTGGTAGGGTTTGAGTTTAGGATTGAGCGTGCGGCATTTGGTGAGCACTTGGCAAAGAATAAGCTGACTATCACCTACAATCCGCAATTGAGTAACACCGAATTGATGGGCGGCCTCTAGTTCGGCCAGAAGAGTCTCATATTCAGCTATATTATTTGTAACAGGGTATGCAAGCAGAGATGCAAGTGGAATGGTGATACCCTCTGGTGATAGGAGAACAATGCCGATCCCCTTACCTTGAGAATTCAAAGCTCCATCAAAATGTAATGTCTACATCGAATCAGGCTGATTGACGGACATTAGTTCCTCATCTGGAAATTCTAAGCGAACATGATCAAATTTAGGGAGAGGATGATGAGTAAGATGTTCGGCTATGGCATAGCCTTTAATTACTTTTTGCTGAATGTAAGTGATATCGAACTGAGAAAGGAAGCTTTGCCATCGTACTAATCGATCGGTAAGAACAGATTTTTCAAGGAGAAACTTGATGGGATTCATAGGAGCAATAAGATGAACCTCATGAGATAAGAAGTAATGTTTTAATTTCTGAACTACCCAGACTAAAGCTGCGCAGGTCTTCTCTATAGCTGTATACTTCTGTTCACAAGGGTTGAGAAGTTTTGACAAGTAGTAAGCTGCCCTCTCTTTATCTTCTTTATCAACTTGCGCAAGGATAGCACCTACTGAGTCATCCAGGACTGAGACATAAAGAACAAGTGGTTTGCCTGGAACTGGTGGCCTCAGGACAATAGTGTTTGATAGATAATCCTTCAATCTGTCAAAAGCCGTTTGACACTTGTCATCCCAATTAAATTTGACTCCCGGCTTAGTAAGCTCATAGAATGGTCTACACCTTTGTGAGTCCTAGGAGATAAACCAGCGGATAAATTACAACCTCTCGATCAATCCTCAAACTTCTTTCAAATTCTTGGGAGGAGGCATATCTCTTATTACCCTTGCCTTGTTGGGATCAATCTCAATACCCCTCTTACTAACAATGAACCCCAACAACTTACCAGACGACACATCAAATACACACTTCTTAGGGTTCATTTTCAGCTGATATTCCCTGGCTTTTTGCAACACTTTGGTTAGAACCCCAGGATGCTCAATCCTTGTTCTTGATTTCACTACCAGGTCATCCACATACACCTCAATATAAATATGGATCATATCATGAAAAATAGCCATCATGGCCCTTTGGTAGGTGGCTCCGACATTCTTGAGCCCAAACGGAATGACTACATAACAGTAAGTGTCCCAAGGTGTAGTGAAGGAAGTCTTTTCTTGATCTTCTTCAGCCAGGCGAATCTAGTTGTACCAGGAAAAGCCATTTATAAAGGTGAGGGTCGCATACCCCGCCGTATTATCGATTAAAATATTAATGTGAGGGATGGTGAAATCATCCTTGGTACACGCACGGTTAAGGTCCTAGAAGTCTATGCAAATTCTGACTCTTCCGTCTTTCTTCATAACCGGGACAATGTTAGCCACCAAGTTGGGATAAAGGATGACTCTAATGAATCTAGCCTTATGGAGCTTATTGACCTCTTCTTTCATCTTTAATGCCATATGAGGGTGGAAACGTCTTAACCGCTGCTTGACCGGTACGGACCCTGGCTTAAGTGTTAATGACGAGCGCTGGATCCAAACCCGGCATATCTTCATAATTCCATGCAAACGTGTCCTTGAATTCTTGTAAAACCTAAATAAGTGGCTCTTCTTCAGATAGAGGCAAATTCTTACTTATGAGGACAATCCTAGGGTTTTCCTCGGTACCCAAGTTTATTTCTTTGGTAGGCTCTTCTACTGAGGCTGACGGCTCATTCAATCTCCTCATGCCACTAGTAAAATCATCAGCCTCGCCCTCATATGCATCGTATACTTCATCCCCCTCTTCGACAGGGTCTTTATCGTTCATAATATCATAAACCCCGAATCCTTCATCTAAAGAGCACGCATCCTCACATTGTACATCTGGCACAGAGATCGGATCCTCCAAGAATTCGGGAAGGGCCAAACATGCCCGACACCTTCTGGCTAAATCCGACAAGAACCTATGGGGAATCTGCTTACCCTTGGCTTTCCTATTGGGAACTACCCCAAGACTCTTAATACTAGAAGAGGAAGATGAACTAGCCTGATTACTAGAACCTAAAGAAGAGGAGGAAGAAAATGTGGGTACATGAGAAGGTACAGAAGAAGACTCCTCATCAGAGGAGTAACAGAGGTCCACTGACGGACCTTGAATGAGCGGCCCTTGGGTCGGGGCACACTCATGAACAAGATAGGAGGTCTCTTCAATAGAGATGGAGGATTGAAAAGTTTAAATTTTGGCATTTTTTCTTCGTTTTCAATAATGAAGCATTGGGAAGAAGGAGTAGAAGATGAAGTTGAAATCGAATGATCAGAAAAGGGTTGAACAAGAGACTGCCCGAGCGAGGGCGCAATGGAAAGTTTAGAGAATTGCTGGATGAGCAGAGGAGGAATTGATGGAGTTCGTAGAAAATCGGGAGATAAGGAGATCAGGATCGTGGGTGGTCTAGGGATATTGGAGGTAAAAAGTTTGGAGCACCAACAGGTGATAAGTGATGGGTGCAAGGAATCAGCAAGGAAAAGTCTGGCCCACAACCGGTCTATAGTGAAATCTGCCTCAAACGGCACATCAGGCTCTCCTGTATCAGTGTAGTTGCTCAATAGCTGTCTCTTGTCGGTGATTACTGCTGGCTTTTCAATCAGCTCAAGAATGAGTGGTGGCCATTCCGGGTCAGTCGGCATAAATAGCAGGCTCAAAGCAATAGTAATATCATTCATGTCAAATCATGGGTACCACTCACATTCAGAATCATCCATTTTTCTTCTTTTAAATGGCCGTAAAGATTCCAAGGCTTTATAGGTGACCAAAGGTGCTAAATGGCGAGCAAACTGACGTGAATGCACATCTTGATGATCGAGTAGTGAAGTAACCACTGTAGTTTGCCTGTCATCCTGCTGAGCGGACCCCTTCACAAAATGTGCATACAAAGACCATGTGAGCAGCCGTCTGTCTATTTTTAAAGTAAAAGTCATAGCAGCTAATGGCTCTTCATCATTTTTATCAAATCTTTCCTTGCTCGGCCCCTTGTATCCCTGGCCGCCTTGGGGAATAAGCTTGCAATCCTTGATGGGCTTCACTCTGCCTTGGAGACTGATACCCAAGCCTTTGCCAGATCTGTACCCCATTCTCATCATGATGTTCCAACCTAAGGTATTCATCATATTCTTCTTTTTCCTCCCCTTGGAAGATAGGGGTGATGTTGGTGTTGATATAGAAGATGAAATTGGTGGCCTTAACAAGTCATGCCGCGGATCGACAAGATCCAACACTGATAACAAGGGCATGTTAGCCAGCCATATAGAGGGCACTGAGGTCGCAGAGTGTATATCAACTGATGGCAAAATAGGCATACTTGTGACTTTGATGATGCGCCCTTTATGTGGAAACTTTATACATTAATGGTTTGTAGAGGGCACGGCATCAAGCTTTTGGATATATGGACGGTCCAAAATGTCATTAAAAGTCGAATCCAATTCTAAAATGTGAAAATCTGCGATAATCGACACAGGACCCAGCCCAAATTTCAAAGTAATCATACCCAGAGGTGGCTTCTTCGTGTTATCATAAGCCGTGACTGTAATGGTTGACGGTCGTATATCACTGTCTGGAATGCCACACATTTTTAAAGTGCTGGGAGGCAGCACATTGATGGATGCTCCAGTATCTACCAAACATTGTTTATCGGCGACTTTATTAATATCAACGGTGATGCGCAAAGTGTAATTCATGGCCGGCCTTGGAGCTAACTCATGTTCATGAAAAATAATAGCTGGGTGGTCACCTGTCGGGGTTAAGACTGAAGTGATATGTTCAGCTGTGATGTCTTCATTGACCATCACCTTTTGTAGATACTGCTTTAAAGCTTGTTGGTGCATGGTACATCTCTTAATCAATTCCAAAATCAAAATCCTTGCCGGGGTTTTGTCCAAATGTTTTAACAGATCATATTGGGTGCCCAGTATGGATTCTTATTCTTGCTCTTGTTCCTCATGCCCCTGTGCGGGCTCTTGCTCCCGTTGTGGAAACACACGGTGGAATATCCGTCAACTACGGAGCACCATAGTTTGTGATGATCGTGCCTCTGTCGGGCTTTGGTTAGGCGGGGGATTGGTGGATGTGGAAGGGATATCGGGGTTAATAATGGAGGTGGAGTGACCGAAGAGGGAACCCTTATGAGGGGCCATGACGGTTGAAGGTTAGTGGACGCTAGAGGGATAGGAATGGGAGCGTGGTTAGAAGAGATAGGTGATGTTCGGGTGGTTGGAGGTGGTGTAGGCCGGACAAGGAGGGGCCTAGGTGGAAGTGAAGGATTTGTGGTCGGTGCAGGTTGGAGTGAGATAGCCCTTGTCGGGGTAGGGTTAATGGTAACGGTAGTAGGAATGGGTGCTGGTGAATGGCGGATGAGGAGTGGCCTATACGGCAAAGGATTTGCAGAAGGAGGAGGGGTTTGTTGTGGTGTGGGAGATGGTGAAGGGTGAATATGGAGAGGCCTAGCCGGCAAGGGGTTGGTGATAGTGGAGGGAACTTGGTTGGTGGTGCACAGGAGGGGACGGGAAGGTTTAGAGAAAGGTGTTGGTTGTGAAGTTATTCGGAACAGACGTGGTGGTTGGTTTTAGATTTGGTTTAAAGCCCTAATAGAGGCGTTTTCTTCATGCCACCCTTGCCCTCTCTCCACTTCATGGAAGGAGGTGACAGGGTTCAACTATTGATTTGGTGGGTGCTCCGGTAGCAGATTGTGGACAATCCCCATGTCCGGTTGTGGTGCTGGATCTTGTTGCTGATGTGCAGGTTGCTAAACCTGCTGTGGTTACTGTTGAGCCTACTGCTGTCGAGGAGGTCTTCATGCCTTCAATACTGTGATAAATTGCCTCATCTCATCCCAATCAATACCGCCCTGTTCATTCATATCATATATATAATCCTTAAAATGGAAACAATGATCTATGTTATGATCGGGCTGCCGATGGTAAACACAATACCGAGAGGTGTCCACCTTCTGGGGCCATATCGTCCTCTCCTTTGGCAATGTGAGCGCATTGGAGGCCATAAGGGCGTTGAATATATCAGGAAGGCTTTTGGGTAAAGGAGGGTACTGGGCTCTTTTGGGGCCCGTTGGTCTCCTTGGTTGCTGAGGATCGTAACCAGCAGGTGGTGGCACTTGGTGGTATTGCTGGGGGGCGGAGTATTTTGTGGAACGGCTTGATTTTGTGAAGGTGGAGGCCGGAACGGTTGAGGAGGGTTGGTTGTTTGGTGGGGAACTTGGTTGAAGAAGGAGAGTTATTATTGTTGTGGCTGTTGCAGTGGCCTTGGGTTGGAAAGGTTGCGGAAAGGTCCGAGATTGTCAACTACGCCCACTTGCTCATTAGTAATAGTCCCCTCGGTAGTGCCACCATTAGTGTTAACATTGTTGGTCTTTCTCATCACTCCTGGCCTTGGTTCAAACATGCCCATGATCGGCGAATCCTTCATCTGAGTTTGGATATATCTGTCCCGTTCATAGAGCTCCTCCATGGTATTAAGCTTGTTCATGGCCAAAATGTGTCGAAACTGTGAAGTCGCATTTGATATTATCATCTTGACTTGTTCTGATTCAGACAAGTGTGGGGATGGATTTTATTTATCCTTTTATTTCTTTATTATTTTTATCTATTTTGCAAATTTATTTTGTTTATTGACTAGACGTGCCAGTCACTGGCGTGACAATTTATTGTGCACTCAATCTGACTCGGTCAGTCGATTGTGATATTCGTGTCGGGACCCGGAGTCCGTCATACCATAAAGGTTATGACGTTAATTACGTCCTCTAAGAAAGAGGACAACCCTTGATTAATTGCCAAGAAAGGATGCCTTGAGGCCAAAACAAGATAAGACTACGATGCCGGCTTCATTAGCAGGACGTGAAATACGTGTGGATAATCATGCAATGCAAGATATGATAATAATGTATGGCATAAATCCGATAGCATATCCCCTTATCTTGGTTTATGTCTAGTGGGGACATAGGTCATCCACCCACGGAATGTCGGGATGGAAGCCAAAGGAAAGATGGGCGTAGCCAGAGATCCAAAAGGATCTAAGTATGACGGGATAATGTCCACTGTCATGGTGTTTGTTGATAATCCCTTTAGAGACCATTGGAGGACGTGTAGTGGTAGGACTCCAAGGGTCAGCAGGGTTAAAAAAAACATTGCGGTCAAACGATACCATGTGGGGGTAAAACCCCATTGATTTAGCTCCCTTAGACTCGGATGAGGAACCATGATTTTCCCCCAAGATATGACATGATGAAGGCAAACCAGCGCAGATGGGGTCCCGGCGCGAAGGCAAACCGAAGCGACAGTGATAACAAAAGGGGCATCGACGTGACCAGCATCTCGGAGTGCCCATCACCTGGCGCGGAACTGGCGCCGAGAGAGGGCTACGCCAGGAGGTGGAACTGGCGCCGAGAGAGGGCTACGCCGGGAGGTTTGGTGGCGCCGATAAGAGGTGTTTCTTTGGGTTTTGGGTATTTTGAAGGCTTTATGAGATTGAGGGGGACCCTCTTATGTTCAATAGGAGTTTCACGGGTTTGTTCATGATAGCATTTGGGTAGGGTGGAAAGTGAGGGTGGACTCATCCATGGAAGGTCTAGGGAGACCGTATGACTATAATGGTTATGTTCCCCTCTTACAGTGGGCAAAGGATCATGAGATGGTCTGCCTCATATCTCTGCCACACAGTCGGGGATAGATTCATAGTTTTAGTGAAAGCATCACACGATGCGATAAAGTAAAGATCGTGGATGAATTTTGGTAGCATATCCCCTTATTTTAGGATTGTGCCAATAGGGGAGTAGAGGCCATCCACCCACGGAATGCCGGGATGGAAGCCAAAGGAGAGATGGGCGTAGCCCTAGATCCAAAAGGATCTCAATCCTATGGGACAGTGTCCACTTATAGTGGGATTTATTAATATCCCCTAGATAGCCAATGGAGAGCATGCAGTGCCAGAACTCCATGACTTGACGGGGTGACAGAATGTAGGGGGATTAACCCCATTGATTTAGCTCCCGTGAGGGTTGAGTGAAGGATACTGCTTCTCCTCGGAGTGATAGGGTCTTGTGACCAGGGACCATAAGGCTCAGAACTGTTGAGGGTATCGGCATGAGGCTATCGACATGGATGACTACGGCACGAACGATATAGAGGCCTCTACGCCACAAAAGAACAAGTCTCGGCGCGAGGGGGGGAAAGCTCACCCGGCGCGGGAAGAATTTGGCGCGGAACTGGCACTGAGAGAGGGTGGCGCCGGGAGGTTTTTAGGATCAGGGTTTCAAGGGATTTCAGAGGGGTTAGGAGCTAATGGTTTCAGAGAGTTCTTTGAGGTTTTTGAAGGGAGGTGGAGAGGGGGATTTCTGCAGCCCAGTCAAAGAGCAGTCGAACTAGGCCCATCAGGACCAAACAAGGCCACGCTCGCCCGAGTGATAGCCCGCAGGGCCCACTCCGGACTAAAAGCCCAATAAAAGATCGCTCGGGGACCCAACCTTCCTAGCCGGCCCTCAGGCTCGGAAGGCCCGAGCGACGGTCAGGTCATCAGAATGATCTACGCCCGATCTATCCTCAGCCAGGATATAGGGAGGCGCACACGATCGTTCCGATCCATCTCCGTCCGAGCTAGGCCCATCGCCCGGATATGGCTGGCCCCCCTAAGCTCGAAACGGTCGATCGTCGATTGCTTATCCATGCAGATGTTAAGAGTTCTCTGTGAGCAGGAATTTATAAGGGTGAGGGACTCCAGCTCCCCAAGGTGATAATGCTCCCATGATGAGGCAGTAAAAGCCCACGTTGAGGACGTAACTCCCACCTGAAACCCCTTGACTTACAGGACTCCAGAAGATGGTGCACTATTTAACCTAGGGATACCCTCCGGCGAAAGGTAAGGACAACTACATGCTCAAAACTCCTGAGCAGGAACCACTTCACCCTTCTGGTGGAAAGGGATCTCGCGCAGAAGCTACTTCCCCCCTTTCTTTGCTCCCACCATAGCTCTACTAACTTAAGCATCGGAGGGTTTTCCCCAGGGACTCATCCCTGGGCCCCCTGATCCGTTTCCCTTTCTTGCAGTTCACAATTCAGTGATCCTCCGCCCGCTCAGGACTCGCGCGAGATCACGCCTCTTCATCTGGCGCCGTCTGTGGGAAACGAACAAAGAGCCAGAATGGTGCGAAGGAGCTCAGGGAGGAGGTCCGCCGGCGACAGGGTAAAGGCCATGGTAGCGACTGGGGACGGCCCCTCTCGGGCCTCACAGAACCCCCCCTCCAACGCCAACGCCCCCGCCAACGAACCACCACCCCCCCTTGCGACAATAGGGCTACCGCTCCACGGTGGCGCCGACGCCTTCCAAGCCCTCAACGCAAAACTGGATGTCCTCGTGGAACTCATGAGGACCCAGGCGGCCAGGGATGGAAGGTCACGCGCCCTGTCGGGGAGCCCTCCCTGCGAGAATGCATCCCAACACACTGCCGGAGGCCGCTTCACTATCCGCGGCCAGCAGATTATCCGTAACAAGACGGGAGGACCCTCGCAAGCTCCGCCGCCGGAGCAAGAGGCTTACTCCACACCGAGGCGGGGAAAACCTGGGGCACGCCGTCTGAACCCGGAGACCGATGTTCCTGAGGATCGCCAAGACATTCTCCCCAGCCTCGCGCCACAACAGCAGCTGGAGTTATCTCTTCGACTGTGAGAGTTCGAGAGACGCTTCGCAGAACAAGAGCGGGCCCTGCGTGCCCTGCAGAAGGCCTCTCCCCCGGAGGATGAGGAGAAATCCCCTCTCTCTGAGTATATCATGAAGGCAGAGGTGTCTCCCAGAACCTCCATCCCAACCTTCAAGCTCTACGACGGCCAGGGCGACCCGGCCGATCACTACGACAGCTTCGACGCTCTGATGACCCTACACGGAGCGTCCGACGCCATCAAATGCCGAGCCTTCGTGACCACCCTGGTCCAAGGCGCTCAAGCTTGGTTCCGGGCCCTCGCCCCCGGATCCATCCGAGATTTCAAGCAGTTTGGCCGAATCTTCAAAGAGAGTTTCACCGGAAGTGCCCCCCCCAAGGTCGGTAGCGGGGCTCTGGCCCTTAAACAAGCGCAAGGGGAGAGACTCTGGGCTTATATTCACTGATTCAAGTCGGAAGCCCTGAGAATCCCCCACCTAGACGTGGCCTCAGCTATAACCGCACTGACTGGGGGCACCCGGGACGAGAATCTCCGCCGCGAGCTTGTCCTCCACCCTCCCTCGACCCTTGCCGAGCTAGTAACTCTGGCCTTGCGCCATGCCGAGTGCGAAGAAGTACTCAGCGCATGCCGAGATGCAACCGGCTCGGGTCGGGAGGGGGACAAGAAGCGGGCTTCTGAGCCAAGCTCAAGTTCGGGAAAAAGGAGGAACCGGGACTGGGAACACAAGGAACCGTCACGGATGTATGAGTGGTACACCCCACTAGCCGCGCCGGTCTATGAGATCTATGAAGACATCAAAGACTCGGGTCTCCTCCGCCAACCAGAGCCAATGAGGTCGAAGAACCATAATCGTAGCAAGCACTGCTTGTTCCACAGCGATCACGGACACCATACCGGTGACTGCCACCAGCTCCAGGATGAGATCGAGCGCCTCATCCGTCAGGGGCACCTAGCTCGGTTCGTAGCCGAGCACAAGGAGGACTGAGGTGCCCCAGAGGAGATCGACAACACCCCCCGAGGGGTTCACATCAATGGCATCTCCGGAGGAGCAGCATCAGGGGGCGACAGTAGCCGAGGAAGGAAGCGTCATGCCAAGCGGGCGAGCCGAGCCATAGAGCCTCCAAAGGCCCCGCCGAGTGAGCCCCAGGTCATAGTCTTCTCAGACCGAGACCTAGAAGGGCTGAGCACCCCGCATGACGACGCCCTCGTGATTTTGGCTACAATAAATCATTGTAACGTAGATAGGATCCTAGTCGACAATGGGAGTGCCCCTGATGTACTGTCTTATGATTGTTTCCTTAAGATGGGGGAGGATCCATCTAAGCTTCGCCCGAACCGAACCCCTCTCTGCGGGTTCAATGGCCAGGCCACCTATGCCGAGGGAGCCCTAAGCCTGCCGGTTACCCTCGGCACCCCACCCAAAACCGTTACGGTCATGGTGGACTTCATAGTGATTAAAGGTATGATAGCATACAACGCCATCTTCGGCCGGGGAATCCTCAACCGAATAAAAGCGATGCCGTCTACCTATCACCAGAAAATGAAGTTCCCCACCAAAAACGGGTTGGGGGAAGTCCGAGGTAACCAGGCCGCGGCCAGAAGGTGCTACAATATCTCGGTAGAGGTCACAAGGCTGGACGGAAAGGACAAGGACCCCCGGGGAGTCGAGGGTAAATCCGCAACATCCGAACCTGGTGGCGAATTGCTGGCGGTTTTCCTAAACGATGACCCGACCCTAGGAGTGAAGATCGGAGCTGACCTATCGTCTGAGGTTCAACAGCAATATAAAAAATTCCTTTCTGAGTACATCCGAGTTTTTGCTTGGTGTGATGATCAACTCCCTGGGATACCAGAGGAGACTGTAATGCACAAGCTCAGCCTCGACCCTGCCGTGAAGCCCGTACAACAACGCAGAAGGAAGCATGCACCAGAGAAGCAGGCGATCATCAAGGCGCAGGTCACCAAGGGACAAGAGACTGGCCTTTTTAGACCGGTCATGTACCCGACATGGCTAGCCAATGTCGTCCTGGTACCGAAAGCTTCGGGCAAGTGGCGGATGTGCGTGGATTTCACCGACCTGATAAGGCCACCCCTAAGGACTGTTATCCGTTGCAGAGCATCGACCAATTGGTTGACTCAACCTCGGGTAGTGAGATACTCAGCTTCCTAGATGCCTATTCGGGTTACCATCAGATCAGAATGGACCCAGAAGATGTCGAAAAGACCACCTTCATCACCGACTACGGCGTGTACTACTACACCCGGATGCCTTTCGGGTTGAAGAACGCTAGAGCCACGTACCAAAGGCTGGTCAATCACATGTTTGAAGGACAGCTAGGTCGGAACGTCGAGGCCTACATTGACGACATGCTCGTCAAGACCCCCAAGGCAGAAGACCACTTCACCGACCTCGTCGAGACCTTTGACACCCTCCTGAGGTACAACATGAAGCTCAATCCTGCCAAGTGTGCCTTCGGAGTGAGATCTGAAAAGTTCATGGGTTTCCTAGTCACTCAGCGTGGGATCGAGGCCAACCGAGACAAAGTCCATGTCACGCCCCGAACCGATAGCAGCGGAACGTGTCGTTTGCTCGGAACGTGGCTGTTAAACAGTCATGTCAATCAGAGCATAGTTATTTCCATAAAACACAATTTGGACAAATAGTAAATTTTATTTCAAATATAAGTTCTTTACATATTCGGGCCCATAATAAACGAAAAGACTCAATAAAGAAAAACTACAATGTGACATAAGACGCAAGATAACCACACTAGACGGTTCATCTAGGTTGTCGGGGTACTCTTCACTCTTGCCCTTGCCCATCATGTTCGGTCTCGTCGTCACTAAGGTCATTACCTGAAAAATATTGAAAAATGCAGGGTGAGCGAAAGCTCAGTAGGACTTAATATCTCATGCTTCCAAGCTAGCTTTAAGTCAATTACAATTTAACATGCTCATGCAGGTCATGCAAGACATAGAAAATGAGAACTATAATAACATGAGATAAATTCAAAAACTAATATAAACAAACGAGTAAGCAAGATGCTAGATAAACTCATGAAGAGTAAGGACGATGATAATCAAGAGAGTATAGCAAGATCTAATCAAGTACTTTCTCAAGTTAGTCAAGAGCATTCATGAGGAAATATAACATTCATCTCTCTATGACGAACACTATCACGAGAGCTTCAAGGTATCCATTATTGTGCAGGATCTTTGTGACAAGATAACGAGTACTATCAATAGGATAATTCAAGAACATCTATGATGATCGATATAGAAGTAGGACAATTACTTCTACAAGCACCACATAGCATTTACCAAGACACTAAGGGAATATCATGACGATATGATAACCCCTCCAATAAGGCAAATCAAGATCTTTTCATGACGAACAATAAGTTGTAGAAAGGTGTACTATGATGGCAATTACTCCCGATCATCACTATCACGAGAGCATTTGCACATCTAGCACTATATAGGATTGGACAATGCACTAAGGGAAAAATCACGACGATATGACCGCCCATCATGGAAATAGCACTAGTTAGTATTTGGTCGCACACTTAGGAGTTCTCACGACTGTATGATTGCCCCTAAATGCCAATAACCGAGTTGGTGAATGCCAGCACTCGATCATCGTATACCGGTAACGTTTGGACTTTGCCTCGCCCAATAGGGTCAGATCAGGACCCGTAGCATTTAAAATGTCATTTTAGTGGGACCCATAGACCCTGATATTTAATCTAGACTAATTCGATATTAATGGCCAAGAATTTCAAGGATCAAGCATGTACGAGCAATAGGGTAGATTTCATTGAACAGAGATTAATGATAGACCTCAACAAGTCTAGAACAGTGGCACACAAAAATCGAGAGAATTCGAGAAATCTGGGAGATTGGCGTCTCGTCAGAGTGCCATATATTTAAGAATTCGCGCTCACAATGGTGGTCACTCATTCTCTGATCAAAGCATTGAAGAATTGGTGCCTCCACAATACGGTTGCTCTTACACTAAGCGCCCGCCAATAAGGTCACCCCTTTAACATGCTCATGACAGAAAACGGTGATAACCAATGTAGTCACTAATCAAAAGACTAATAGGGTTCCAGGGTTCTTGTGGTATAACCAGCTCAGTCGGCCTTGAGAGAATCCAAGGCTACGAGGAGACTTACGGAGGTCTCAATGACTAACTCGCCAGTCCAAAGGAACGGAATGTCTAATGGAGAGCTCGTATGTCACCGAGAATTGAGGTGTATACGTGAAACAATCATGAAATAGGGACTCCATCTACGGACGTGAGATGAGAGTGCCAAAAGACCCGCAGTATGGGTCAAAAACAGAAGTAAACGGTCAGAACATGATTGCGTTAATTATAGAATTCAAGTCCCTCCAATTCTATAATTAACTATAATTAAATAAACTTATATTATTTGACGCCCGTGGGTGGCGTCATTTATTAATTAGCGTCCTCTAGGGGGACGTTAATTTTTAATGATTTTTAACTTAATTTATTTAACAAGAATTCACATTTATATCTATTTAATTGAATAAATTCAAAAACATACTTTAAAAGGCACATTGATTTATTTAAAATAATTTAAGGAAATAGAATATATGATAATTAGGAGAAAATTACAAGGATTCCATATATATATTTTTCATAATTTTTTGTTATATATTTTAATAAATATGGGTTTTCAAAGATATTCATACATGATATATATATATATATATATATATGTATATATTAATCTGACGCCTAGGAACAGTGGCATCCAATTTTAAAGTAACGATCGTTTTTGGGTCGTTATTTCAAAAAATTGTATTTTCAAACCTCCCGTTTCTATACTTAACCATGTCGGAATCTAGCTTATAATATACCGAAATGACCGGCTCGAAAAACTCTACCTAACCATACGTTCAAAATAATTTTTCTTTAAGAGACGAAGGATCTTGCGATAGGGGACATAAAAAACGGTGCAACCACTTTCACTACCTTGGTCTCCACCCCAATAGTACGCCCATAAAATTTCATGGCCAAAGGATACTTCTATACCTATGAACAACTAAAACTCATAACTAACATATGTTCAATTGACGACTGGTCGTTGGTCATTTTTTTGAATTTCATTAATTGACGACTGTGTTGCTGCCATCTACTATGAATATAATGCCCTAGGCAGGGTCATTAATTCAAAGAAATGACATGGTGAAGGGCGTCATTTCTTTTTTCACCAGATTGATTTATGAACAGTGGTATTTTTCCAATATAATTATTTTTATGACAATATATATATGGATAGGTCAAGAAAAATAGCATGATTCTAAAACTCTATTCATGCATTAAATCAGATTATTGGTTACATAGATATTAAACTTTTAAGCTGTGTAATTTATTAATTCATATGGAATTGACGACCGTTTTGATGGGCGTCAAAAGGAATTAGCGCCCTGATGAGGGTCGCTATTTACAAAAATTTCAGAACTCGACAGAGACACAACGGTGAACTATCTGCATGATGTATATATATGATTTTAGCTTCAAATAATGATTAAACTTAGTTTGGGATATGAAACTTGAGAAAACCTACTTGTTCTAACGATCTAGCATGATGATTATATAATATTTTACTTGGGAGATTGCCTACCTTTTGGTGTTTATAAGGATGGAGATGCAGAACAGTGAAGAACAAATAATAATAGAAGAAGTCTGCTTGCTTCTTCCACTACAGCAACAACAATAGCTTTACATAGCTGCAATTGCACTTCAACGGTAGTAGCACACTATAGCAGAGGAAGAAGACATGCGTGTGTGTCAACGTAGGGAGGAAGAAGACCCCACTATCCGGCACGACCTCCACGAATTCCCTTTCGAATGAATCCTTTTTGCAATGGTCGGGTTCTGCTACTTAAAAGGTGTCTTATTTATAAGATTAACCTCTTGAGAGTCTTACTGCAACTAGTATTTCCTTTATTTAAAATCCTTAACCAAGTTATATCTAAAACCTATTCCTACCCAAACGACAGCCGTCTGCCAAAATTTGTGTGTGAAACCCTAAAACTTATCATATGCACAGTCGATCATGCGTACGTGGATTGGCATATGGAGTTGGCTATTATGAGTGTTGGGTTATAAAAGGAGGAATGGGCTTTGTAGCTCATGTGGCAAGCGTTTGGGGTTGAGGTAAAGTGAGGGTTTTGATATATATATATATATATATACACACGTAGATACATTAAAAAGGTTTGGCCTTTATATATCGAATATGGGTGTAAGTCTTATTAAGTCTTTGTCTATTTTATATATAATTAGATTAATGGATAAGAAAAGCCCATTAATGATAAGGCATTGGCTTCTACTAAAGCTCATTAGTTATTATTAAGGCCCATTAGTTTAGTATTATCTGGGTTGGGTTGGGTTTCATAGCTGGGCTTTTTACCCTACAATTTAACATGTTTAAGTCCTACACCTTTATTTAAGGCCCATTTAATTATGTAACACATTTGTGTGTAGTCTACCTAGTCTCACTTTTAAGAAGCTCATTAGGTTAATATAATTGGGTTGGGTCTTTCTTCTTGCAAATTATCATGGGTTAAGCCTTAAACCTTTATTAAGGCCCACTAATTAAATTTGTTTGAACTATAATGGGCTTTAGCTTCTTCATGTATTTAGTGTAGCTGGACATATTATATATTTCTTGAGATAGAACTTATATAGAGATTTTATATCTTATATATTTATTTATTTATCTATCTTATTGAATTTTACCATTGTCTTGGATAGCAGAGTCGGGTTCTGTCGTATGACACTTAACTCAGTCATGTACCCCTATAGAAGGAATTATTTACAACCTTTTAATTAATATATAGGTTCATTTTCTATTTAGACTATTGCTTTTATCAAAATTTTATTACCCATTTTTATTTTATGACAACTAATAATATCTAACCTTTTAAAAATTTCGGGGTGCTACACCCTCCCCCACTTAAAAGAATTTGGTCCCCAAATTCACATAGTTTCCTTTCCAAAATTTGTGGGGTAAGATCACCATATCTAAAGCATGTATTCTGGCTAGATCATTCATATATCATGCTAAGTACTTAAGGTCATATCCAATTCATGCAAGTTTTAGATGAGATAGGTTTATAGGGTTACCTTCCGTTGCTTGCGGTGCTTCTTCCTTTAAGAGTGGACATCGAGTAATTTTGTGATCTCTGCTTCCACAACGGATGCATTTTCCAAGTTTATACCAACACTCATCCGGATTGTGCCTCCCTTTCTTGCAATGCTCGCACTTTCCTTTAGCCAGAACGATTTGTTGATCATTATTTCGAAGTTTCTTATTCTTACGGAAACCATTACCTACCTTGGACCTCTTCTTGTCGTTCATGATTTCCTTGTTCTTAGCGATCTTTCCCTTGACTCGCTCCATCATATCCATGGCATCTTCTAACAGTTGTGCTTTTCTAACCATCTCAGTGTATGTTTGTATTTCAAGTGGAGCCAATTGAGGAATAAGCTCCACCTTCAAGCCATTCATGAATTGTTTCGCTCTCATCTTTTCCGTACTGACTAGGTGTGGTGCATACCGGGCCAATCTAGAGAATTTTGCCTCATACTCCGCTACTGAGAGACTGCATTGCTTTAGGGACGCAAACTCCATGGCCTTCTTTTCACGTATTCGTTCTGAGAAATATTTCTCATTAAAGTGTTCTACGAATTCCACCCAGGTAACTTGATTATTGGGCAAGATTGCCTCCACAGATCCCCACCAGACTCGAGCATCTTTCTCTAGTTGGTAGGTTCCCAGTAATACCTTTTCTTCATTGGTGCATTGCATGACCCTAAAGTTTCTTTCTATTTCTTGCACCCAATTCTCCGCTTCATCCGGGTCGGTAGACCCACTAAACTTAGGGGGATTCATCTTTTGAAATTTTCGATGCAGATCCCCAGCTCCGTGTTGAGCTCCACCTTGTGCAACTTGTTGTAGTGCTTGTGTTAATCCTTGAACTGTACGTTGCATTTCCCTCCATTGGGCTCTTTCGGCGGCCATCTTAGCCTACAAGAACAAGATTTAGAATTAACGATTACTCTTATTTTGATATTATCTAACGCAGATGTGACATATTTTATTATTTCACCCATGGCTCTACCCCCAAATCCCACAGGATTCCTATAGGATAACTGACAAGGATGACTCAAACTATAACTTGGACTGGATGACCTAGGGATTTAGAAAGCCTAGGCTCTGATACCACCTTCTGTCACGTCCCGAACCGATAGCAGCAGAACATGTCGTTTGCTCGGAATGTGGTAGTTAAACAGTCATGTCAATCAGAGCATAGTTATTTCCATAAAACACAATTTGGACAAATAGCAAATTTTATTTCAAATATAAGTTCTTTATATATTCGGGCCCATAATAAAAGAAAAGACTCAATAAAGAAAAACTACAATGAGACATAAGACGCAAGATAACCACACTAGACGGTTCATCTAGGTTGTCGGGGTACTCTTCACTCTTGCCCTTGCCCATCATGTTCGGTCTCGTCGTCACTAAGGTCATTACCTGAAAAACATTGGAAAACGTAGGGTGAGCGAAAGCTCAGTAGGACTTAATATCTCATGCTTCCAAGCTAGCTTTAAGTCAATTACAGTTTAACATGCTCATGCAGGTCATGCAAGACATAGAAAACGAGAACTATAATAACACGAGATAAATTCAAGAACTAATATAAACAAACGAGTAGGCAAGATGCTAGATAAACTCATGAAGAGTAAGGGCGATGATAATCAAGAGAGTATAGCAAGATCTAATCAAGTACTTTCTAAAGTTAGTCAAGAGCATTCATGAGGAAATATAACATTCATCTCTCTATGACGAACACTATCACGAGAGCTTCAAGGTATCCATTATTGTGAAGGATCTTTGTGACAAGATAACGAGTGCTATCAATGGGATAATTCAAGAACATCTATGATGATCGATATAGAAGTAGGATAATTACTTCTACAAGCACCACATAGCATTTGCCAAGACACTAAGGGAATATCACGACGATATGATAACCCCTCTAATAAGGCAAATCAAGATCTTTTCATGACGAACAATAAGTTGTAGAAAGGTGTACTATGATGGCAATTACTCCCGATCATCACTATCACGAGAGCGTTTGCACATCTAGCACTATATAGGATTGGCCAATGCACTAAGGGGAAAATCACGACGATATGACCGCCCCTCATGGAAATAGCACTAGTTAGTATTTGGTCACACACTTAGGAGTTTTCACGACTGTATGATTGCCCCTAAATGCCAATAACCGAGTTGGTGAATGCCAGCACTCGATCATCGTATACCGGTAACGTTTGGACTTTGCCTCACCCAATAGGGTCAGATCAGGACTCGTAGCATTTAAAATTTCATTTTAGTGGGACCTATAGCCCTTGACATTTAATCTAGACTAATTCCATATTAATGGCCAAGAATTTCAAGGATCAAGCATGTACGAGCAATAGGGTAGATTTCATTGAACAGAGATTCAAGATAGACCTCGACAAGTCTAGAACAGTGGCACACAAAAACTGAGAGAATTCGAGAAATCTGGGAGATTGGCGTCTCGTCAGAGTGCCATATATTTAAGAAGTCGCGCCCACAATGGTGGTCACTCATTCTCTGATCAAAGCATTGAGGAATTGGTGCCTCCACAATACGGTTGCTCTTACACTAAGCGCCCGCCAATAAGGTCACCCCTTCAACATGCTCATGATAGAAAACGGTGATAACCAATGTAGTCACTAATCAAAAGACTAATAGGGTTCCAGGGTTCTTGTGGTACAACTAGCTCAGTCGGCCTTGAGGGAATCTAAGGCTACGAGGAGACTTACGGAGGTCCCAATGACTAACTCGCTAGTCCAAAGGAACGGAATGTCCAATGGAGAGCTCGTATGTCACCGAGAGTTGAGGTGTATACGTGAAACAATCATGAAACAGGGACTCCATCTACGGACGTGAGATGAGAGTGCCAAAAGACCCGCGGTATGGGTCAAAAACGGAAGTAAACTGTCAGAACATGATTGCGTTAATTATAGAATTCAAGTCCCTCCAATTCTATAATTAACTATAATTAAATAAACTTAAATTATTTGACGCCCGTGGGTGGCGTCATTTATTAATTAGCGTCATCTTGGGGGACGTTAATTTTTATGATTTTTAACTTAATTTATTTAACAAGAATTCACATTTATATCTATTTAATTGAATAAATTCAAAAACATACTTTAAAAGGCACATTGATTTATTTAAAATAATTTAAGGAAATATAATATATGATAATTAGGAGAAAAATACAAGGATTCCATATATATATTTTTCATAATTTTCTGTTATATATTTTAATAAATATGAGTTTTCAAAGATATTCATACATGATATATATATATATATATATATATGTATATGTATATGTATATATTAATCTGACGCCTAGGAACAGTGGCGTCCAATTTTAAAGTAACGACCGTTTTTGGGTCGTTCTTTCAAAAAATTGTATTTTCAAACCTCCCATTTCTATACTTAACCATGTCGGAATCTAGCTTATAATATACCGAAATGACCGGCTCGAAAAACTCTACCTAACCATACGTTCAAAATAATTTCTCGTTAAGAGACGGGGGATCTTGAGATAGAGGGCACGAAAAATGGTTCAACCACCTTCACTACCTTGGTCTCCACCCCAATAGTACGCCCATAAACTTTCATGGCCAAAGGATACTTCTATACCTATGAACAACTAAAACTCATAACTAACATATGTTCAATTGACGACTGGTCGTTGGTCATTTTTTTGAATTTCATTAATTGACGACTGTGTTGCTGCCATCTACTATGAATATAACGTCCTAGGCAAGGTCGTTAATTCAAAGAAATGACATGGTGAAGGGTGTCATTTCTTTTTTCACCAGATTGATTTATGAACAGTGGTATTTTTCAAATATAATTATTTTTATGACAATATATATATGGATAGGTCAACAAAAATAGCAGGATTCCAAAACTCTATTCATGCATTAAATCAGATTATTGGTTACATAGATATTAAATTTTTAAGCTGTGTAATTTATTAATTCATATGGAATTGACGACCGTTTTGATGGGCGTCAAAAGGAATTAGTGCCCTGATGAGGGTCGCTATTTACAAAAATTTCAGAACTCGACAGAGACACAACGGTGAACTTTCTGCATGATGTATATATATGATTTTAACTTCAAATCATGATTAAACTTAGTTTGGGATACGAAACTTTAAAAAATCTACTTGTTCTAACGATCTAGCATGATGATTATATAATATTTTGCTTGGGAGATTGCCTACCTTTTGGTGTTTATAAGGATGGAGATGCAGAACAGTGAAGAACAAATAATAATAGAAGAAGTCTGCTTGCTTCTTCTACTACAGCAACAACAATAGCTTTACATAGCTGCAATTGCACTTCAACGGTAGTAGCACACTATAGCAGAGGAAGAAGACATGCGTGTGTGTCAACGTAGGGAGGAAGAAGACCCCACTATCCTGCACGACCTCCACGAATTCCCTTTCGAATGAAGCCTTTTTGCAATGGTCGGGTTCTGCTACTTAAAAGGTGTCTTATTTATAAGATTAACCTCTTGAGAGTCTTACTTCAACTAGTATTTCCTTTATTTAAAATCTTTAACCAAGTTATATCTAAACCCTATTCCTACCCAAACGACAGCCGTCTGCCAAAATTTGTGTGTGAAACCCTAAAACTTATCATATGCACAGTCGATCATGGGTACGTGGATTGGCAAATGGAGTTGGCTATTAGGAGTGTTGGGTTATAAAAGGAGGAATGGGCTTTGTAGCTCATGTGGCAAGTGTTTGGGGTTGAGGTAAAGTGAGGGTTTTGATATAAATATATATACACACGTAGATACATTAAAAAATGTTTGGCCTTTATATATCGAATATGGGTGTGAGTCTTATTAAGTCTTTCTCTATTTTATATATAATTAGATTAATGGATAAGAAAAGCCCATTAATGATAAGGCATTGGCTTCTACTAAAGCTCATTAGTTATTATTAAGGCCCATTAGTTTAGTATTATCTGGGTTGGGTTGGGTTTCATAGCTGGGCTTTTTACCCTACAATTTAACATGTTTAAGTCCTACACCTTTATTTAAGGCCCATTTAATTATGTAACACATTTGTGTGTAGTCTACCTAGTCTCACTTTTAAGAAGCTCATTAGGTTAATATAATTGGGTTGGGTCTTTCTTCTTGCAAATTATCATGGGTTAAGCCTTAAACCTTTATTAAGGCCCACTAATTAAATTTGTTTGAACTATAATGGGCTTTAGCTTCTTCATGTATTTAGTGTAGCTGGACATATTATATATTTCTTGAGATAGAACTTATATAGAGATTTTATATCTTATATATTTATTTATTTATCTATCTTATTGAATTTTACCATTGTCTTGGATAGCAGAGTCGGGTTCTGTCGTATGACACTTAACTCAGTCATGTACCCCTATAGAAGGAATTATTTACAACCTTTTAATTAATATATAGGTTCATTTTCTATTTAGACTATTGCTTTTATCAAAATTTTATTACCCATTTTTATTTTATGACAACTAATAATATCTAACCTTTTAAAAATTTCGGGGTGCTACACCCTCCCCCACTTAAAAGAATTTGGTCCACAAATTCACATAGTTTCCTTTCCAAAATTTGTGGGGTAAGATCACCATATCTAAAGCATGTATTCTGGCTAGATCATTCATATATCATGCTAAGTACTTAAGGTCATATCCAATTCATGCAAGTTTTAGATGAGATAGGTTTATAGGGTTACCTTCCGTTGCTTGCGGTGCTTCTTCCTTTAAGAGTGGACATCGAGTAATTTTGTGATCTCTGCTTCCACAACGGATGCATTTTCCAAGTTTATACCAACACTCATCCGGATTGTGCCTCCCTTTCTTGCAATGCTCGCACTTTCCTTTAGCCAGAACTATTTGTTGATCATTATTACGAAGTTTCTTATTCTTACGGAAACCATAACCTACATGGACATCTTCTTGTCGTTCGTTCCATTTTCCTTGTTCTTGGATCCATTTGGTAAGTCCTTCTTGGCGGCCTTTCCTTTGATTCTTTCCATCATATCCATAGCATCTTCCAAGAGTTGAGCTTTTCTAACCATCTCCGTATATGTTTGAATTTCTAGTGGAGCTAGTTGAGGTATAAGTTCCACCTTCAAGTCATTCATAAATCTCTTTGCTCTCATTTTCTCCGTGCAAACCAAGTGTGGTGCATATCGGGCCAATCTAGAAAACCTCGCTTCATACTCGGCGACTGACAGACGACGTTGCTTCAAAGCCGCAAATTCCATAGCTTTCTTCTCGCGAATTCTTTCCGAGAAATACTTTTCATTAAAGTGTTCTAAGAATTCGTCCCATGTAACTTGCTCGTTAGGCAAGATTGCTTCCACGGATCCCCATCATACTCGGGCATCCTTCTCTAATTGATATGTTCCTAATAGTACATTCTCTTCATCGGTGCATTGCATCACCTTAAAGGTCCTTTCTATTTCTTGCACCCAATTCTCCGCTTCATCCGGGTCGGTAGACCCACTAAACTTAGGGGGATTCATCTTTTGAAACTTTCGATGCATTCCCCAGCTCCGTGTTGAGCTCCACCTTGTGCAACTTGTTGTAGTGCTTGTGTTAATCCTTGAACTGTACGTTGCATTTCCCTCCATTGGGCTCTTTCGGCGGCCATCTTAGCCTATAAGAACAAGATTTAGAATTAACGATTACTCTTATTTTGATATTATCTAACGCAGATGTGACATATTTTATTATTTCACCCATGGCTCTACCCCCAAATCTCACAGGATTCCTATAGGTTAACTGACAAGGATGACTCAAACTATAACTTGGACTGGATGACCTAGGGATTTAGAAGGCCTATGCTCTGATACCACCTTCTGTCACGTCCCGAACCGATAGCAGCGGAACATGTCGTTTGCTCGGAATGTGGCAGTTAAACAGTCATGTCAATCAGAGCATAGTTAGTTCCATAAAACACAATTTGGACAAATAGCAAATTTTATTTCAAATATAAGTTCTTTTAATATTCAGGCCCATAATAAACGAAAAGACTCAATAAAGAAAAACTACAATGAGACATAAGACGCAAGATAACCACACTAGACAGTTCATCTAGGTTGTCGGGGTACTCTTCACTCTTGCCCTTGCCCATCATGTTCGGTCTCGTCGTCACTAAGGTCATTACCTGAAAAATATTGGAAAACACAGGGTGAGCGAAAGCTCAGTAGGACTTAATATCTCATGCTTCCAAGCTAGCTTTAAGTCAATTACAGTTTAACATGCTCATGCAGGTCATGCAAGACATAGAAAACGAGAACTATAATAACACGAGATAAATTCAAGAACTAATATAAACAAACGAGTAAGCAAGATGCTAGATAAACTCATGAAGAGTAAGGACGATGATAATCAAGAGAGTATAGGAAGATCTAATCAAGTACTTTCTCAAGTTAGTCAAGAGCATTCATGAGGAAATATAACATTCATCTCTCTATGACGAACACTATCACGAGAGCTTCAAGGTATCCATTATTGTGAAGGATCTTTGTGACAAGATAGCGAGTACTATCAAAAGGATAATTCAAGAACATCTATGATGATCAATATAGAAGTAGGATAATTACTTCTACAAGCATCACATAGCATTTGCCAAGACACTAAGGGAATATCACGACGATATGATAACCCCTCCAATAAGGCAAATCAAGATCTTTTCATGACGAACAATAAGTTGTAGAAAGGTGTACTATGATGGCAATTACTCCCGATCATCACTATCACGAGAGCGTTTGCACATCTAGCACTATATAGGATTGGCCAATGCACTAAGGGGAAAATCACGACGATATGACCGCCCCTCATGAAAATAGCACTAGTTAGTATTTGGTCGCACACTTAGGAGTTCTCACGACTGTATGATTGCCCCTAAATGCCAATAATCGAGTTGGTGAATGCCAGCACTCGATCATCGTATACCGGTAACGTTTGGACTTTGCCTCGCCCAATAGGGTCAGATCAGGACCCGTAGCATTTAAAATGTCATTTTAGTGGGACCTATAGCCCTTGACATTTAATCTAGACGAATTCCATATTAATGGCCAAGAATTTCAAGGATCAAGCATGTACGAGCAATAGGGTAGATTTCATTGAACAGAGATTCAAGATAGACCTCTACAAGTCTAGAACAGTGGCACACAAAAACTGAGAGAATTCGAGAAATCTGGGAGATTGGCATCTCGTCAGAGTGCCATATATTTAAGAAGTCGCGCCCACAATGGTGGTCACTCATTCTCTAATCAAAGCATTGAGGAATTGGTGCCTCCAGAATACGGTGCTCTTACACTAAGCGCCCGCCAATAAGGTCACCCCTTCAACATGCTCATGACAGAAAACGGTGATAACCAATGTAGTCACTAATCAAAAGACTAACAGGGTTCCAGGGTTCTTGTGGTACAACCAGCTCAGTCGGCCTTGAGGGAATCCAAGGCTACGAGGAGACTTATGGAGGTCCCAATGACTAACTCGCCAGTCCAAAGGAACGGAATGTCCAATGGAGAGCTCGTATGTCACCGAGAGTTGAGGTGTATACGTGAAACAATCATGAAACAGGGACTCCATCTACGGACGTGAGATGAGAGTGCCAAAAGACCCGCGGTATGGGTCAACGGAAGTAAACGGTCAAAATATGATTGCGTTAATTATAAAATTCAAGTCCCTCCAATTCTATAATTAACTATAATTAAATAAACTTATATTATTTGACGCCCGTGGGTGGCGTCATTTATTAATTAGCGTCCTGTTGGGGGACGTTAATTTTTATGATTTTTAACTTAATTTATTTAACAAGAATTCACATTTATATCTATTTAATTGAATAAATTCAAAAACATACTTTAAAAGGCACATTGATTTATTTAAAATAATTTAAGGAAATAGATTATATGATAATTAGGAGAAAAATACAAGGATTCCATATATATATTTTTCATAATTTTCTATTATATATTTTAATACATATGAATTTTTAAAGCTATAATTACAAGATATATACATTTATAGATATATATATATAATTTGACGACCCTTTTGTACGTCGTCAAAAGGATTGGACGACTATACACATGTCGTCATTTTCAAAATTTGTCAAATTGTGTCAATGCTTTAGTCCTCTCATTTCCCGACTTAACCACGTCGGAATCGAGCTTATAATATACCGAAATGACCGGCTCGAAAAACTCTATCTAACCAGATGTTCAAAATAATTTTTTGTCGAGAGATGGGGGATCTTGAGATAGGGGGCACAAAAAATGGTGCAACCACTTTCACTACCTCGGTCTCCACTCCAATAGTACGCCCATAAATTTTCATGGCCAAAGGATACTCCGATACCCATGAACAACTATTAATGCTAAAACTCATAACTAACATTTATACAATTGACAATTGTTCGTTCATCAAATTTCAGAATTTAATCAAATGACGACATGGTTGCTGTCACCCTTTATACTTATAGCGCCCTTAACAGTGTCGTTAATTCAAAGAAATGACATGGTGAAGGGCGTCATTTCTTTTTTCACCAGATTGATTTATGAACAGTGGTATTTTTCCAATATAATTATTTTTAGTACAATATATATATGGATAGGTCAACAAAAATAGCAGGATTCCAAAACTATATTCATGCATTAAATCAGATTATTGGTTACATAGATATTAAATTTTTAAGCTGTGTAATTTATTAATTCATATGGAATTGACGACCGTTTTGATGGGCGTCAAAAGGAATTAGCTCCCTGATGAGGGTCGCTATTTACAAAAATTTCAGAACTCGACATAGACACAACGGTGAACTATCTGCATGATGTATATATATGATTTTAGCTTCAAATCATGATTAAACTTAGTTTGGGATACGAAACTTGAGAAAATCTACTTGTTCTAACGATCTAGCATGATGATTATATAATAATTTGCTTGGGAGATTGCCTACCTTTTGGTGTTTATAAGGATGGAGATGCAGAATAGTGAAGAACAAATAATAATACAAGAAGTCTGCTTGCTTCTTCCACTACAGCAACAACAATAGCTTTACATAGCTACAATTGCACCTCAACGGTAGTAGCACACTATAGCAGAGGAAGAAGACATGCGTGTGTGTCAACGTAGGGAGGAAGAAGACCCCACTATCCTGCACGAACTCCACGAATTCCCTTTTGAACGAAGCCTTTTTGCAATAGTCGGGTTCTGCTACTTAAAAGGTGTCTTATTTATAAGATTAACCTCTTGAGAGTCTTACTGCAACTAGTATTTCCTTTATTTAAAATCCTTAACCAAGTTATATCTAAAACCTATTCCTACCCAAACGACAGCCGTCTGCCAAAATTTGTGTGTGAAACCCTAAAACTTATCATATGCACAGTCGATCATGGGTACGTGGATTGGCATATGGAGTTGGCTATTATGAGTGTTGGGTTATAAAAGGAGGAATGGGCTTTGTAGCTCATGTGGCAAGTGTTTGGGGTTGAGGTAAAGTGAGGGTTTTGATATATATATATATACACACGTAGATACATTAAAAAGGTTTGGCCTTTATATATCGAATATGGGTGTAAGTCTTATTAAGTCTTTCTCTATTTTATATATAATTAGATTAATGGATAAGACAAGCCCATTAATGATAAGGCATTGGCTTCTACTAAAGCTCATTAGTTATTATTAAGGCCCATTAGTTTAGTATTATCTGGGTTGGGTTGGGTTTCATAGCTGGGCTTTTTACCCTACAATTTAACATGTTTAAGTCCTACACCTTTATTTAAGGCCCATTTAATTATGTAACCCATTTGTGTGTAGTCTACCTAGTCTCACTTTTAAGAAGCTCATTAGGTTAATATAATTGGGTTGGGTCTTTCTTCTTGCAAATTATCATGGGTTAAGTCTTAAACCTTTATTAAGGCCCACTAATTAAATTTGTTTGAACTATAATGGTATAGCAACCCTGGTAAAATAAAAGGAAGATTTCAAGAAAGATTAAGTAAGTAAATGATAAGAACCAAAATGAATAAATAATAAGTCAAATGTAAATAACGCCTCTCAACAAGGCGCGATTTAAATAAGAAATGCCTTCACCTGAGGCGTTAATTCAAAAAGTGACGCATATACCAAAGGTCGTCAAATTTCAAAACGTCCAAAACGAATAAAAGGAAAGGGAAAGAAACGCTTTCTTCTTGGGCGCGAATTACAAAAGAAATGGTACAGGTCAAGACGTCAATTAAAATGCACGCCCTAACCTAAGGCGTTAATTGCATTTGTGTTCCATTCGAACCAGGAGACTATCCAGGGTAAGTTTTAGGATTGGTACGTGTTTGGTTGAATATAGAAGGACTCTATCCAGGAAATATATCTTCCAATCGAATTCTAACTCCATTGGGATTCCAAAAATCCTATAAATACCTTTCTAATCGAACCTGTTCGCTATTTTTGGCGAACCGTTCTGCTGTTGCTGTATGTGAAGAATAGGTTGTTCTTCTTCCTCTGCCTTCGGTTATGGATATGAAGAATATTAATGTTCTTCATCTTCTTATTCTGTAGGTTGCCTGTAGCAAGTAGTAACTCTCTTGTCTAGTTGAAGAACGTGGGCTCTTCATCAACATCCTCTTCATCTGTTTACAGTGAAGAAGGAAGCTATTGATTCCTCTACGAGCAAAGAAGAAATTTCTTCCTATGCTCATCTATTGTCACCTTCGCACCATCTGGAGGCTGCTATTACCTGGCTATTGGATTGCTGTTATCCTTAGAGTTGCCGTTTACACCACTTTCAGGAGACTCTGTTTAGAATAGAGTATCAACTTTCGTCACGTAATTTCACCCAGAACATCATCAGGTAGGTTTTCTCAAGAATTGTAGCCCAAACTAGCGTAAAATTTATGATATTATCATATGTTAGATCATGCATATTGGGTTACTGCGATTTTGATGTTTTCTGTGAAACTTTGGAAAGAGGTGACCCTCTCTAGGGCGCTAATTCAATTTCTGACGACTGACAGAAGTGTCGTCAATTCCATATAATTAGTAAATACCCATGTTTAAAAGTTAATATCTATGAAACCTGTAGTTAAATCTAATGCATGATAATATATCTCGAATCCTGATATTTTTCTTGTCCTGGCCATGTACTTTGTTTCCTGAAAATTATTATCTTGGTAATTACCACTGTTCATGATAAATCCTGGAAAAGAATGAATTAACGACCTCCAGTAGGTCGTCTTTTATGAAAGTGACGCCCCTGGCTAAGGCGCGTTTTTATAAAAAATACAGAATTAAGAAAATTTCAGCAAAATAGAAATTTATAATGGACGACTGTTACTGAAGTCGTCAAATTGAAAATAAACAACCCCGTGCAGGGCGTTAATTTATTAAGTAGTGACTTATGTTAAGTCGCTAATTTCCTGTGTTATTATACTGTTTTCTGTGAACCGAGGGTTTCATATATATATATATATATATATATCGGCACTATATTCCATCCCGTGAATATAGTCCCATGTTCCACGATGTTTTACCGATTACCCCTCAATTCTCGGTGATAGATGAACCCTCCATCGGACATTCCATTCCTTTGGACCGGTAACTTTATCATAGAGACCTCCGTAAGTCTCCTCGTAGCCTTGGATTCCCTCAAGGCCGACCGAACAGGTTGTACCATAAAAACCCTTTACACTATTTTGCCATGTCACTCTATAGAAACATGGTATACCGGCCCTCATGATATGCTATGTGGATATCATGAGAATATTCTTAATGGGATGTGGAAATCATGCCATTATTATGATGTTCTTGTGGACCTCAATTCTATATCAAATGACATGACCATCTATATATGGACACTTACTTGTCATGGTACCCAATTAGGGAACCAACTCCACCCAGTTTTATCGATACTCGTGTTTATATCGTTATTATCTTCCTTATACATCAAGTTCAATTTTGAACTCTACTCTATCTTGAATATCCACAAGCTTTTTCTTGAAATTCCATATTGGCTATGCTATAAAGTGGATGTCTAGATCTATCTTTAATGCTATGCATATAAGGGCCCGATCTAGTCCTGTGAGGAGCACCCAAAAGTACTAGTGCCCATGGGAGTTGTAATGATCACGGTGTCTAGCATTGCACCGAAGTACTTTCTCTTTTGATCTTTGACATTCCACACTCTCTCTTTCCTCCGTGCGTGACTCGACTTGCGTGACTTTACTAGCATGGCCCGACAAGGGCAAAGTAATTGCGTGAAATAGCCAATAATCTATAAAGTCTCTCATGAATATTTCTAGTTTAAGACTCGCTTGGATGTTTTACACGACGTGTTATTCTATTGATTAGTTATTTCTACATGCATAGCCATATTACATTTACATGTGATAAATTGTAATTACTTAAACCCATTGCTAGTTCTTGAGATATAACTTCCTACTGAGCGTTCGCTCACTTGGTGTTTCCCTACTTTTCAGGTAAGTCCGACGACGAGACTCAATCGGACAGGGAAGGTCAAGAGTGAAAGAGATTAGAGCTTCTCAAAGCGTCAACTAGTCTTGTCTTTTGTATATTTTCTTGAGTCAATTTTGTACTTTTCTTTTTATTAAGTTTAGCATTTTCAAGGGATTATAATAGAAATACTTTTGTGAAGGAATAAAAGGATTGGGTTATCTTTACTCTTGTGCATCTCTGATTTGGTGTCGAATACACTAATACTCTGATTGACATAATCGATATAAACTCGTCACGCGTCTCCGGGTATCTTCCGCGCTTGGGGCGTGACAGTTTTTGTGGTATCAGAGCCTAGGGTATTCAATTCCTAGGAAACCCAAGTCCAAGGATAAGTCTGAACCTCTAACCAGTGAGATTGGGTAGAACCAAGGGTTAAAGTCAACATAGAATTAAAAGCATTTTAACGCAATCACATACTAATATAGCTATTGTAATTGTAGGACAATGGCTGCCGAACGTGCTCAATGGCGCAACATGCAACGCACTCTTCAAGACATGACCCAGGCACTTCAACAAGTGGCACAAGGAGGTGCACATCGTGGAGCAGGAAATCTCCACCAAAGCTTCAAGAACATGAACCCTCCTAAGTTCATGGGATCCACTGATCCAGATGATGCCGAGCACTGGATCCGAGAGACGGAACGTGTTTTTAGAGTCATGCAATGTTCGGACCAAGAGAAGGTCCTGTTAGCCACATTTCAACTAGAAAGAGACGCCCGATGCAGGTGGGAGTTGGTAGAAGCCACATTAGATCAAGGACAAGTTACTTGGGAGAAGTTTGTTGAACATTTCAACAATAAATATTTCTCAGATCGAGTTCAAGAGAAGAAAGCCGCTGAATTCGCCGCACTTAAGCAATGATCTTTGTCGGTGGCTGAATATGAAGCGCAGTTCTCAAGGCTGTCTCGGTACGCTAAACACTTAGTTAGTACTGAGAAGATGAAAGCTCGAAGATTCCTTAATGGGCTCAGGCCCCAATATATCACACAACTGGCACCGTGGAACATACAAGTCTATTCGGAGATGGTTCGACGAGCCCAATTACTAGAAGATGCCACGGAACTATCTGATAGGATCCGTGGGAAAGACAAGAAGGAGAATGTTACTAGCTATTGCACCTTCAAACCCAATTTCAAGAAGAGGCCAAGTAATGGAGGTACTCCCTCCCAGGAGCAAAAGTTCAAGAAGACCAAACCTTTCTCCATCACCACTACACCTTCTAAGGTGGTATGTAAGCACTGTGATAAGGCCGGGCACAAGGCCGAAGAATGTTGGAGGAAACTTGGAGCGTGTCTCCGTTGTGGGAGCCGTGATCATCGGATTCCCGACTGTCCCCTACTCAATGATCAAGTCAGTGACGGAAAGCGCCCGGTGACGAAGAATGCTCGTCTCCAAGCTATTAAGGAGGCGGAACAAGACGAAGGCGGACTAGTAGAAGGTACACTGAAAGTTTGTTCCAAGTCTGCACATGTCTTATTTGATACGGGTGCATCATAGTCTTTTATTTCCAAGAAGTTTGCTGACCCACTACCTATGTAACCGGAATGGATGAAAATATTTTTATCTACTCCTCTCGGAAACGAAACCGATATTACTCACCATTTTCAAAACTGTGAAGTCTTGGTAAAAGGAAGAAATCTTCCTATCAACCTCATATGTTTATACCTAAAGGAATATGATGTCATATTGGGAGCAGACTGGTTATATAGGTATCAGGCAACCGTGGATTGCCGTAACAGCAAAGTTACTTTCATGGACTTTCCAGAACTAGTCTATTCTAGCCCTAAGAGTCGGAGCAAGTCACCTCTTATTTCAGCTCTCCGAGCTAGCAAGCTAATAAGGAAAGGATGTGTATCTTTCCTTGCATTTGTCACCATTAAGGAGACTAAGGAGACTAAGCTAGAAGACATCCCAGTTGTGCAAGAATTTCCGAACGTGTTTCTGAAGGATTTGCCTGGATTACCTCCACAAAGAGAAGTGGCCTTCACCATCGACTTGGTCCCTGGTGCTGGACCAGTTTCTAAGGCACCATATAGGATGTCCCCTGCCGAACTCAAGGACCTGAAGGAGCAATTGATGGAACTTCTCAAGAAGGGATTTATTAGACCAAGCACTTCCCCGTGGGGAGCACCTGTGCTATTTGTAAAGAAGAAAGATGGATCCATGAGATTATGCATCGACTATCGACAGTTGAATCATCTCACTACCAAGAACAAGTATCGACTGTCGAGAATCGATGAGTTATTTGACCAAATATCTGGATCCATGTATTTTTCGAAGATTGATCTCAGGTCGGGATATCACCAACTAAGGATCAAAGATGAGGATATTTATAAGACCGCGTTCAGAAGCAGGTATAGGCACTATGAATTTGTTGTTATGCCTTTTGGACTAACAAATACCCCTGCTGCCTTTATGTAGTTGATGAATAGTATATTCAGGCCTCATCTAGATCAATTCATAGTGGTTTTCATTGATGATATATTGATCTATTCAAAGACCAAGGAAGAGCACGAGGAGCATTTGAGAATAGCATTACAAATATTGAGGATGAATCAGTTATATGCAAAGCTCAGCAAATGTGAATTTTGGTTAGGAGAAGTAGCTTTCTTGGGGCATGTTATATCAAAAGATGGTTTATCCGTAGATCCATCAAAGGTTGAAGCTGTAAGGAATTGGGAAAGACCGACCAATGCTAGCGAGATCCGTAGTTTCTTGGGTCTTGCGGGCTACTATCGGTGATTCATCAAGGATTTCTCCAAGATAGCCGTACCACTCACTAGGGTAACTCACAAGGAGATACGTTATGAATGGAGTGAGGAATGTGAAAGAAGCTTCCAAGCTCTCAAAGATCATCTAACTACTGCCCCGGTTTTAGCTTTACCAATTGAAGGCGAGAGATTCGAGATATACACCAATGCATCTGGCATTGGCCTCGGATGTGTTTTAATGCAACAAGGGAAGGTTATAGCATACTCTTCTCGCCAATTGAAGAAGCACGAGGAGAACTACCCAGTTCATGATTTAGAATTGGCTGCGGTAGTATTTGCACTGAAGATATGGAGACATTATCTGTACGAAGTGTAGTTTATTGTATACTCTGACCATAGAAGCTTAAGTATCTCTTCTCTCAGAAGGAATTGAATATGAGGCAAAGACGTTGGCTAGAGTATCTTAAAGACTTCGACTTCGACTTCACTATACAACATCATCCTGGAAAGGGTAATCCTGTAGCCGATGCCCTCAGTCGAAAGCCAAGAGCACTATTAGCCAATTGTATGATTCAGGAGTGGAAGTTGCTAGAATAATTCTCTAAACTTAATATAAGCATGGATAAGGACAGTAGGTGTGTCACCTTATCCCATATGAGCATACAGCCAGACTTGCCATCCGAAATACAAGGACTTCAAGGTAGTGACCCCGTACTAGTGGAAATCAAGGGCAAAATGGAAGAACAACCTGATTTCAAATTAGCACCAGATGGAAGATTGATGTTCAGAAGTAAAACATGTATACCGAATTGCCCAGAGCTAAAGAAGAAAATCTTAGATGAAGCTCACAGATCAAGGTACACGATTCATCCAGGATCAACTAAGATGTACCAAGATTTGAAAAGGACCTTTTGGTGGCCCAATATGAAAAGAGAAATAGCGGATTTTGTGTCTCGCTGTCTCACATGTCAACAAGTCAAGGCAGAACACCAAAAGCCTGCCGGTAAGCTACATCCTCTAGATATTCCCAAGTGGAAGTGGGAGGATATCGGTATGGACTTCATTATGGGTCTGTCCAAATCAAAGGAAGGATATGACGGAATATGGGTTATCATCGACCGATTGACCAAATCGGCACACTTCTTGCCAATCAAGAGTCGATGGTCAGTTGATGTTCTTGCTGCATTATACCTTAAAGAGATAGTCAGGTTACATGGAGTACCTGTCTCAATCATGTTTGACAGAGACCCCCGTTTTACAACTCACTTTAGGAAGGGTTTACAACATTCACTAGGGACGAGACTTAACTTTAGTACAGCTTTTCATCCTCAAATGGATGGTCAGACCGAGAGAACTAATCAGGTGGTTGAAGATATGCTCAGAGCTTGCATCATTGATTTTGGTGGAAGCTGGCATGATCACTTGCCTTTGGTTGAATTTGCATACAATAACAGCTACCAGGCAAGTATACAAATGGCACCTTTCGAAGCTTTATACGGAAGGAGTTGCCGATCGCCTTTGTGTTGGGACGAAGTTGGCGAAAAACAACTATTAGGTCCAGACATGGTAAGGGATACCACTGAAAAGATTCAGTTGATTAGAGAAAGACTTTAAGTTGCTCAGTCTAGATAGAAGGCTTATGCTGATACACGAAGAAGAGATCTCGAATTCCAAGTAGGAGATCACGTATTTCTCAAGATATCACCTGGACGTGGAATAAGGAGATTTGGTGTTAAGGGCAAGCTTACACCAAGGTTTATCGGACCTTTTGAGATACTAGAAAGAGTTGGCGAGATTGCTTACTGCGTCGCTTTACCTCCTCAATTGTCCGAAGTTCATAATGTATTCCACATATCAATGTTGAAGGAATATGTGCATGATCCGTCACATATCATTGATTATGGAGACCTGGTGATTCAAAGGGATCTCACTTATGAACAAAGGCCCATGAAGATCCTCGATCGCGAGGTACGAACATTAAGGAACAAAATTATTCTCGTGGTTAAGGTGCAATGGAGTAAATGTTCAGAACACGAAGCCACATGGGAGACCGAGGAGTCTATGAGGAAACGATTCCCAGACTTATTCTAAAAAGGTATGTATTCTACACTCTCCACGTTTATATGTGATGGAATTTGGGGACCAAATTCTTTTAAGTGGGGGAGGGTGTAGCAACCTGGTAAAATAAAAGGAAGATTTCAAGAAAGATTAAGTAAGTAAATGATAAGAACCAAAATGAATAAATAATAAGTCAAATGTGAATAACGCCTCTCAATAAGGCGCGATTTAAATAAGAAATGCCTTCACCTGAGGCGTTAATTCAAAAAGTGACGCATATACCAAAGGTCGTCAAATTTTAAAACGTCCAAAACCAATAAAAGGAAAGGGAAAGAAACGCCCTCTTCTTGGGCGCGAATGACAAACGAAACGGTACAGGTCAAGACGTCAATTAAAATGCACGCCCTAACCTAAGGCGTTAATTGCATTTGTGTTCCATTCGAACTAGGAGACTATCCAGGGTAAGTTTTAGGATTGGTACGTGTTTGGTTGAATATAGAAGGACTCTATCCAGGAAATATATATTCCAATCGAATTCTAACTCCATTGGGATTCCAAAAATCCTATAAATACCTTTCTAATCGAACATGTTCGCTATTTTTGGCGAACCGTTCTGTTGCTGCTGTACGTGAAGAATAGGTTGTTCTTCTTCCTCTGCCTTCGGTTATGGATATGAAGAATATTAATGTTCTTCATCTTCTTATTCTGTAGGTTGCCTGTAGCAAGTAGTAACTCTCTTGTCTAGTTGAAGAACGTGGGCTCTTCATCAACATCCTCTTCATCCGTTTACAGTGAAGAAGGAAGCTGTTGATTCCTCTACGAGCAAAGAAGAAATTTCCTTCCTATGCTCATCTATTGTCACCTTCGCACCATCTGGAGGCTACTATTACCTGGCTATTGGATTGTTGTTATCCTTAGAGTTGCCGTTTACACCACTTTCAGGAGACTCTGTTTAGAACAGAGTATCAACTTTCTTCACGTAATTTCACCCAGAACATCATCAGGTAGGTTTTCTCAAGAATTGTAGCCCAAACTAGCGTAAAATTTATGCTATTATCATCTGTTAGATCATGCATATAGGGTTACTGTGATTTTGAAGTTTTCTGTGAAACTTTGGAAAGTGGCGATCCTCTCTAGGGTGCTAATTCAATTTCTGACGACTGACAGAAGTGTCGTCAATTTCATATAATTAGTAAATACCCATGTTTAAAAGTTAATATCTATGAAACCTGTAGTTAAATCTAATGCATGATCATATATCTCGAATCCTGATATTTTTCTTGTCCTGACCATGTACTTTGTTTCCTGAAAATCATTATCTTGGAAATTACCACTGTTCATGATAAATCCTGGAAAAGAATGAATTAACGACCTCCAGTAGGTCGTCTTTTATGAAAGTGACGCCCCTAGCTAAGCCGCATTTTTATCAAAAATACAGAATTAAGAAAATTTCAGCAAAATAGAAATTTATAATGGACGACTGTTACTGAAGTCGTCAAATTGAAAAAAAATGACCCCGTGCAGGGCGTTAATTTATTAAGTAGTGACTTATGTTAAGTCGCTAATTTCCTGTGTTATTATACTATTTTCTGTGAACCGAGGGTTTCATATATATATATATATATATATATATCGGCACTATATTACATCCCGTGAATATAGTCCCATGTTCCACGATGTTTTACCGATTACCCCTCAATTCTCGATCATAGATGAACCCTCCATCGGACATTCCGTTCCTTTGGACCGGTAACTTTATCATAGAGACCTCCGTAAGTCTCCTCGTAGCCTTGGATTCCCTCAAAGCCGACCGAGCGGGTTTTACCATAAAAAGTACACTATTTTGCCATGTCACTCTATAGAAACATGGTATACCGGCCCTCATGATATGCTATGTGGATATCATGAGAATATTCTTAATGGGATGTGAAAATCATGCCATTATTATGATGTTCTTGTGGACCTCAATTCTATATCAAATGACATGACCATCTATATATGGACACTTAATTGTCATGGTACCCAATTAGGGAACCAACTCCACCCAGTTTTATCGATACTCGTGTTTATATCGTTATTATCGTCCTTATACATCAAGTTCAATTTTGAACTCTACTCTATCTTGAATATCCACAAGCTCTTTCTTGAAATTCCATATTAGCTATACTATAAAGTGGATGTCTAGATCTATCTTTAATGCTGTGCATATAAGGGCCCGATCTAGTCCTGGGAGGAGCACCCAAAAGTACTAGTGTCCATGGGAGTTGTAATGATCACGGTGTCTAGCATTGCACCGAAGTACTTTCTCTTTTGATCTTTGACATTCCACACTCTCTCTTTCCTGTGTACGTGACTCGACTTGCGTGACTTTACTAGCATGGCCCGACACGGGCAAATTACTTGCGTGAAATAGCCAATAATCTATAAAGTCCCTCATGAATATTTCTTGTTTAAGACTCGCTTGGATGTTTTACACGACGTGTTATTCTATTGATTAGTTATTTCTACATGCATAGCCATATTACATTTGCATGTGATAAATTGTAATTACTTAAACCCATTGCTAGTTCTTGAGATATAATTTCCTACTGAGCGTTCGCTCACTCAATGTTTCCCTACTTTTCAGGTAAGTCTGACGACGAGACTCAATCGGACAGGGAAGGTCAAGAGTGAAAATGTTGTGCCTCTTAGGCACAAGCATGTGCTATGTTGATTTGATTATAGCAATGCTGTTTTGTTTTGATGATAGCAACACAGTGAGTGCTTTATGAGATTGTGTTTTGATGATAGCAACATAACTTGTTTTGTAGAGAATGCATGTGTATGACTGATATATTGGTTGTGCATGTGCGTTGCTTTTCTGTCTGCATGTAGGTTGATGACTAGCAAGTCTATACACTGTAGGGTAAAGCATTTCAGAGTCTTTACATCGTTCATGCATGTGCACAGTTCGTGGACAAAGTCTGCACATCGCCCTAGATTGCATTAGCAAGTCCATACATCATCAGGGCCCTTCATGCATGTGCATAGTCTATACATTGTGCATTTCGTTGACAAGTTTGCACATTCATGAAGTCTGCACACTGGCCTGTTCATGTATCACAAGTGTGCACATTTCATCACTATTCTGCAAGTCTACACACTGAACACACACTCAAAGTCTCAAAGTCTATACATCGCTGTTGGGCATCAAAGTCTGCACATGAGCATCAGGTACATCGCTGTTGGGCATCAAAGTCTGCACATGAGCATCAGGCAGCAAGTGTGTACAATGCCCTGTGTAGGCACGACAAGTCCATACACTGGTTGCACATTGCACAACATGCGAAGTCACCAAGTGTGTACATTGCATAGCATGCAGGCGTCAAAGTCCATACATCCACAGTGCATTGGCCAAGTCTATACAGTGCCTCAGGCTAAGCAAGTCCATACGTTGGTCGGTGGAAAGTCTGTACATTTAGAAGTCTGTACATCCACCGTCTTTCTCAGCGTCTCATGCCAAGTCTGTACATCACTGTAGCTGCATCGTCTTGGTCATCGTCTCACTCGAGTAAGTCTGTACATTGGTCGTGCATTCAAGTCTTTCACAAGTCTGTACATCAGACGCGCATGCTCGCCTGTCCCTCCGAATGCTCTCCTGGGACCGAGTATGCTCTCCAGTGACTGTTAATGCTCCGATTGGCTAGCGTCTCTCTTGATCAAGTCTATACACTCATTCACTGTTCATGCATTCACAGTGAAGTCTGTACATCCGTTTGGCTATGCATCACTATCCACAAAGTCTATACATTGGTAGAGTATGTACATCAGACGTGCATGCTCGCCTGTCCCCCCCGGATGCTCTCTTGGGACCGAGTATGCCCTCCAGTGACTGCTAATGCTTCCGTAACTTTGAGGATGCTCCCCTGGAGCAGCGATTGCTCCCCAGAGACAGCATGTGCTCCACATGCTCCCCTGACGCTGTTGATGCTGTCCAGAGGCCATAGATGCTCCCCTGAGACTTCATATGCTCCTAAGTCTATACATCGGTCCTTAAGCATTGTAATGTCTATACATTGGTTAGGCTCGATCATGCAGCATTCATTTCATGTCTATACACTGCATTTTACAGTATGAGTTATAAAGTCTATACACTATCTTCAGTTGATTTTGTTAATCGACTGAACTCCTCATTTGTCTTGCAGGTGTCTGGCACGTGATCCAAAGAGCTGAGATGCTGACACGTGGCAGAGTCGATTGGGCGGGAAATGTGGAGGCCACACGCGCCCAGTGCTGCCCCTGCTCGAGCTGCTATAAAGGGTAGTCTCCGTTGTCTGAAGGAGGCTGATCAAATTGGCGAGAGGTGAAGTCCATACAGAGAGCCACGATCCAGACAGAGAGGAGAAAAGAAGAGAAGAGCAGAGAGTGAAAGAAAAGGCAGAAGTGCAGAGACTTCGATCCAGCTGAAGAGAGCAGAAGAAGAGTGAAGAGAAAAGAAGAAGAGAAAGAGAGTGAGAAAGAGAAAGAAAGAGAGATTGAGTGAGAGATCGAGATAGCAGAGTGTGAAGAGAAGAAGAGGAAGAAGAACAGAGAAGAAGAGAAACAAAAAGAGAGTGATAGATCGAGAGCAGAGAAGAAGAAGAAAAGGAAAGAGGAAGAGAGATTGTGAAGATCAGTCTAACTGGACCGTGGATCAAATCCAGGCCATTTAGCTCCTTGAGAGCCACATATTGTTCTTCTTTGTTTATAGCTTTCCGGTGCTGTAGTTTCTATCTTTTGTTTCCTTTTACATATTTATTCAAGCTGTTAGTCAGCTGTTTGCAGAGGTGCTGCCTCTGGACGGGTAAGCTGTAATCCCCAGCGGTTTGTAGTGGAGGATTCCACTGGACAGCAAGCTGTGTTGCTCAGCGGGGCGATGAGGATTCCTCGGACAGCAAGCTGTGTTGCTCAGCGTGACGAGGAGGATTCCTCGGACGGTAAGCTGTGTTGCCCAGCGGTTGTATGGCAAGCTGTGATGCCCAGCTGTTGAAGCTGTGAGTCAGCAGGAAGCCACACTCGGGTTGAGTGTGGGGTGGATGTAGGTCTGTTGGACCGAACCACCTAAAAACCCCTTGTGCAGTGGTTTGATGTTTCTATCTGTTTGCTTCCGCTAGATGATTGCATAGGGGCGCTCCATGTATTTGATCATAGGTTCAGTAGATGATTGTTCTATTTTGTTTTGTTAGCATTCCAATTTTTAAGTGAGCGAAATCTTATTTTGGGTGAAGGTTTTTAATTGGACGAATTTTTAAAGGGCTATATTCATTCACCCCCCCTCTGAATACTGCACCGAACCCAACACTTGGTATCAGAGCGGGTCTTTGGTCTATCAAATCTAACAATCTGCAGAGGATCCTGCTAGCTTCTGGTGCATTTCAGAGTGGGTCTTTTGAAATCGTGTGTTGCTTCATTGACTTGTGCTTTGCTTTGCTCATTTGTTTTTGGTGTTATTTGAGTTGATTCATTGTGCTTGATTAGTGTTCTTCCTAGAACTCTTATTCTGTCTAAAGCATGGAACTCACTGTTGATCCTCCGAAGTTTGAAGGTTCGGGTTTCTACAATTGGTTTAATCAGTTCAGAAAATATGTGATGCAAACTAATCCAGATCTGTGGATAGTCATTGCACACAGTTCCTATGAAGTTCCAAAGGATGAATCCTTATGAAAAACTTCAGACAGACAAAAATTCTCTGATAATCAGAAGGCCCTGGAGCTAACTCAAAGGGCTATAAACACTGACAAGTTTCCATGTGTAGTTAACTGCTGCAGTGCCTCCGAAGTGGTCGAGATGATAGCAAGCAGCAGAACCCAGGATAAAGTGAATTGTCTCATGGCAACAGAAGAAGACGAAGATTATGAGGAGGACACTTCGTCACAGGTAAACTCTGATACTAATAATTTTTCTCTGGAAAATATGATTGAATTGAATGAGCATTTATTGAATAAATATGATAGACTGAAATCTCAAAAGAGAAAAATGTGAAAAGAAATGTTGCATGAGGTTAGAAGTCTGAAAGCTGAAAATAAAAACTTGAAATCTGACATGACTAAAGAAAAAGATGAGTTGAACAAGTTGAAATCTGAGAATGAAGATCTTAGAAACAAACTCATCAGTGAAAATAATCCTTGCAAAGCTTGTGCCATTCTCGAAGATATGATTAATGATTTTGATTCTGATGACAGTTCTCAAAAAGAACAAATCAAATATCTAAAAAAAGAAAATGTCTACTTGAAAGATCAAAATAAAAAGCTAATGGTTCTTAATATTGTGTTCTCTGAGAGATGGCTGTCAATTGAAAAAGGAAAATCAGTTGTGAAGGAAAATGAGAACAACATTGAAATAATGGTTCAACAAGAAAATGAAACTCTGAAGAACCTGAATGATGTTTTGCAACAGCAGCTAATTGCATGTGAATCTGAGCTATCCAAGTATGAAGTGAGTTTTGCTTCATTGAATTCTGAAATTGAAAATCTGAAAAACACTCTGTCTAAATTTGTCAAAGGTAAAAACAATTTGAATAAACTGCTTGGCTCCAATGTGAAAAGTTCAAAATGTGCTAGCAACTCAAAATGTATTTCATCTAAGAAATCTCAGAACAATAAGCACAGGGCTGAACAAAAAAAAGGAAAATTGCTGTGAAAATTCTTCTCATAAAATTCAGTTTAAAAAGGAAAAGAATGTGCAGTGTTTCTATTGTAATAAGATAGGTCATATGATGCATGAGCGTAAGATGTTTGAATTAGATGACCTAGCTGCTACTGCTGCACAGAAAATTCCTGCTAGAAATCATGTTTTTCAAAGAAGGAAAATAGAGTGTTTTCATTGTGGCAAGATGGGCCACATTGCAGCTCATTGCTGGCATGCCTAGGGAAAGAAAGTCAATTTAAAACCTGTAAATTTCCCTGCAAATAAAACTGCTTCTGGTAAAAGAACCCCAGCATGCTTCGAATGTGGAAGGCATGGCCACACAGTCAAAGACTGCTGGCATGCTCAGGGAAGTAGATTCAATTCTAAATCTGTAAAATTTCCTGCTCCCAATGCTGTTGATAAGAAGAAAATTGAATTCATGAAAAAGATTTGTTACTGCTTTAATTGTGGAAAACCTGACCACAAAGCTTCTGACTGCTGGATGGCAGGTTATGGAAAATAATATGTTCATGCCAACAATAGAAAATTTCATGTTAATGCACAAAGACTTCATGCAAATAACTGTGTGCATAACAAGAAATCAAAGCATGTTGCTTCCTGTTATTATTGTGGGCTATTTGGACATTCTATGGTTGATTGTTTTCTGATGGAATATGATGATAATTCTGCTAAGAAACTGTTCAGAACACCTGTCAGGGTAAATGCAGGACCCAAAGCTACTTGGGTCCCTACAGGATCAAAATGATCATAATGTTGCAGGTGTGCCTTGGGTCAAAGAATAAACAGGGTTAACAAACCAAGGCACTCAAATGGAAACCCCATGATTCAACTCTTCAGGTTAGTTCTGAACTTTGTTTTAAATTCATCATCTGAAATTGTTGTTTTGCTTGGTTGATTTTTGATGCTCTCTTCTTGTCTAGCTGATAAGTTTGCATTCCAGACTCAGCTATTGAATTCATTTCTGCATATATCTGATGCTCTTCTCTTGCTATATGTTGAACTGAATTTGAATGCTTCTTTAAGTGTATTCAGTTGATGCACTATATAGGCTTTGTGTCAATGCATTGCATGCCTGTTGTTGAATGCAAACTTGGACTAAGTGTGAATGGTTCATTTAGTGTACACAGTCAATGCATGTGTCTTATGTCTGCATACATTATTTGCATGACTGTCATTGATGCTGTTTAATGCATGTAGGACTGCTTTATGTTGCATTGTCTTGCAGAACCCTCGTATATCAAATGGTATGTTACTAAAAGGCAGGGAAATCTGTCCGGAGGTTTCTACCATGTGTGAAATGGTCTTTGAGACCGAGTTCTCCGCCTAGTACCATGGGTCCTGTCTTCATGTAGAGCAGTGTCCTGCATATAATTAAATTTTGAAAAATCTAAAAAGAAATGACTTGGGCGCATAAAATTAAAATGATTGCATACTTGTCTCATGTTTCATTGTTGCATAGTTTGCATATAGAGCAGTGTGTTGCATAGCATATTTTTGTATCATGGTGTTAGGGGGAGCTGAGAGTTCTATTCAATTCATTGAATCCTTGTTACTTCTCATTGTTCCCATTCAACTCATTCATATTCACTGTCATCAGATGCTATTGAATCATAATGCCTATTGCTATCATTTCCCTAACCTTCATTGAACAAAAGTTCTATTTTCTGGTTTAGTACATTGAGTTGTGATTATTTCAATTATTCTTTTATAAGAATCACTCTTACAAATTGAAAAGAACTAAAGGTTTAACCTTTATAAATTGGAGAGTTAAGTGTCTGCACTTCAGAATTTGAGATAAAAGAAAACTTTTATAGCTCTTAATCTTTGTCTCATGGCTAAAATAGAAAAAGTTTTTTGTAATGCCTAAATGTGTTGAACTGGAAATGTCTAGAACAGGTGAACAAGAGTGTGTAATGTTTTTCAAACAATCACTCTAAAAAGAATTAAGGGCAGCAGTAAATAAGATCATAAATGTAAAGAACTGAACATTGTGACAGAGCAATGGTTGATTGCACTGAGAAACTGTGAACTCCTCCAAAGAAGCAGGAAAATTCACATGTCATGAAGTGCTTTAGGCTAACTCTATTCATAGGGTCGAATCTATAGGGGGAGTCCTCACCAAGTAACTGGGGGTACTGGCCTCTGATCAAGGTGTGCTCTTGATGTCAAAGGTGAAGATTGTTCCTTGTAGGCCTTGACCTAAAGTAGATCTTGTAGTTTATGCCTAGTAACTGGGAGTACCTGCCTCTAATCAAGGTGTACACCTAATGTCAACAGCATAAATGTCACATGTCTATTAACTTAGTTCAGGTTCAGAAAAATTTAAAAAAAAAATTGAAAAACAAACTGCTATAACCCTTTGAAATCAAAAGTCAATGAGTGAAAATTATTTTTCTCGATACATATTCAAGTTGCCTTTCCTGAAATTCCATGTTTAATCACAAAAGGGTATTATTTCTAACTTATCTATTAATACCATGTGGCCTAGATTCATTGCTATAAATGGAATCTATAAACTCTTTTTCAGGGGTCAGGTGTTTTACTCTAGATTTATCACTGTTAAACCTTAATTTTTGTCAAAATTGTATGTTGTTGATTTTTATACTATAACTACTGTTTATAATCAGGCTTATTCTCTGAACCAATGATTCAGCTGTTGTCTATTGACCCTCCTACCTTCTCTACCTTTACCTATCTGTTCATATTCCTTCTCAAAGGGGGAGCAATTATTAAGGGGGAGAACCAGTTCAGGGGGAGTCATATCTTCAGGGGGAGTTTACTGCTCTAGAGGAATTTGCATGCATAATGCACTTTGCACTCTTGTTTATACTATTTTTCTCTTTTTGATTATGTCAAAGGGGGAGAAAATTTTGTGTGTGACTCACTGTCACAGTGTGTTGCCATCATCAAAAAGGGGGAGAATGTTGTGCCTCTTAGGCACAAGCATGTGCTATGTTGATTTGATGATAGCAATGCTGTTTTGTTTTGATGATAGCAACACAGTGAGTGCTTTATGAGATTGTGTTTTGATGATAACAACATAACTTATTTTGTGGAGAATGCATGTGTATGACTGATATATTGGTTGTGCATGTGCGTTGCTTTTCTGTCTGCATGTAGGTTGATGACTAGCAAGTCTATACACTGCAGGGTAAAGCATTTCAGAGTCTTTACATCATTCATGCATGTGCACAGTTCGTGGACAAAGTCTGCACATCGCCCTAGATTGCATTAGCAAGTCCATACATCATCAGGGCCCTTCATGCATGTGCATAGTCTATACATTGTGCATTTCGTTGACAAGTTTGCACATTCATGAAGTCTGCACACTGGCCTGTTCATGTATCACAAGTGTGCACATTGCATCACTATTCTGCAAGTCTACACACTGAACACACACTCAAAGTCTCAAAGTCTATACATCGCTGTTGGGCATCAAAGTCTGCACATGAGCATCAGGTACATCGCTGTTGGGCATCAAAGTCTGCACATGAGCATCAGGCAGCAAGTGTGTACAACGCCCTGTGTAGGCACGACAAGTCCATACACTGGTTGCACATTGCACAACATGCGAAGTCACCAAGTGTGTACATTGCATAGCATGTAGGCGTCAAAGTCCATACATCCACAGTGCATTGGCCAAGTCTATACAGTGCCTCAGGCTAAGCAAGTCCATACATTGGTCGGTGGAAAGTCTGTACATTTAGAAGTCTGTACATCCACCGTCTTTCTCAGCGTCTCATGCCAAGTTTGTACATCACTGTAGCTGCATCGTCTTGGTCATCGTCTCACTCGAGTAAGTCTGTACATTGGTCGTGCATTCAAGTCTTTCACAAGTCTGTACATCAGACGCGCATGCTCGCCTGTCCCTCCAGATGCTCTCCTGGGACCGAGTATGCTCTCCAGTGACTGTTAATGCTCCGATTGGCCAGCGTCTCTCTTGATCAAGTCTATACACTCATTCACTGTTCATTCATTCACAGTGAAGTCTGTACATTCGTTTGGCTATGCATCACTATCCACCAAGTCTATACATTGGTAGAGTATGTACATCAGATGTGCATGCTCGCCTGTTCCCCCCGGATGCTCTCCTAGGACAGAGTATGCCCTCCAGTGACTGCTAATGCTTCCCTAACTTTGAGGATGCTCCCCTGGAGCAGCGATTGCTCCCCAGAGACAGCATGTGCTCCATATGCTCCCCTGACGCTGTTGATGCTGTCCAGAGGCCATAGATGCTCCCCTGAGACTTCATATGCTCCTAAGTCTATACATCGGTCCTTAAGCATTGTAATGTCTATACATTGGTTAGGCTCGATCATGCAGCGTTCATTTCATGTCTATACACTGCATTTTACAGTATGAGTTATAAAGTCTATACACTGTCTTCAGTTGATTTTGTTAATCGACTGAACTCCTCATTTGTCTTGCAGGTGTCTGGCACGTGATCCAAGGAGCTGAGATGCTGACACGTGGCAGAGTCGATTGGGCGGGAAATGTGGAGGCCACACGCGCCCAGTGCTGCCCCTGCTCGAGCTGCTATAAAGGGTAGTCTCCGTTGTCTGAAGGAGGCTGATCGAATTGGCGAGAGGTGAAGTCCATACAGAGAGCCACGATCCAGACAAAGAGGAGAAAAGAAGAGAAGAGCATAGAGTGAAAGAAAAGGCAGAAGTGCAGAGACTTCGATCCAGCTGAAGAGAGCAGAAGAAGAGTGAAGAGAGCAGAAGAAGAGTGAAGAGAAAAGAAGAAGAGAAAGAGAGTGAGAAAGAGAAAGAAAGATAGATTGAGTGAGAGATCGAGATAGCAGAGTGTGAAGAGAAGAAGAGGAAGAAGAACAGAGAAGAAGAGAAAGAAAAAGAGAGTGATAGATTGAGAGCAGAGAGAAGAAGAAAAGGAAAGAGGAAGAGAGATTGTGAAGATCAGTCTAACTGGACCATGGATCAAATCCAGGCCAGTTAGCTCCTTGAGAGCTACATATTGTGCTTCTTTGTTTACAGCTTTCCGGTGCTGTAGTTTCTATCTTTTGTTTCCTTTTACATCTTTATTCAAGTTGTTAGTCAGCGGTTTGCAGAGGTGCTGCCTCTGGACGGGTAAGCTGTAATCCCCAGCGGTTTGCAGTGGAGGATTCCACTGGACAGCAAGCTGTGTTGCTCAGCAGGGCGAGGAGGATTCCTCGGACAGCAAGCTGTGTTGCTCAGCGGGGCGAGGAGGATTCCTCGGACGGCAAGCTGTGTTGCCCAGCGGTTGTATGGCAAGCTGTGATGCCCAATTGTTGAAGCTGTGAGTCTGCAGGAAGCCACACTCGGGTTGAGTGTGGGGTGGATGTAGGTCTGCTGGACCGAACCACCTAAAAACCCCTTGTGCAGTGGTTTGATGTTTATATCTGTTTGCTTCCGCTAGATGATTGCATAGGGGTGCTCCATGTATTTGATCATAGGTTCAGTAGATGATTGTTCTATTTTGTCTTGTTAGCATTCCAATTTTTAAGTGAGCGAAATCTTATTTTGGGTGAAGGTTTTTAATTGGGCGAATTTTTAAAGGGCTATATTCATTCACCCCCCCTCTGAATACTGCACCGAACCCAACATGAAAGAGATTAGAGCTTCTCAAAGCGTCAACTAGTCTTATCTTTTCTATATTTTCTTGAGTCAATTTTGTACTTTTCTTTTTATTAAGTTTAGCATTTTCAAGGGATTGTAATAGAAATACTTTTATGAAGGAATAAAAAGATTGGGTTATCTTTACTCTTGCACATCTCTGATTTGGTGTCGAATACACTAATAGTCTGATTGACATGATCGATATAAACCCGTCACGCGTCTCTGAGTATCTTCCGCGCTCGGGGCGTGACAAATGGGCTTTAGCTTCTTCATGTATTTAGTGTAGCTGGACATATTATATATTTCTTGAGATAGAACTTATATAGAGATTTTATATCTTATAATTTTATTTATTTATCTATCTTATTGAATTTTACCATTGTCTTGGATAGCAGAGTCGGGTTCTATCGTATGACACTTAACTCAGTCATGTACCCCTATAGAAGGAATTATTTATAACCTTTTAATTAATATATAGGTTCATTTTCTATTTAGACTATTGCTTTTATCAAAATTTTATTACCCATTTTTATTTTATGACAACTAATAATATCTAACCTTTTAGAAATTTTGGGGTGCTACAGTCCAGGCCATCTTGGACATGCGCCCACCCACCTGCATCAAGGACGTCCAACGCCTAACTGGGCGTGTCGCTGCTCTCAGCCGGTTCCTATCCTGTGCGGCCGAACGATGCTTGCCCTTCTTTAAGCTGTTGAGGGGGCCCAAACTGGCATCTGCTACGTTCGCATGGGATGAGGAATGCCAGAGAGCGTTCGTCCAGCTCAAGGAGTTCTTGGCCTCGCCCCCGGTGCTCTCCAAGCCCGTTCCGGGTGAAGTCTTGCTGCTCTATCTCTCGGCCACGCCATCTATGGTTAGCTTGGTCTTAGTCAGAAATGACTCGGGAGTTGAGAGGTCGGTCTATTACATCAGCAAGGTACTCAACGAGGCTGAAAGGAGGTACCCCGTAACTGAGAAACTCGTGCTAGCGTTGGTCACCTCTGCCAAGCGCCTCCGGCCCTATTTCCAGGGGCACCCCATCACCGTGCTAACCGGCGAACCATTAAAGAAGATCCTTACCCACCCCGAAGCCTCGAGAGGACTCGTCAAGTGGGCCATCGTGCTTGGGGCCTACGATATATCCTCTAGGCTGCGCTCAGCTGTGAAAGGCCAAGCGCTCACCGACTCCATCGCCGAAAGCACCATCCCGACTGAAGAAAGATCCCTGTCCGCGCCCGGGCTGACCTAGGAGTTGTTCGTCGATGGGTCTTCCAACTCGGTCGGGAGTGGTGCTAGAGTCCTTCTGATGTCTCCCGAAGGAGCAGAACTGTAATACGCCTTGAAGTTCAGCTTTCAAGCATCCAACAACGCTTCCGAGTACGAGGCCCTTATCTCGAGAGCGCGCATGGCCCGACGGTTGGGGGCTGAGCGAGTGAAAATCTACACTCACTCCCAGCTGATCGCTAGCCAAGTCAACGGCGAGTACGAAGCTCGAGCGGCACCAATGATCAAATACCTCCAACTGGTCAGAGCCCTGGCCCAACAGTTCGAGAAATTTGACGTAGTCCGAATAGCTCGGGAGGAAAACTCCCGAGCGGATGCCCTCTCTCGGCTAGCCTCTTCTCTCGACCCCGAAGGTACCCGATCAGTCCTCCTTGAAGAGCTAGAGCGCCTGAGCATTGACTCAGAGCTCCTTGCTGTTGACTCGGCCACTCCGAGCGACTGGCGCACCCCCTATCTGTCGTGGCTCCGGGACTCTCAAGAGCCTTCCGACCCTCGAGAGGCCCGCAGATTGAAGTACCAAGCCCGATGCTTCATCATTCTACACAACACTCTCTACAGGAGATCTTTCTCCGGTCCTCTCCTGAAGTGTCTCGGCCCCGACGAAGCCAGCCGAGCTATCCAAGAGATTCATGAAGGGCTGTGCAGAGCGCATTCAGGAGGAAAGTCACTCTCCCGGATCCTGCTACGGCAGGGTTACTGGTGGCCCACTCTGCAGCGCGACTGCACGGCCTACGTGCAACAGTGCGACCGATGCCAGCGATTCGACCACTTGGTCCATCAGCCGACAACGGAGCTCGTCACCCTGGCTGAACCGTATCCCTTCGCTCGGTGGGGGATCGACATTCTTAGGCCGTTCCCCAAGGCTCAGGCCCAGAAGAAGTTTGTCAACGTCGCCATCGACTACTTTACCAAGTGGATCGAGGCCGAAGCCACGGCAAGGATCACCAAGACAGTCGTCTGGAGTTTCGTCTGGAAGTCGATCATTTATCGTTACGGCATCCCCTGGGTGATAGTGAGTGATAACGGTCAGCAATTTGACTCTCGTTATTTTTGAGACAGATGTGCCGAACTAGGTATTCGCAACTGCTTCACCTCGGTCGCCCACCCTCAGGCCAATGGGCTGGTCGAGAATGCCAATAAGACTATCTTAAAAGGCATAAAGACCAGACTCAGCAAAGCCAAGGGCAGCTGGCTCGAGGAACTACCTAGCGTACTTTGGTCACACAGAACGACTCCCAGAACGGCAACCAGTGAAAGTCCTTTCCAGTTGGTATATGGCGCCGAGGTCGTAATTCCATTGGAGATCGCCAATCCCTCCCTCCGAGTCATCTGCTTCTCGCCCGAGGCAAACGAGCAAAAATTGCTCGAGAATCTTGACCTAGCAGTTGAACTCCGAGAGATTGCCAGCATCCGAGCAACGGAATACCAGCGCCGCCTCGCTCGATACTACAACGCCAAAGTCTGAGACAGGCACTTCCAACCGGGAGATTTCATCCTTAGGAAAGCCGAAGCCTCTCGACCACTAGAGGCGGCGGGCAAACTATCCCCTAACTGGGAAGGTCCCTACCGAGTGATTGAGGCGCTCGAGAAAGGAGCATACCGGCTATCTACAATGGAAGGGGAACCCATCCCTTGGACGTGGAATGCAACCACACTACGTAAGTTCTACTTTTGAAGTCGTGCAAACAATCTGAGTGAAATAAATTTTTCCCTTTTCATTCAAACGAGTGTTAGTACATCAGAATGGCCAAAGCCAATACATTGCATAACAAAAAAAAATCCACCTGGCGCCACTGCATGAGGCCATCGCTCGGCCGACTCGGTTTGATCTCCTTGCGTCCAGCCACTGACTCTGCCTCGCGTAGAAACTGGCTCGGATAAAGGGTGGTCGATCCAGTTGGCTCGGGTGGCCCATGACAAAGGTGACAGAGGGACTGCGGTGGGGAAGGCTACCTTCAAAGTTGACATAGGCTGGGAAGAGGGAACGCCTATGAAGGCCTCCTCTCTTCCAACCTACCAACTCTTTGGAACGTACAGAGAGCAAGCAGCCTCCGCAGAGTGAAAGAAATGACGGGGGGAGAGCACAAGAGGAGAAAAGAGAAAAAGAAGTCCAACGTAGCTGGACGAGGAGACAGGGGAAGGCCTGGAAAGGAGGGAGCTTAATTTGCTTCTCCCCCCATCCGTGAAGCGAGTAGAGAGGGACGGGCGGCGGAGATGCCGGATGCCCCCATCCGTCTTCCATCTCGCCCCCCCTCCAGGAAGCGTCGCCGAAACTGACAGAGGAAACGACGTGATTTTTCTGTCAAAATCCTCTCCAGATCCGCGCGACGACCGTCAGACCCGCTTCAAACCTGCGAGATGACCGTCGGACCTGCTCAAAACCCGAAGCGACAAAAACTCGCCGCCCTCCATCATCGGCAACATCGTCTTCCGAAGGATCTTCCATGCTCTGAATGCAAAGGCTCAGCGCTACGAGAAATGGTGAGAGAAAGACCGTCCTAGAAAACCCTAAAGCGATGTAGATGGAGAGACCCCCCTAAGTCCCTTATAAAGGCGAGGGAAGGCTGCTTGCCTTAAAAGACTCTCTCCTTGAAAACACACCGAAAGGATTTCCCCTTTATGACTGGTCACCTCAAACTCCTCGTTTCTACCCCCAGCGGGAAACACGAAGCGGCCAAGCATTCGAAGAGTAATCGAACGGAAAAGCACCCTGCCAGACTCCTGCCCAACCATCGCGCGAGATCTACGCAGAAAGTATCGGTCCTTTCCAACTACCACAGATACGCTGATCAAATCACGGCAAGTACAACAAGCAACAAGCAAAGTTTTTCTCTATTGCCTTACATAGAGAAGAGTCCTTTTTTGCTCAAAAAAAAAAGAAGAGAAAAGGACAAACAAGGGGAGAAGACAAAGCAGGTCGATACATCAAGCCTCCGGCCCATCAAGCGGCTCGGAAGCGGAAGGCACGGACGGTCTGCCCCCGGTACCCTCGGTGACGGCCGACCCAGGCACCGCCCCCGCCTGTGTGGGAACTGTCTCGGTCGTGAGCCCTCCCGAGGCCTCCGAAGCTGGTGACCCCTCAAGAGAAGAGACATCCGGGTCTTCTTCGCCCGATGCCGAGGTAGCAGAACTAGAGGATGAGGAATCCGAGTCATAACGTTGACCGGACGGGAAGCGGAGCCTGGAGTCATGCTCTTCAGCGTAGGCCACCGCTCGGCGATAGCCCTGCTTGAAGCCCTTGCGGACGCCTCGGTGGAGAGCCAACTCATAGTAGGGAAGGGCAGGCTCCTTTAAGTCGACTTGGTAGGCGTCTGAGCATTTATACTGCTCGACTGCCTCTGCCTCGGCCAACCCTGCCCTCCCTACGAGTTCGGCCATCTTTCGCTCTGCCTCGGCTTGCCTCCTCCCGACCTCGGCCGCCAGCTCCTCAGCCTCAACTGCCCGCCTCTCTGCCTCGGCCCGATAAGCCTCGACCTCCAACCGGTGACGCTCTGCTTCCTCCGCTCGGCGCGCTAGGTCGACGCGCTCGGTTTCCCAACGGCCATCTACCTCGACGTGGACAAGGCGCTCCTCCTCAAGGAGCCTACTCTTCCTCTCAAGCGACTCCCGAGCCTTGGCCAGTTCCTCGGTCAGTGCTCGGCCTTCCAGCCGGCTCGACCGCAGCAACTCTCTGGTCGCGGAGAACTCCCACCGGAGCCCCTCGTTCTCCCCGGTGAGCCGGACCAGCTTCCTCTCGGCCCCGCCGAGGGACCAAGCGAGCTGTGATCGCTCTGACTCTAATCGAGCATAAGTCTCCGCCATCGTGGCCCCCATCTGAGCCATGACCAGGCCACCCTCCATAATGACGTTGAGGACCCCGGCTGGGGAATGATGCGCGCTTCCCCCCTTCACCCTCGCCACAACACCGCTGCACATCTCGTACAAGGTGCGCGACACGCCGAGCCTCTCCAGTGCCACCGGCATGGAAACCTTCCCCACGCCGGGTGCCCCGCCAGTCAGCCCAGATCAAACTTCTATCCTAACCGCTCCTGGCGCCACGGTTGGTTGGGGCGGTGACGTCTCTGCATGCGAACCCCCAACCTCGACCGTCCCGGCTCGCGCGTCACCACCCAAGGCATCGCCCACCTCGACCGACGCCCCGGCCTCGGCCATGGTTTCTTCAACTTCGGCCCCCTCTGTTCCCACCGAGGGGAGAGCCGACCCATCATCGTCACCCCCCGGGGTGCCCCTGGTCTCCTCGGCTCCCTCTCGCTCGGCAGATAGGAGAGCTGGCTGGATAGGGTCGGCCCTATCTTGCCCCAGAGAGGGGAGCACCGCCGAGCCAGAATCGCCCCCAGCGGTGGGGACGGTTCCAGCCTTCTTGGCTAGCTTCTTGGCCTTAGCGGCGGCCCGCAACATACCCGCTACGGGGTCCTTGCGCTTCGCCCCGCGCAGCCAAGAAGTCCCCTCGGAGACTGCCCCCTTGCCCTTGTCCCGGGCTTAGGAGCGACCCTCTGAAGCGGCCGGTTCTCCGTCAGCCGAGTCATCGTCAAGATCGACCACCTCAGCGGCCTCCTTCAGTGGCTCCCGCCTGTTATCTGCACAAAAGAAGAAGACGGTTAGAAATGCAAAAGCAACCCCGGCACACAAAGAAGAGTCAAGCTCCTGGCGTGTGAACCTGATGGAAGTGGCCGTGCGAGGAGACATCGCTCCACATTCTTCGGAGTGACCAGCTCCTCTGTGGATCGGCGATGCTTCAACAAAATGGCTGCGACTCTTCAACCTGTGGAGGGAACTCGTCCTGTCGGGGGGGGGGGGGGATATTCGGGTGGATGTTCGGGATCACCGGGCACTCCCAGGATTCCCCCATAACGTGCGTCTTCACCCAAAAGAACTGGGTTTTCCATCCCTTATGAGAAGAATCCTTCGCCGCCAGTGAAATGCAGCTCCTATTCCGCCTCACCTAGATAAAATAGAAACCCTTTCCGGCCGACAGATGCGCTTTCAACTCAAAGAAATAGTGGAAGAGGTCCAGGGAAGGGGGGACCCCGCACTGACGGCAGAGGATGCGGAAGTCGGAGAGGAGAAGATATGAATTGGCCACCAGCTGGATCGGCACCAACGAGAAAAACATGAGGAGCGTGAGGATGAAGGGCTCGAAAGGGAGACGGAACCCACTCTTCCACGCCAAAAGAAAGGAGCAGAAATGGCCCGTACGAGAGTCCAAGCTCATCTCGTGTGGGGCGGCGGCAACGAAGCAGTATCTGTAGGGAAGGCAGAACTGGTGCTCTAACCTAATCACCTTGGCCTCCCTTAGCTCGCTGTAGTTGGGGACCGGCACCTTCGCCACGGGCTCATTGCTCCACTCCCCCGAATGCTGGTCAGCCATGGATTCTGAGGAAGAGCTCGATGAAGAACACTCTCGCGACCCCGAAGACTTTGGGGGAAGAGGGAGCTGCCGGATGGCCTCCGTCGTCGCCTCGGCCAACTCTGCGAACGCCGCCGCAAGCCTCTGCTCTTCCGTCGTGCCCTCACGACGCATCAAGGAGCCTAAAAACTCGAAGGGAGGCTAAACCCTAAAAACGGAGGTGTAGGATTTTCTAGCGTCTCCCTTGTGATTTGCTGCTCCACGTGGGGTATGGGACCCACGTGGTGCATCGGCGCTTGACAGCCCAACCCGCCGCATGGATTATGGGGTCCATGTGCGAAGCCCCTCATGTCCACCTACAGCACGATAGTGTGGGGTTCTGCGCTGCCATAAGGAAATATGGTTCCGCCTTCGCTACTAGCTCGAGCTTTTAGCGCAATGGTAGGGGCTTGATCCTATAAACTGGTATCAGAGCGAGGTCGCGGGTTCAAATCCCCCGGGTGTCGCTAGGGGGGAGATTGTAGGATTTTCCAGCGTCTCCCTTGTGATTTGCTGCTCCACGTGGGGTATGGGACCCACGTGGTGCATCGGCGCTTGACAGCCCAACCCGCCGTTTGGATTATGGGGTCCATGTGCGAAGCCCCTCATGTCCACCCACAGCACGATAGTGTGGGGTTCTGCGGTGCCATAAGGAAATACGGTTCCGCCTTCGCTACCAGCTCGAGCTTTTAGCGCAACGGTAGGGGCTTGATCCTATAAACATTGTTGTGACCCCTCTATGTTGATGATGTTGACACTTGCTTTATTTCATTGGCAACACCATTGTTTTGATTGATTGGCAACTGCTCTAGCTTTGATGAAATTGCTCTATCAGATTGACTATGTGTTCTTTGCATTTCATACACTGATGTTTGCATTTCTCACTGTCATGGGTCGACGCATCCTCTGATGGGTCGACTCCTTTAGCAGACTTGTCTAGATTGAGTCTATACAGCGTCAGTTCATGTATGTCTTAGGCTAAGTCTATACAGCATCAGTTCATGCATGTCTTAGGCTAAGTCTATACAGCATCTTAGGCTAAGTGTGTACAGCGTCAGTCGCTTACATTGTCTTAGGCTAAGTGTGTACAGCGTCTTAGGCAAAGTCTGTACAGCGTCAGTCGCATGCATGTATTAGGCTCAGTGTGTACAGCGTCAACGCATTTCACTGGCTCATGTTACAGCGTCAACGCACTAAGTCTGTACACTTGATTCGCCTTTGAATTGGTCAAGTATGTACATTCCTTCACTGTAGCTTTCACGTATCAAAGTCTACACATCGTGAAAGTCTATACATTCATCACTTACCTTTCGCTCAAGGCAAAGTCTATACACTGGGGTCTTCTCCTACGTTTCTTAAGTGAAGTCTGTACATTCGTTTCTGAAGCCTGAAGTCTATACACTCCAGCCTATTCCTACGATCAAGGCTTTAGCTACACTCAGGTATGTACATTGGCTTCGCTTCATCAAGTCTGTACATTGAATCGCCAACTTATTTGAAGTCTATACATCCACAGTGATATTTGAAGTCTATACATCCATCGTGGAGCTTCAAGTCTACACATCGCTTGATTTCCTAAAGTTTGTACATCCACAGTGAAACTTGAAGTCTGCACATTGGTCTTCAAATCCAAAGTTTGCACATTGGTCTTCGAATCCAAAGTCTATACAATGGTCTTCACACTTGAAGTCTATACATTCGATGTGCAGAGTTGATGTCTATACTGTGCCTTATGCTGATAGAGTCTACACATTGGTCGGTGGCAAGTCTGTACACTAACCTCATCTATTCAAGTCTATTCACTGGACTGTTTGGTCAAGTCTCTACACCTTTCAGTTGAAATTGCAAGTCTGTACATCAGACTGTGTTAAGTAAAGTCTATACATCCGATTGTACAGTGTCTTAGCCATCGTCTCACTTCTTCAAGTCTACACAATGGTCGGTGGTAAGTCTACACATTGGTGTTTCATTCGAAGTCTATACACTCACCAGTGAACGACAAGTCCACACATTGGATTGTAGCTGCTTGTTCTTCAGAGTCTGTACATTGGGCTTTCACATGAAGTATGTACATCCGTTCGTTCTGCATCGTTATCAAGTCTGTACAGCCACTCTTTGAGCATCAAGTATATACATTGGTATTGGGTGAGCATAGTCAAGTCTGTACACTGCACTCGAGTCCGTTGTCTTCAGTAAAGTCTATACATTGGCATCGGTCTTCACCTTGAGTATGTACAGTGGCTGCTTCATATAGGAAGTATGTACAGCCGCTGCCTCTTCATATAAAGTCTATACTTTGGGCAAGTCTGTACACTGGTTTTCCTTCTTATGAAGCCTTTATATTTACTAAGTCTATACACTGCTTTCCTTCTCATGAAGCCTTTACGATCATTGAGTCTATACACTGCGTTGTGCATACTTTGCATTGCACTCGTGGTTGCAAAGCCTGTACAGGGTTTACAGTTAAACTGAATATGTTCTTGTCTGTCTGACAGGGAATACAGAGACAAATGAAGGGCACGTGATCCGAGGTACCTGGCTCGTGATCCGAGAAGAACAAGGTATCCAGATGAGGACACGTGTTCTGACACTCCATTGGATGCTACCACGTGTTCCAAATGCTTTGGCGGGAAACGTGGATAGCACACGCCTGCTGCTGCTGCTGCTATATATACATGCTTCTTCCACAGAAGAAGGGAGATCGAAGAGAAGGATAGAAAGTCTATACAGCCAAAGCAGCAAGGCTCCTTCGATCCACTGAGAGAAAAGATACAGAGAAGAAGAAGAAATAGAGAAGAAGAAGAAAACGAGAGAAGAAGAGATAGAGAGCTGATTGAGAGTGAGAGTGAGAGAGTTTGTATCTCAGTCTCATGGTTCAAAACCAGAGCTGAGCTTTGCTCTTTAGAGCTACATTGCTTTTGGGTTTTCCTTTTTCGTTTTGATTCTGTCTTTTCAATTCCGAACATTGTTTCTTCAAGCTGTGCGTCAGCGGTTGCAGTGGTAGTCTCCACTGGACGGGTTAAGCTGTATTTCCCCAGCGGGTGCAGAGGATCAAATCCTCTGGTCGGCAAGCTGTAGTGCCCAGCGAAGCTATGTATCAGCGGATTGTTTGGCTAAGCTGTAAAGCCCAGCGGACGTAAGCTGTGCTGCGCAGCAGAAAGCCATACTCGGTTGAGTGTGGGGTGGACGTAGGTCGTTGACCGAACCACCTAAAAATTGTGTGTGCAGTGTGTTTGTGTTTTTGTGTGATCTGTGTGCGATGGGAATTCTTGCTTAGCTTATTTGGTTGCATCGCTCATGCTCATGTCTAGCTTTCGATATATAGATATGGTGAATGGCTTTCATGGGTCGACCTTTTGCTTAGCATTCTTCCTTTAGCTTAACTGATGTTTACCTAAATTCTGCTTTAGAACTTACAGTAGTTTTAAATTAGGCAAGTTGATCTATTCACCCCCCTCTAGATCCACACTTAGTTGAGATAGACTGCGTCCATCTAACCCAACACTTGGTATCAGAGCCTAACTCTTCTGCAGGGACTCATCGCCCGAAGAGAATAGGCAGAGATGGATGCTCGAGGGATGATTGCCATAGGTCATTCAACAACGAAGCCCCCATTCTTTGATGGATCAAACTACGCATACTGGAAGAACCGTATGCAAGTGTTCCTCAGGGCTAAGGATTATGATATTTGGAAGATTGTCAGCAAGGGACCTTATGAGCTGTCCCCGAATGAAGATGTATGGACCAAGGAGGAGATCAGAAGGTCCACACTGAATTGGAGTGCTATAAATGCTATCCAGTGCGCTCTGCATCCTATAGAATTCTCCCATATGTCTGCTTGCAAATCAGCTAAGGAGATGTGGGATGCGCTGGAAGTAATTCATGAAGGTACATCTCAAGTAAGAGAGCAGAAGGTCAATCTTCTTGTATCTGAGTATGAAGCCTTCAAGATGAAGCAGAACGAGTCCATCAGCGAAATGTACGCTCGGCTGACTGTCATAACCAATGGCCTCAGAGGTTTTGGGAAACCTTAGACAGAGTATGATGTAGTGAGGAAAATTCTGCGCTCCCTGACTCCCATTTGGCACACCAAAGCAACAGTGATGGAGGAGTCAAGGGACTTGCGTAATACTAAAGCTGATGAGCTAATTGGCTCACTAATGGCATATGAGATAAACATGCCAAGGACAGATGAAGCCGAGAGGAAGAAGAAGCCGATAGCGCTGAAGGCTAGTTCCAACAAATCAACAAAATCCAGCTCCAGCAACTCTTCATCATCAGAGGAGAGCCTAAATGAAGAAGAAGATGTGACTCGATCTGAGATAGCCATGATGACTAGAGAGTTCAGGTGATTTCTCAGAAAGGGAGCAGGATGGTTCGGCCAGATGAAATACAATGGTGGCCGAAAGGATAAAAGGTATAAATCTAAATCTGCAAAGAAAAATGAAGCTAATGTCTGTTATCAATGCAGGAAACCAGGGCATCTGAAAGCTGACTGTCCAGACAATCAGAAACATAAAGACAAGTCAAAGAAGAAAACCAATAAGGGAAGAGCTATGATCAGCACATGGAGTGATGAAGATGAAGGCTCTTTCAGCAGCAGCTCAGATAGTGAAGCTGAATCTGAACAGCCCATTTGCCTTATGGCAACAAGCTCCGAAGATAGAGAGGAGGACACAGATGAGGTAATCACTAGATTTGAAAACTTCACAATTGCTGATTGGATAGATGCTTATCATGACATAGCTGATAGAGCTGATGATATTAGAAAAGAGAATAGGCATCTTAGAAGAAAAATCAATTCCATGCAAAATGATAAAACTCTATCTGATAAAATTGCATGTTTGGAATCTGAAAATGATAAACTGAAACTCACATGCTCTGAAGTAGAGGACATCAAAATTGAGTTAAAGGTTTATAGGGAAGAGAATCTAAGGCTTGAAAATGAAATTGATGAATGGAAGCTGAAGATTCAAAAATGTGAAAGTGAAGTAAAAATCATCTCTGAAAAATATGAAGTTGTCCTCAATGTCAACAATGAGCTGAAAAAGTCTATTGATGAACTTCAGAAAGATAATGAGGATAAAATGAAAACCATTGAGAAAATGACCCAAGGAACAGATAACTTAAATGCTTTGCTAGGGTCAAAGGTTAATTTCAGAAAAGAGGGCCTAGGATTTAGTTCTAGTGCAACAAAAACATTTGAGATGAGAACAATTTCATTTGTTGCTCAAAAGGAAAAGGGACCTCTAATTAGCATGAACTCAACAAATTTGATGAATAAAACTGCTAATCTAAAAAAGTCCAGTGCTGAGGAGAAGGGCAAACGAAAGGTTAATGAGCCTAGTAGAGCCAGCACATCCAAGCAGAATCCTAGGGCTCAGACTAAGGTTAGGGGTCAACCTACACAGTCCCGTAAACCCCAGGTCAAGGTAACCAAGTCTCCACCATCAACTCCACCTCTGAAGAAGACCCAATACAAACCTGTGTATAGGTCAGCAGGGTCCAAAGTACAGGGGAGACAGAGTGCTACTAGGAGTCAACCGAATTATTTTTATCAACCCAGAGCTCAGACCCACTACAATGCACAGCCAACCTACTTCAATAGGTCAGATTGGTCTAGAACTCAGGGTAGGTTTACAGGTCTTGCACACCAGGGTGCTCAATATCAAAGACCTTACAGTAGAAATTGGGTCAATGGGTATGGTTACTGGACATATAGAAACCAATATTTCCATAGCCAGCCCAGGAACTACTATGGCCAAAATTTTGTGAACACACCCTGGCCAAGGGACTGGCACAGAAATAACAATACTGTCAATAATCATGCTGCTGCCAATAAGAAAAAGAACAATAAAAAGAAAAGGAACAACAACAGAAGAAAATCTGTAGGATCCACTGAACAAAGTTCATTTAAACAAATGTGGATTCTGAAACATCTGCTTTCCTGCTTTGCTTCTAGTTCATTTACATTGGAGCCCAATCAGTCTTGGGTTCCAAACTTCTCTACCTAATTGTGTATGCAGGTATGCCTGGCAGCCAAGAATAACTTGTGGTACATGGATAGCGGCTGCTCCAGGCATATGACAGGAGATAAGGCCAAATTTTACATGCTGACTGAGAAAGTAGAAGGCCTTGTCACCTTTGGAAGCAACACAAAGGGTAGGATTATCGGATCAGGTAAGGTAGGTAAGTGTTCTACCTACTGCATTGATGATGTTATGCTGGTTGAAGGGTTAGCCTATAATCTACTTAGTATCAGCCAGTTATGTGATAAAGGTTACAATGTTTTATTTAATTCTCAATGCTGCAAGGTTTTTGAACCTGATTCTGATATTGTCAAATTTTCTGGAAAAAGAATAAATAATACTTACATGATAAATTTAGATGAAATTCAACACATTAACCTTTGCCTTACTGCCAGTAGAGAAGACATAGCATTTTTATGGCATCGTAGGTTAGGTCATGCTAGCTACACTATTTTGCACTAATTAAATAAGCATGGCATGGTTAGAGGACTTCCTGAAGTCTCATTCAAGAAAGAAAATAAAATCTGTGATGCATGCACTCAATCAAAGATAACTAGAAAGTCATTTAAGTCTAGAACTGAAAATCTGTCTTCCAAACCCTATGAGCTGATACATATGGACCTTTTTGGGCCAACTAGATCTGTCAGCCTATCAGGGAGGAGGTATGGGTTTATCATGGTAGATGACTTTTCTAGGTATACTTGGGTTTATTTCGTATCTAATAAGAGTGATGCTTTCTCTGAATTTCAAGAGTTTTATGATAAAACAAATCAGAAAATTGAAAACATTTTGTCTGATCATGGAGGTGAGTTTGAAAACTCACAATTTGATGAATTCTGCAGGTCAAATGGAATCAACCACAGGTACTCCTCACCAAGGACACCTGAGCAGAATGGAGTTGTGGAGAGAAGAAACAGAACCCTAGTGGAAATGGGTCGTACACTCCTTGTCGAAGGTGGTCTACCAAGGAAATTTTGGGCTGAAGCAGTGAACACTACCTGTTATGTAATTAACAGAGCCATGGTAAGACCTTCTACCCAGCAAACACCATATGAGATCTTAAAAGGTAAGAAACCTTCTATTGCTCACTTCAAGGCCTTTGGTTGTAAATGTTTCATTCACATAAATGATAAGAAGGACGTTGATAAATTTGAACCTAAAGGAGAACCAGGAATTTTTCTTGGCTATTCTGAAAACACCCGAGCATACAGAGTGTACAATCTGAACTCTAAGACTATTGAAGAATCTCCACACATAGTTTTTGATGAATCCTTGGTAAATTCTAATGTTGGTCAATGCAGGAATGAAAAACAATGGTGAAATTCTGAAGGAAGGAGATCCTGCAAACAAATCCGAGGATGAAGAAGGACATAAAGAGCTTAATGAAGAGGAGCCTACAGTTCAGGGGGAGGTAAATCAAGTTCATGATAGTCCAATTGCAAATATTAGATATCTCAAGGATCATCCTGTAGATAATGTTATTGGAAATCTGCATGACCCTCCTAGGACTAGAGGCCACTTAAGAATTCAACATGAACTGAATGCTTATGCTTTTGTATCAAACACAGAACCCAAGTCCACTGACTGTGCTCTCCAAGATGTGCATTGGATTAATGCCATGCATGAGGAGCTCAATCAATTTGACAAGAATAAGGTGTGGTTTTTGGTTCCACCTCCTGATCATGAAACAGTCATAGGGACTAAATGGGTATTTAGAAACAAAACTGATGAAGCAGGGAATGTTACTAAAAATAAAGCCAGACTTGTAGCTCAGGGGTAAAATCAGGAATTTGGAATAGACTTTGAAGAGTCTTTTGCCCCTATAGCTAGGTTAGAAGCAATAAGAATTTTATTGGCTTATGCATGTTCCCTAGGAATAAATCTTCAGCAGATGGATGTGAAATCTACTTTTCTAAATGGGGAAATTAATGAGGATGTATATGTGAGATAGCCTCCTGGGTTTGAATGTTTAGATTTCCCTAATCATGTTTACAAGCTCAATAAAGCTCTCTATGGTTTAAAGCAAGCTCCTAGAGCTTGGTATGACAGGTTGAGCAAATTTCTCACCGACAAGAACTTCACAAGAGGTATAGTTGATCAAACATTATTTACTAAGGTAAGCCATCCAGATATTCTTATCATTCAGATTTATGTGGATGACATTGTGTTTGGGTTAACTAACCCCAAATTGTGTGAGGAATTCTCTCAAATAATGACTGATGAATTTGAAATGAGCTCAATGGGTGATCTCAAACTATTTCTTGGACTGCAGGTTACACAAACAGAAGATGGCACCTTCATCTCTCAGTCCAAGTATGTAAAGAACTTATTGAAGAAGTACAAAATAGACAACCTCAAGGAAATAGCTACTCCAATGTGTACCTCAACCAGTTTGGATGAAGATTCTAAACGTAAACCTGTGGACCAAAGGCTATACAGAGGTATGATCGGATCTCTTCTCTATCTTACAGCATCTAGGCCTGATATACAATTTGCTGTGTGTTTATGCTCTAGATTTCTGGCCAGTCCTAAAGAAACTCACTTTAAAGCTGTGAAAAGGATTTTTAGGTATTTACTAGGCACCCAAGAACTAGGTCTCTGGTATCCTGCTAAGTGTGAGTTAGAGCTTCTAGCCTACACTGATGCAGACTATGCTGGGTGTCGAGTAGATAGAAAAAGCACCAGTGGCTACTGTTAATTCCTTGGTGGCTGTCTAGTGTCTTGGGCATCTAAGAAGCAACCCACTGTAGCATTATCCACAGCTGAAGCTGAGTATGTTGCAGCATGTAATTATGCAGCCCAAGTACTTTGGATTAAGCACCAACTAGCTGATTATCAGATAAATCTGGGATGCATTCCACTTTTATGTGATAATACTAGTGCTATATGCCTTGCTAAAAATCCTGTTCACCATTCTAGGACTAAGCATATAGAGATAAAACATCATTTTCTTAGAGATGCTGTAAATAAAAATGAGATTGAAATGAATTTCATAGAAACTGAAAAACAAATTACTGATATTTTTACTAAGCCTCTTGGGAATGAAAATTTTATGTTTCTTAGAAGAGAACTTGGCTTATGTAAATTTCAGCATGATGAATGATTATTTAACTGCTGTGAATAAAATTTCTGATGTGGACTTGCATTTGATTACTTGGATAATTCATGTGGATGTGAATATTGAAACAGACTCATAATCATTACTGAACATGTATGTAGAACTGTCCTGCATTGCATTTCTCTACATAACCGTGGTATATTAAATAGTAGGCTACTAAAGAGCAGGGAAATCTGTCTGGAGGTTCTTACTATGTGTGAGATGGTCCTTGAGACCAGGTTCTCCGCCTAGTACCATGGGTTATATTGATTGATAGGGGAGTCTGAATGAGCATGAATTTCAAAATACTTTGTTCAGTGTTCAAAGAAAATATTGCATATATTCAGGGGGAGCTTGTCGAGTATTTGCATGTCTTTGCATATCATTCATTCATGACCTATGCATAAGCTCTCTCTCAATTAATTCTTACCTTTCATTAGCAAATTGCATGCATATAGATAGGGGGAGTATTGCTAGAAATTCAGAGTGGTTTCAACTTTCTTGAAGTCATTCAACCTTTAACTCTGAATACTTGTCTCTGACATTATGGCAATCTATTGGTCAGTTCTGATTTCTAAGCAGTAGAAAATGGACTTCTTCATTTATAAGAATTTGAATTATTCAAAGACTGATGTAATGGTTTAAATCTTATAATGGTTGGAGTTTAAAGATTGCAATCAGTATTTAAGTAAGTTGAAAATTGATAAAACTCTCAACCTCTTTCTTATTTCATGTCAGACAAAGCTAATCATATCTGAAATCTGAAAACTCATCTGAAATCATGTTAGAGAGGTTAAGTATGTGTATTGTTCATAAACAAGTCATTCTGAAACATAAAAAGGACAGCTAAGAAAGATATTGAAAAATATTGAAAATCATTGAAAAGTAATATTGGCAGAGCAATGACTGGTAAATCACTGAGAAACTGAGTGATCCATCACAGAAGTGGACAACACTCATGTCATGAAGTGTATCAGCTATCTCTGTATAAAATGTTCAAAACAGCAGGCTGGTTTCACTGAGTACCTGGGGGTAACTCGCGTCTGATAAACGTGTACCCTCACACTAAAAGGTGTAACTCAGTTCTGTTAAATTTGATCATAGGCAGAATGGTCCATCTGGTTGAGTATATAGGGGTATTGGCATCTGATAAACGTATACCCTTACGCAGAAAGACTTATGGTACCTGAATGCTCTAAATGGTCTAATATTGATAATGCTGCTCCTTCAAAAGAAAAGTTCATGAGTGTCAATTTGTTTAGTTTCAATACATGACTTGGTTTCTCTCAATATTTTTTATGAGACACTGAAAGTAAGATATTATGAAACTAAATCTTTCATGCAAATGTGATTCTGGTTTATTGTTTTATCATGCACAGTGAACTTATCTATTGCTTTTAGTGCATGAACTCCAAATTTTATCATCCTTAAACCAGAACTCTTTCTGACAGTAGTTTCTAATTTCATATGACTGAAGACTCTATGCTTTAGAATGCTTATTCATGAACTACCTGTTCAGAATGCTAGTCAGTTCTTCTCTTGATCCTTCCCTTCTATTTAATTTTTCCCTCCTCTTTGTTGATGGTAAAGGGGGAGAATATTGTCTAGGGGGATGTCTAGGGGGAGAATACATATCTGTCTGAATTCTGAATTCATTCCAAGGGGGAGTGGGAGTGTATATGCATAATGATAAGGGAGAGTTTGAGGCAGTGAGTTGCATGCATTCATAGCATCTGCATGTCAATCTGCATAACTCATCATGTCTTTCATCAAACATATACCTATATGTCATGATGTTGTTATTCTACTTCATATGGGGTTGCCATCATCAAAAAGGGGGAGATTGTTGTGACCCCTCTATGTTGATGATGTTGACACTTACTTTATTTCATTGGCAACACCATTGTTTTGATTGATTGGCAACTGCTCTTGCTTTGATGAAATTGCTCTATCAGATTGACTATGTGTTCTTTGCATTTCATACACTGCTGTTTGCATTTCTCACTGTCATGGGTCGACGCATCCTCTGATGGGTCGACTCCTTTAGCAGACTTGTCTAGATTGAGTCTATACAGCGTCAGTTCATGCATGTCTTAGGCTAAGTCTATACAGCATTAGTTCATGCATGTCTTAGGCTAAGTCTATATAGCGTCTTAGGCTAAGTGTGTACAGCGTCAGTCGCTTACATTGTCTTAGGCTAAGTGTGTACAACGTCTTAGGCAAAGTCTGTGTTAGGGTGCTAGGCCCGGATACAGAGGGGGGGTGAATGTATCCCTCTAGAAAATATAGCCCAAATTAATACACTAAAGCTCAGATATGCGGAATAAAGACTAATGAGCTTTCCAAGATGAAATGATAAGGCAACACATGGACAAACAGTTGGACTGTAACAATGCAGCCACCTGATCAATCAGAAACGAAGGCAGAGCTAAACAACCCAAACACACTTAGCAGAATATAATGCTCAAAAAATAACTCTCTAGATAATGCTACTAGCCAAGCATGCACAACCTGTGAATGGGAGGTAGAAGATATGGAGCTAACGCAAGGTAAACCACTGCACAAATAATTTTAAGGTGGTTCGGTCCTCCAGACCTACATCCACCCCTCACTCCCAATCGGAGTGAGGCTTCACTAGCCAATGCTAGAACCAAGCAGACTCAGTCTGCGAATAGTTGCTGCCACACAGCTTGACCAGGGGAACAACCTCCCCTCTTCCTCCCAACCGGAGGGACACCCCAAGTGACTCCCAGCCACTTGGAAACCAGAGACCGAAGTCTCTCTTCCTCCAGACCGGAGGGACCTCTGGACTTGCTACCCACAAGCCCAGAACCGGAGACAAGTCTCCCTTCTCCTAAATCCACGGGAGGAACCCACAAGTAGCTCCCAGCTACTTGCAACCGGAAATCAGATCTCCCTTCTCTTGACCCACCAGGAGGAACCCGACCTCACTACTGAGAATCGGAAGAACAAGGCTAACCAAAGAAACAAAAAAACAAATAAGGAAACAGAAAATACACAGCGATCGGAAGGCTGTAAATGAAGAACATGAATGTAGCTCTCAAAGGAGCAGATCTGGCTAGGATTTAATCCAGACGCCAGAAGATAGATCTTCAATAGCTTCTTCCTTCTTCTCCACGAACTCTCTCTCTCTCTCTATCTCTCTTTCTTTCTCCTCTGCTCTCCTTTTCTCCCACGCTATTCTCTCCTTTTTCTCTGCAACCCTTTTTCTTCTGCCGGCTCACTCTTATTCTATTTCTTCTTCTTCTCTTTTTCATCTTCTTCTCTTTTACTGGATCGAGCTCTCAGCACTTCTGCTCTTCTGCTATTGCCCTCAAGGCTTCGATCAGTCTTCATCTGTTAGATGAAGGCTTCCTTTTATAAGTAGCAGCAGTAGGCACACTGGGCGAATGTGGCTTCCACATTTTCTGCCCTAAAAATTCGGACCACGTGGCAGCATCCTGGTATCTTGTCCATCCTTGGATCACGAGCCAGGCACCTCGGATCACGTGCCCTTCATTAGCCTCTTCAGTCCGATGTATAAAGTTCTCAGTTCACGTGCTCAATGACAGCAATCTGACTTGCTGCGTCGACGCTGTCAATCAATGGCGTTAACGCAGTGAGGCATTCCCGTAAGCCATTAGCTTCGTCTCTTTAGCTGCTGCGTCGACGCTGCTCAATTGTGGCGTTGACGCAGTGGAATAGCCTGTGAAGGTCTCTGCTTCTTTAACTGCTGTGTCGACGCTGCTCCATTGTGGCGTTGACGCAGTGGAAGATATCGTGAAGACTTCGTCAACTAATGCGTGGACGCTTTAAGCTCCCATCGTCGACCCTGTTCCCTTCAGCAACAAGAATGAAGTCATAAGATTTAAGTATGTACATTGCAGTGTATATACTTCGTTGTATAGACTTGTGAAGGCGAATGCAACGTACAGACTTGCCCAATGTGTTGACTTCAACAAGGAGGCAACGGCTGTATAGACTTTAAATCCTAAAGGCAGTGTATAGACATTGAAGAACAACAACTAATGTATGGACTTTACAATGTAAACAGCAATGTATAGACTTCATGTAAAAGCCCAATGTATAGACATTGAATTCGAAGACCAATGTGCAGACTTTGGAAAACAGCAGCCAATGTATAGACTTGATGCTCAAGGAGTGGCTGTACAGACTTAGAGTGTAGCTGAAGCCTTGAACGTAGGAATAGGCTGGACTGTATAGACTTCAAGCTTCAGAAACGAATGTACACACTTGACCAATTCAAAGGCGAATCAAGTGTACAGACTCTGAGTCCAAACCCAACGGCTGTATAGACTTAGAATGTGAAGACTGATGTACAGACTTCATTAATCAAAGCATGAATGAGACGTTGTACACACTTAGCCTAGGACAATGTATAGACTTGCGTTACTGTAGCAACATGTAGACTTTGCCTTAGACGCTAAATGAGACGCTGAAGTCTGTATAGACTTTCCAATGTCTAGACTTGCAGATGTGAACGACACAATGTATAGACTTCAGGTATGAAGACATTGTGAATGCAAATGCAATGTGCAAACTTCATTGTATAGACTTGGAGAACCTGAATCAATGTGCATACTTGGAACGCCTGAAGACCAATGTATGGACTTGTATAAATCTGATGAATGAACTGAGGGGTCGACCCATCAGCACAAGGGGTCGACGCACCATAGACCAGACCAATGAAAAAATGCAGCAAAGTTAACAGAGGCACCAAGCGTCAACGCATTGCCCAAGCAGCGTGGACGCAGCAGATCAAATATTTCTTACTGCTACCTCTGAAGTGCCTTGGCAGCGTCGACGCTGCAGTTTGATGGGTCGACGCTGCAGTATCAAACTGCAGTCTAAAGAGCAACAATAACATGACTGAACAAAATCAAATATGCAATGCAATATCAGAACTTATGAAGAACTGCATTATGATCAGAAGGTGAATAATAGCATGATGACTCACACAGCAAGATGACTCACAGTGAATAACTCACTTTAAAAATCAACCATCAAAATCATCATCAAAACCACAGGGGCACAACAATCTCCCCCTTTTTGATGATAGCAACACTTTCAACACATTGAGTCATTCTGATGATGTGAGACATTCTGATGACTCAAATTATTCTCCCCCTTTGACTTCATCAAAAAGAAAATAATTTGATAAATTAAAGCATGTATAAAAATTCAGTCAATTTCTCCCTTTTGCAAGAACACAATTCTCCCCCTTTAAGAGTTTCAGCAAAAAGTCATTAGTTAGAGATGATCAAAAGAAATATGCATGCGTTGATTGAATGATATTCTCCCTCTTTGGCAAACAATCTCCCCCTTTGGTATAATCAAAATAAACCATGGGAAGGGGTATAAATGTACATGCAGATACCAGAAATATGAATTCAATATCACAATTCTTCTCCTTCTATGCAGCATGATGCATATGACAAGGAGGCTCCCCCTCAATAAATGGAACCTTATGAAATGAATGAGAAGGAGACCACAGGGGCAAACAAGGAGAAGTTCAGGTCAATGAACCAAGGACATGAGCAGAAGAGTTTCAATTAACAGATTTTTCAAGGATGCTCCAAACCCAAGAAGTTCAGCCAGATTTTCAAAGAGATGTCAATCTCATAAATCCAAATCATAAGTTTTCAAAGTCTTCCATTATAAGGGCTTATGAATGAGCGTTATTAAACAGCATGGTTTAAACATGATGTATGTAGAGTTTATCAATAAAATTCTATATTGATATCTAAAACCATGTTTTAATAAAAATAAACCAAGCCCTCATATTTATCTTGATTATCCTCCCTTTGTCTTACACAATCAAATTTATTGACTTCTTTCAGAATTACATGCATCATTATTGAAATCAAGCAATTATGAAGTCATATGATTTTGTCTAGGGTTGTAGCAATTTGATTTTAGCATCAATATTCAGATATTTCAATTCGTTCAATAATTTTTCATGCTACAAAATTTTATGAGCACTCTAGTTCAGTGCACACCTTGTAACTAGAGGATATACCTTGATCAGAGGCCAATATCCCTAAGCGCTTAGTGTGACTAACCGTCATGATTTATATGAACAGAGATAGCATTTACACATCATGACACACTGCAAATCATTTCTTGATGAGTGAGTTGTATTTCTCAGTGTGCATGCCATTGCTCTGCCTGAAATTCAATTATTCTTAATCAGAGTTAACTATGGTGCCTCATGACACAGTCCTTTAGACATGTGTTTCTCAGTGACCAAGGTCATTGCTCTGACAGAAGATACCCTCTAGACATTTCAGAAAAATTCATTTGCTTCAAATCAATAACAATTTCATGTACTTAACCAAATAATGTCATGTATTCAATAATATAGATTTCAGAAGATTTTACAAGACACAGCATGAAACAGATGGTTAAGGTTTATTAAACATGCTTCAGATATTTTCAAGAGATTTTAAAGTCAAACTCATTGAATACATTAAACTTAAACCACATGAGTTATTTCAGTCATTCATAAAAATGTATAATAGAAGATTTATAGTTCAAGAATTTTTAGATTTATGATCGAGATAGTCCCATTGAAATCTTCATGACAGACTGATAGAATTCTGAAGCCAAATGATACCAATTGATAGGAGAGATTTTGAAGCTCAGTGTTTTCCGAATAAGATCAAGATTTGTCACTTAAAAACAATGAGGAAAAGGTTATGCACAACAAGCAAGATATCAGGAGGTCTGACAAGTTTCAGGATTTCCAAGGATAATATGCAGTGAATTCTGACAGAGATGTATGCACTTGACCACTTGCATGCAATGCATTGACTCCCCCTGACACTATGCATTCAATTACCCTTTTTGGTATTTTTAATGCGGTAAAATGCAATGTAATTAACTACATGCATGCAAAGACTCAACACTGAATGCTATGCTAAGATATGCAATTAACTCCCCCTAAAAACATGCAATATTTGCACTGAAAACTGAACATATGATTCCAAATGATATTGTGACTTGTGCACAATCAGACTGTCCTATCAGCAAAGTGACCCATGGTACTAGGCGGAGCACTTGGTCTAAAAGATCACCTCACACATAGTAAGAACCTCCAGACAGACTTCCCTGCCTTTTGGTACCTTACCATTTATATACCATTGAGGTCATGCATGATAATTCAACATGCAGTCCTATGTGTAAATCAGATTTTCAGTGAACAATGCAATAGACTGTTTTCAAACAGCATTCATATGCAGTTCAGATTTTTCAGAATGCAATTTGTTTTCAGAGTTTATGCATTTCAACAATTATCAAACAACTACAAATGGCAGATATGCAAGAATACATCAAATCAGATATGCAATGAAATTCAAAACAGGAAATGTAGAGAAATTACCTGAAAATTTCAGGAGGGATTTTTCTTTGAGTGCCTTGGTTTATTTACCCCTATTTATTCTTCAGCTTCCAAGGCACACCTGCAGGTTAGCAAACTATCTTGCACAAGTAGGCACACAAGAAGTCTTGGGTCCTGAATTAACAGTGACACTCCTAGCAGGTTTTCTCAACAGATTTCTCGCATGTTTATCATCACAAAACATGATATGACAATTATACATGGAATGCCCTACCTGCCCACAATGATAACAAGAAATAATAGATTTCATGTTCTCCTTGTATACATCAGCATTGGCGTAAACATGGTGTGAGTGAACATGATTAATTCTGTTATTGACATGAAAAATTTTCTTTTCATAACCAGCCAGCCAACAGTTAACAGCTCTGTGGCCTAGCTTTCTACATTCAAAACATACAGTGTGTTTGCTTCTAGAACCAAACTTCTTTCTATCAACAATGTTTTTATTAACAGGGAAATTAACAAATCCAGAGTTAGTTTTCTTTCCCTGAGCATGCCAGCAGAAGGTAGTAATGTGACCAAACTTCCCACAGTAATAGCATTGAATTTTCTTTTCCTGATCAGTAGAATGTTTCCTAAGATGATTTCTAGGATACTTTCTAACAGCATTTCTTTCATCATTTATCAATGCTACACAGTTATGCATAATATGGCCAACTTTCCCACAATAGTGGCATGTTATAGCCTTTTTATTCACATTCACTTGTTTGACAAGATTGATATTCTCATGAGAGTGTGAATGTGTGTGTGAGCAGTGAGCAGTGAGCAGCATGCACATGTAAATCAGAGACATATTTGGACTTATCCAAATCAGCATTTTTCTTTTATTTTTGAATCTTTTTCTGTTTCTTATCTGAATTTTCAGCCTTCTTAGCAGTGAATTGAAAAATAGAAGAACTAGATTGATTAGCTTGTTCAGAGCTTTTCACGAATACAGTTGACTTCTTCTTTTCATTCACTTTCTTATTAACATGCACATACCCAAGTCCTTCTTTCTGAAAATTCACTTTAGAACCAAGCAGCTTATTCAAATTGTCTTTTCCTTTAACGAATTTTGACAAAGAATTTTTCAGATCTTCAATCTCAGAATTCAATGAAGCAATACTCACTTCATACTTGGATAGCTCAGATTCACAAACAATCAGTTGTTGTTGCAAAGTATCATTCAGGTTCTTCAGAGTTTCATTTTCTTGTTGAACCATTATTTCAATGTTGTTCTCATTTTCCTTCACAACAGTTTTTCCTTTTTCAATTGACAACCATCTTTCAGAGAAGACAGTATTAAGAACCATTAGCTTTTTATTTTGATCTTTCAAGTAGACATTTTCTTCTTTCAGACTTCTGACTTCAGAATTTTTCTCTTTTCTTAATTTTCTCTTTTCTGATTTAACTCTTTCATATTTTTCTAGTAGATGCTCATGCATGGCAACTAAATCATCATGACTAATATCCTCGGTCTCAGAGTTTACCTGGGATGAGGACTCATCTGATTGATCACTCCTTCTTGCCATGAGACATTCTTCTTCCTTTCCATTGTTGATGCGAAGCAATTCATCCAATATTTCCTCTGCCGAGCTACAACCTGAGATAGAGGAAAAATCATCAGAACCGATTGCAGCCTTCATTAAATTTAGAGCTCTCACATTATCATCATTTTTCAACTTGTGAGCATGAGTCCACTTGGACTTATCCTTAGGAAGTTCATGTGGACTGTGAGAGATAACCTTCCACAATTGTGGATTAATAGAGTTAACATGCTTGTGCATATGATATAGCCAGAATTTAATATTTGAACTACTGAATAGTGGATGATGAGCCATGAAAACACAACAGATTAATGCAACAGGATTATTGATGCACTAAAAATAAATTAGCACCGAAAACTAGAGATCGAATCTATAGGTCGCTGGACCTTGTATGCAGATACCGCTCTGATACCAATTGTTAGGGTGCTAGGCCCGGATACAGAGGGGGGGTGAATGTATCCCTCTAGAAAATATAGCCCAAATTAATACACTAAAGCTCAGATATGCGGAATAAAGACTAATGAGCTTTCCAAGATGAAATGATAAGGCAACGCACAGTGAATAACTCACTTCAAAAACCAACCATCAAAACCATCATCAAAACCACAGGGGCACAACAGTCTGTACAGCGTCAGTCGCATGCATGTATTAGGCTCAGTGTGTACAGCGTCAACGCATTTCACTGGCTCATGTTACAGCGTCAACGCACTAAGTCTGTACACTTGATTCGCCTTTGAATTGGTCAAGTGTGTACATTCCTTCACTGTAGCTTTCACGTATCAAAGTCTACACATCGTGAAAGTCTATACATTCATCACTTACCTTTCGCTCACACTGTGGTCTTCTCCTACGTTTCTTAAGTGAAGTCTGTACATTCGTTTCTGAAGCCTGAAGTCTATACACTCCAGCCTATTCCTACGATCAAGGCTTTAGCTACACTCAAGTCTGTACATTGGCTTCGCTTATCAAGTCTGTACATTGAATCGCCAACTTATTTGAAGTCTATACATCCACAGTGATATTTGAAGTCTATACATCCATCGTGGAGCTTCAAGTCTACACATCGCTTGATTTCCTAAAGTCTGTACATCCACAGTGAAACTTGAAGTCTGCATATTGGTCTTCAAATCCAAAGTCTGCACATTGGTCTTCGAATCCAAAGTCTATACAATGGTCTTCACACTTGAAGTCTATACATTTGATGTGCAGAGTTGATGTCTATACTGTGCCTTATGCTGATCGAGTCTACACATTGGTCGGTGGCCAGTCTGTACACTGGCCTCAGCTATTCAAGTCTATTCACTGGACTGTTTGGTCAAGTCTATACACCCTTTAGTTGAAATTCCAAGTCTGTACATCGGACTGTGTTATGTAAAGTCTATACATCTGATTGTACAGTGTCTTAGCCATCGTCTCACTTCTTCAAGTCTACGCAATGGTCGGTGGTAAGTCTACACATTGGTGTTTCATTCGAAGTCTGTACACTCACCAGTGAACGACAAGTCCACACATTGGACTGTAGCTGCTTGTTCTTCAAAGTCTGTACAATGGGCTTTCACATGAAGTATGTACATCCGTTCGTTCTGCATCGTTATCATGTCTGTACAGCCACTCTTTGAGCATCAAGTATATACATTGGTATTGGGTGAGCATAGTCAAGTCTGTACACTGCACTCGAGTCCGTTGTCTTCAGTAAAGTCTATACATTGGCATCGGTCTTCACCTTGAGTATGTACAGTGGCTGCTTCATATAGGAAGTATGTACAGCCGTTGCCTCTTCATATAAAGTCTATACTTTGGACAAGTCTGTACACTGGTTTTCCTTCTTATGAAGCCTTTATATTTACTAAGTCTATACACTACTTTCCTTCTCATGAAGCCTTTACGATCATTGAGTCTATACACTGCGTTGTGCATACTTTGCATTGCACTCGTGGTTGCAAAGCCTGTACAGGGTTTACAGTTAAACTGAATTTGTTCTTATCTGTCTGACAGGGAATACAGAGACAAATGAAGGGCACGTGATCCGAGGTACCTGGCTCGTGATCTGAGAAGAACAAGGTATCCAGATGAGGACACGTGTTTTGACACTCCATTGGATGCTGCCACGTGTTCCAAATGCTTTGGCAGGAAACGTGGAGAGCACACGCCTACTGCTGCTGCTATATATACATGCCTTCTTCCACAGAAGAAGGGAGATCGAAGAGAAAGATAGAAAGTCTATACAGCCAAAGCAGCAAGGCTCCTTCGATCCACTGAGAGAAAAGATACAGAGAAGAAGAAGAAATAGAGAAGAAGAAGAAAACGAGAGAAGAAGAGATAGAGAGCTGATTGAGAGTGAGAGTGAGAGAGTTTGTATCTCAGTCTCGTGGTTCAAAACCAGAGCTGAGCTTTGCTCTTTAGAGCTACATTGCTTTTGGGTTTTCCTTTTTTGTTTTGATTCTGTCTTTTCAATTCCGAACATTGTTTCTTTAAGCTGTGCGTCAGCGGTTGCAATGGTAGTCTCCACTGGACGGGTTAAGCTGTATTTCCCCAGTGGTTGCAGAGGATCAGATCCTCTGGTCGGCAAGCTGTAGTGCCCAGTGAAGCTGTGTATCAGCGGATTGTTTGGCCAAGCTGTAAAGCCCAGCGGACGCAAGCTGTGCTACGCAGCAGGAAGCCATACTCGGTTGAGTGTGGGGTGGACGTAGGTCGTTGACCGAACCACCTAAAAATTGTGTGTGTAGTGTGTTTGTGTTTTTGTGTGATCTGTGTGCGATGGGAATTCTTGCTTAGCTTATTTGGTTGCATCGCTTATGCTCATGTCTAGCTTTCGATATATAGATATGGTGAATGGCTTTCATGGGTCGACCTTTTGCTTAGCATTCTTCCTTTAGCTTAACTGATGTTTGCCTAAATTCCGCTTTAGAACTTACAGTAGTTTTAAATTAGGCAAGTTGATCTATTCACCCCCCTCTAGATCCACACTTAGTGGAGATAGACTGCGTCTGTAACACCTTCAAATATAGATAAGTTGTACTCTATATCACCGAGGCGCCTTTTGAAGTATCGGCTCAGTTCTTGTAAAGAACTCCGAAGTTAAGCGTGCTTAATGGGGAGTAGTACTGGGATGGGTGACCTACCCGGGAAGTCCCCCATTCTGGAGCCGATCACTGTTATAAAGGGATAAAACCGTGAGGCCAGTAGGCCAAAGCGAACAATACCTCGACGGTATAGAGTATGGGGCGTAACAGAATGGTATCAGAGCTATACCCCAGCCGGAAGTGTGGGAACTAAGTGCCATGCAGGGCAAAGTGCTACGCTATGGGAGCCACCTCTTGAGTCCGTAGTGGAGCAAAGTACTACATAGTGGGAGCCACCTCTTGAGCCTGTAGGGGCCACCTCTAGAGTCCTACCTGCCTGGGGGCTTGATTGCTTGATTACGTGCTATATGTGCCCAGCGACGAGGACGTCGCCTATATAAGAGGGGTAGATTGTAACACCCTCAAATATAGATAAGTTGTACTCTATATCACCGAGGCGCCTTTTGAAGTATCGGCTCAGTTCTTGTAAAGAACTCTGAAGTTAAGCGTGTTTAATGGGGAGTAGTACTGGGATGGGTGACCTACCCTGGAAGTCCCCCATTCTGGAGCCGATCACTGTTATAAAGGGATAAAACCATGAGGTCAGTAGGCCAAAGCGGACAATACCTCGACGGTATAGAGTACGGGGCGTGACAGCGTCCATCTAACCCAACAGGAGGAAGTTTGGAACGTCGAAGAGCGCCCAAACGCCTATATCGCCTCGCAGAAGGCGGCGCACCGTTCTGACCTCCGAGAAAAGGGGGCCCCTTTGTTTCAAATCTGTCAGGATTACCATCATTACGGGCCTTGGTGACCATGACACGTGGCTTACTCACACCACTAGATCTCCACCTACCTGCGCCACGCTGGTCCTAAACCCTAAAACATCTACTCTTCCGAGCCTTCCCTGGCTCGGGAGTAGGAGGGGGACAAGTGGAGAGGGGGATTTCTGCAGCCCAGTCAAAGAGCAGCCAAACTAGGCCCATCAGGACCAAATAAGGCCACGCTCGCCGGAGTGATAGCCCACAGGGCCCACTCCGGCCTAAAAGCCCAATAAAAGATCACTCGGGGACCCAACCTTCCTAGGCGGCCCTCAGGCTCGAAAGGCTCGAGCGACGGTCAGGTCACCAGAATGATCTACGCCCGATCTATCCTCAGCCAGGATATAGGGAGGCGCACACTATCGTTCCGATCCATCTCCGTCCGAGCTAGGCCCATCGCCCGAATATGGCTGGCCCCCCTAAGCTCGAAACGGTCGACCGTCGATTGCTTATCCATGTAGACGTTAAGAGTCCTCTGTGAGCAGGAATTTATAAGGGTGAGGGACTCCAGCTCCTGAAGGTGATAATGCTCCCACGATGAGGCAGTAAAAGCCCACGTTAAGGACGTAACTCCCACCTGAAACCCCTCGACTTATAGGACTCGGGAAGACGGCGCACTATTTAACCAGGGATACCCTCCGACGAAAGGTAAGGGCAACTACACGCTCAAAACTCCTGAGCAGGAACCACTTCACCCTTCTAGTGGAGAGGGATCTCGCGCAGAAGCTACTTCCCCCCTTTCTTTACTCCCACTATAGCTCTACTAACTTAAGCATCGAAGGGTTTTTCCCAGGGACTCATCCCTGGGCCCCCTGATCCGTTTCCCTTTCTTGCAGTTCACAATTCGGTGATCCTCCGCCCGCTCAGGACCCGCACGAGATCACGCCTCTTCAGGGGGGTTTATTCAAGGCCTTTGAGGTGTTTTACCCAAGGTTTTGGGGAGTCCTATTCAAAGGATTTTTGAGATGGTCCTAGGGGGGAATGAGGCTATTTCTGGGAGAAGGGGATCTTCACCCTAGGGCCTCACTGGGAGCAGGGTCACAGATGAAACCTCACGAGCTCTGATTCGAGCATATCCCTCTTCATTTCATAAATGACAAGCCATGAGATGAACTGTCTCAGGCTCTCAATGTGATTGTGAGGTTGGAAAGAAATACGGTAGAAACGCGCTCAACAGATCTAGAAGACGAATATACGATAGGATCTACTTCGTTTGCAGTAGCTATCGAATACGGCAAATCTCAGATACAGAGGGAGAAAAGGAAAGAAAGGGCGAACTTCAGCCCTTTTTATTAACCATTTCATTCAAATGGAGTACGTACATCTAGTTCGAAAGAGAATCAAACTAAGGAAATTATACACAGACTATATCCCTGACAACATGGTTACATTGGCATTCGATGCTACTGGAACAAAGATGCTCGGAAGCAGACCCAAAAGAAAAAAGGAAAGCATGTTCAAATAAAAGATAGGGGGAGGGGAGAATATAGCCCCTCAGGGCATCTTGGAACTGATCCCACCTCGAATCTCTCCTCCGAGCTTCTGTAACTCTTTTCTCTCTTCAGCTCCTTTAGAGGGCTCTCGGGCTCTCTTCCTTTCAGTGGCTCCCTCTGTTTCCTTTTTCTCTCTTTACTTGTCTGTCTGTATGTTCCTCTCTTCCCAGCTTTGAAGGCAGCAACTTTTATAGAAGGATGGTCCTCTGCTTTCGGCACGAGCTCCCCGGCGCGCCCCAGCATGCATCATCTCGGCGCGCCTGCCCTTATATTGGGCTTGGCCCGTTTGCTCCGAACTCAGCGCCAAAAGGAGCTCACTTAATGGGCTACTTTTCATTGTCCCGATGGGCTTCTTGGTATACATATGTATACACATTCTTCTTGAGGCTTGTTTAACACCATGCGTTCATGCACACACGTGAGGCAGTGTGAACCGCTTTTTATGAGAATCAGAATTATCTGAGGCTCCTCTTTAGCAGGCAGATGATTGCTTGGAGTTTGTCATAGTTTTATCAATCTGGCTATTTGAATGATAGCCATGCTGGGCAGCGGCCTAGCCAGAGATGGCTTCAACAGAACAGAGTGTTGGGGGTAGTGGGTCTCTTCTATTCTGATTCTCAGAAATTCTAGGGGTGGCACAGGAGCTGTACCCTTGATTGGTCTTCAAAGCCCTGAGTTTGCTTCGGCCTCTTTTTGTATATTTTAGGTGTCAACAAATGCCCCCCACCCGCATGTGGCGTAAGCGAAGGCTGAGTGACACGGGACATGCGGGTGTACATTGCACCGCACTTTATATTTTCTTCAGGCTTGCTCCTATTCATTGCTCATTCTCAAGACTTTGAGTCTTCATTCTGCTTGTATAATCCCAGTACTTTATAAGCATACTCGAACAGACATCAGCATTTTGGGTTTAATCTTCTAATTGCAGCTTCTCAGGGTAAGCAAGTCGGCGCTGTTGATAATCTCGGCACGGCCATCCCGGCACAGCACCCAACCGATGCAAGCTTCATATCGGCATGATAGATCTCGGCGCGACTCTTTGTTTGGTGCTTTCGGCATGCAGGGGCTCTCGGCACGTCCAGCATCGGCGCGCCTTCCTCCACGTTGCTCTCTCGGTGCGAGCGACATCGACGCTGCGCGCTCGACGCGGGAGCGATCTCGGCGCGCATTTAGGGTTTTACCCTATTTATGCACCGAGAGGAGGGGGGAAAGCTCATTTGGCCTCGAGCTTTTTCTCTCTTCCCTCCTCGTCTTCCACCGCAGCGGCGATCGACGTGGGGAGCCTTTCCCTCCTCATTTCTTCTCCTCTCATCGCGAGGTTTTCTTCTATTTCTTCTCATTCAGGACTACGTCCCTCTTCATTACAGAGTCACCCCCTCTTGGTGGGTGTTCTCCTATTTGACTTCTGGGCATACCCTGGAAATGGGGAGGTGTTGTCAAAATTTTCTTGAAATTTTCTTTTCTATTTCTGTCTTCATATTGTCTTATTTTATTTGATTTTTGTCTGTAGTTGCTGAAATGGCCACCACTTCTAGCCGTGCTGCTTCCAGAACTACTAATGTTGATGCTTCTTCCCAGGGCGGAGTATTCAGCCCTATTGTGACTTGGAGGAACATTGGATAGCTAGACCAAGGTCTTGGGAGGATCGCCATAGTTGACGAATCTTCTGACTCGGAGATAGACACAGTGTCTGCATCTCGGGTCCTGACCACTAAGGATGGGTTAGACTTCAATCGTGATGGCGGCTATCGTCCGGACTTTCCGAAGGATCGTCATCTCGCACTATTCATCTGCACCTTCAATGTATCGGGAAAGAGAGATGCCATGCTGGCTCGGATGGTAGAATGGGCCATGTTGGTGGATAGAGACAGCTTGAAAGGCTCCGTATATCCCGGAGACACCATCTATCTCCCGGTAGAGCAGCGTAAGTGGAACGCCGTCTTGGGAGTAACTGAGCTGGAGGCGGAGCAGAAGATGCTGACGCGGGCTCCAGAATTCACACTGGCCAGGTGGGACACTGCTGCAGGTCTGGTCAACAGAGACAAACCCGGCTACGATTTATTCTTGCCGCCCATCAAGTGGGGCTACAGAGATGAGCCATTTGTTCTAAACTGCCTGGATGTTCAATTCATGCTTCAGTTGGCTGCTGGATGGTTTGCAGACACAAAAGTGACCGACGCTCATCTTTTCCCCGTGGGAGTGGTAGAATTTACAGAATATGTTCTAAAAGAATATGCTCCTTTACTAGTCAGGGCCGGGGTGTATCACAGTGTATATGCATCCTTTCTCAGGTATCCTATTTCAAAAGGACTGTGCTGCGTCATGTTTGAAGTGTTCTACCCATAATTTAATACTTTCTACACAGCAGACGGTGAAACTTCTTTGGACCTCTGGAGCTTGTCACAACTGTCGAGATTGTCGATTGATGGAGAGCCTTATGAAGAGGTCTGCCTTAATGACTTCATCAAGGACGAGACAGACGGTGAGGGTCAGTACTACTTCGACTTCTCGTATCGATATTTGATGAAAACATACCGCTCCCTCTGCCTGGCACTCAACAGGGGATCATCTAGGGGATATCAAACCCGAGAGAAGAGTAGCAAGCTGAGAGTCTGAGTAGGACACTAGATTCAATATTTCTTCGACGACCCTTTGAAGTATAATGAGTTCCCTCATGTGGCCCTTGTTGCGGGTAAACCCATCAAGCCTCCAAAATTTAAGTCAGAGCTGCCTGCCTCACTTCGGCGAATCAGCCGTGGAGGACCAAATCCAACTGGGGTCGATCCCCTTACTCATTGTGCTGCCTATCTCACCTTTTGGTTGTGCACTTTCGCTCTCCCGCAGGGAGATGAGACAGTTATTAGGCCGGAGGTAATATACCCGGCCTGTCAGATGGCTTGGGGCATGCGGCTTGCTCTATGTCCAGCAGCACTTTTCCTGGTTTACAAATCTCTTGGAGACATCCATAGGCATCGGATCCCCCGCTCTTTCAGAACAGTGGGGCCGTTTCATTTGTTCAATGCCTGGGTATACAATTTACTTCCAGAACTGGCTCCCAGGACCTTGCAGACAACTACATTATACCCCAGAATGCTGGAATTTGCAAGTGCTAAACCTGGCCCAGTGTCTCAGCAGCTTTTCTCTATCAGAGGCTGGCTGACAAGGGTCCCGATGGACTCAGCGGGGACCATTCATTTTTGGAATTTAGCAGCACATTCTGCTCCATTGGTGAACCGCCAGCGTGAGTGCAAGCTTGAGGCAGTGGAGACTTTTACACATTTCATTTTGGGTAACACAGTGACCCGGCCAATCTTGGAGCCTGAGCTCATTGACTGGGCTTTATCAATTCACCCCGGTGTCTTGGTGTTTAGAAAGGGGGGCGTGGTTCATCTAGAACCCTATTACCCTTTTAGATTTGGCCAAAATTTTGGCTATGATCAGCACATTCCGCCTTCAGCTGCTCAGTTTCTCTTGGACAGCAGGTCAAAGCACAGCTCGGCCGTTGCAAGCGAGGGTCGCTCCTGGTGGGATTACTTCCACCGTCGGGATGCCGATGTCTTCAGAACGTCGGTGCCGAACCGCGTACCCCGGGTCACTCCAGAATATGTGAAATGGTGGAATGCTCGAATCGGCTTTTACCGCAATGCCAGAACGACATGCTGGGACGTGGCCGAGCACACCTTTCTAAGCCAGTAGCCTAGGCCAGTTTTTGGTATTGATGAAGCCCATTTGAAGAGGCTGTTCTCCCAACATCCGAAGGAGGTAGATGCGTATATAGCACGCAGGAAAGCTGCGAAAGAGGAAGCGACTGAACAGCTAGTGCCTGTGCTTGCTGACAATGATGAAGATACTTTCACATCGAATTTAGAACATCTGTGCGAGATTGGTGATTCCCGCTTGGAGCTTCAGTAGTACCCATTTCCCATTGAGGAGCCGCTCTCCAAAGTAGTTTCATGGAAATGTGAAGTTGACTACTTTTGCCCGTACCGGGCGTTTGTTAATAGAGAAGACAGAACGCCAACGTACTATCAACATACGTCTTGGCTGTTCGTCTTGATGAATGTCCATGGGCTGACCCTTGACAATCCTGTAGCGAGTATCCTGGACAAACCTTTGTTTGTATCTTTTCATTATGCCGACGGCTGGGGTTTCGACCACCTTGGCTTGTGTCATTGCATAGCTTCCCATGGTCATGCGGACATGGCCGACCTAGCCGAGAAGTGTAAGAAGATTGGCGACGTCTGTTGGCTCGTTCGGGAGGCTGCATCCCGAAGCAAGGAGGTGGCTTATCAATATTGGCCCCTCTCATTCTTTTACAACGGCCCGGAAGGTAAAGTCTTCTTCATTTGACATGTAGAGTAGGTTGTTGCTCCGTTCTCCTTATAACGGCATATGCCTCATTTGACAGATCGCCCAGATATAAAACAGCAGGGACCTTACAGGAAGATCATCTCCCAAGCCCAGAAGCCGGAATATTTTGATGCTCCCGCACCAGTGCCGACCACTACTCCGCTGCCACCTGGTAAAAATAGAGTGGCCTCCATGCTGAAAGTTGCAATAGGTCGAGTGAAGAAAGCTCAAAAAACTTCCTCGAAGCAGTCTTCGACTGATGCGGCTGAGGCTCCTTTGCCTAAAGTGCCATCATTTGAACAGTTTGCCGCTCAGAAGGAGGCCACTCAGCGAGCAACTGAAGGTGACATTGCTTTTCTTCACGGTTTGCAGGAATGTCCTTTTCATGGCGTCTTCATTCTTTTGAAACCTTCTTTGTTGGATTTTAGCTTGAGGAGCAGCGGGCACCACTACGAGTGCCGAGGAGGTCGCCTTGGAGATGGAGGATATGGGATCTTCTGCCATGGCCAAGGTAGGGGCAACTGGGACAGTTGAAACCATAGGGGGGAGTCTCCCCGCTATTGGGGAGGATGTCAGGCTCCCTTCTCCCACACCTGCTAATGAGGCCGAGGGTAATCCAAGTGACTGCTATCCTTCTGACTCTTCTCTTCTTAGTGATCTTTTTGCCCTGTCTTATGTATGTCTTTGTGTTGTAGTGGCAAGAGTGGTTAGTACCGTGGTTGAGACGCCTGCTGTGGATGCTCATTTATAGCATGAAGGATACAAAACTGCATTAAAGAAAGGTGTCATCCCATCACGGCGTGTAATCACCCGCTCAGCGGCCCGTAAGGCGACAGAGGAGGCGGGCCAACCCAAGATTAGCATAGATATCTCCTCCAGTAGTTCTGATGCGGGACGGACCATGGACTCGACTTGAATTAGGAATGCGATCCTCGGACTCTAGACGAGCTCGCGATTGTCCCTTAGCGAGGGAAACGTGGGACCGGGCATGGTTAAGAAACCGGCCGTGAGTCACAGGTATCGGCTTTCCGTGTAGACTCGGATCGAGTCACGGGACGGTACACTCAATCTTACTCACTCGCAGCGGTGATAATAGAATATCAAGCTAGAAACCTACTGTCGCAGCGGCATTCAAAGCTATACAAGATAAGCAAATGCGATAAAGAGTGGGGAGCGAGTGTACCTCCACGCTCCGGGCGTGGGGAAGACGTTCCCGGCCAGTTACGGCAACTCCCGGTGAACAACAGTAAAAGTTAATTACAACAGTTAAATTTTATCACCCACTCCACGCAGGGAGGTAAAGGGCTACACGTGGGCCCGGGAGGACCGACCTTGGGTTGACGGACAGCAATCTGGAGGCGAACTCGGCACGAACTCGGCCTGCTGGTCAGACTCGGCACTATTCCAACTCGGTGCTGAGTCAACTCGGTAGCTGACTCAGTGGACAACAAGCAATGGCTTCCAAAGGAACGCTGCCTTCCTGACGTCTTCTGGAGGCGCCGCTTGGCTGGGACGTTGGCGGGATGTCTCTGATCGACTCCATGAAGGGGCGGCTCTTGAAGTTGACTTTTGACACTTGTTCTTGAATTTTTTTCAGACTGTAATTTCAGACCTGCACACAGGACAGATCTGCAAGCCTTGACGGTAAAAATGCTTGCGCCCAGATCCAGAGGCCGATCGAGACGTGGCTGGTACCGTTGGAAATAAGACTCATAGATCTACAACATACTTTTTTTACAGCTTCATCCACCACACGGATTGAAAATGAAAACTTCTACAAACTGACTTTTTTTCCTGACCCGGACTGACAGACACATAGGGCACCAAACACTCTGCCTGAAACACACCTTTGACTGAGGGGTAAACCATTTTTGTAGACTCCAAGAAAATTATGGTGGAATGGGATATATGTGGGAAACACTCAGTAGTTTTTTACGATTTTCAAAAAATAGATAAGGGGGTGGAAAAAATAGAACAAGACGACTCTGTACTGTAGATCTGCAGAATGACAGATTGATAGGGGTGGTATAGAAATTGCGGGAAAAATATCAAACGAGATCAGAATGGGGCATAAACTATATGGATGGTAAGCTAACAAAGAGAGGAACAAGCTCTCAAAATTGCAGCTCGATCAGACAACAGCATAAAAATATAGATTCACGGAGGTGGGGTTCTATCCTGATGGAGATAGAACTCTGGTGGCGGTGGCGGCGGCGCGACGGCGGTGCGACGGCGGCGGCGGCAGCTTCAGAAAGGGAACTCAGAGGATGAGAGGAGAAGATAGAAGGGCATCACACCCAAGATTTATCAGAAATCCATCTGCAAGAGGGGGAGGGAGAGAGGAGGAGGGCACACCCTTCTTTGGTTCCAACCAAATTTCACAAAAAAAATTTCTCTTCATTAAAATCTCTAATGGCACTATACATAGGCTTATATAGAGAATGGCAAGGGGTGGGGGGCTGGTAATTTCATGGGAAATAGGTCATTTTCTTCTCCCATGTGATCAAAAATCAAAAATAAATAAATTACATATGGAGGGGGCACTCGTTTGACTAGGTAGGTAAGGTAGGTGGCCAACTTTGACATTTTACACAACTTGTCTCCCCCATGTGTCAATTGACTTGTCAAACCTTCTAGATGCCACCTTGGCCTTTGACCAGCGCCACATGGATGAGGTGGACCAATGGGATAGGAGTGGGGGCCCCCTTGCAGGCCCTATTGGCATTTTACACATGAACCCACACAATCCTAAGGAAGAACAAATAGGCTCATAAAGCCTTACAATTGCGAATCTACTTCCCCCAGGATATAAAAATAAATAAAAGGACACAAATATAAAAATAAAATGTACATGCTCGGAGTTGATTCCCATCAATTCTCCCCGGGTGGGAAGAACTCGACCCCGTCGAGTAAGGGGTACGGCTGCTCGAGTAGCTCCAGCGGATCCGTCACCGAACCTGGAAGCGCGGAGTACACTCCACTCCAAGCAATCGACACCTGCTCAACCCGTATAGATTCGATATGCGCACGCTGCCATGGGAATGAGGCCAGAGGTGGACACTCTGGGGTGGGGTCACTCTCAAAGGAGGGAAGGCGGCTCGAAGACTCACTAGGAATCACCGCTTGCCCCTTATGTGACTAGATCCGATATGTGGAGTAGAACCGATCCCAATAGTCCAACAAGTCTCATACTTGAAAGGGACTAACAAAGCGAGCGTACAAAACCGACTCGACTCAACGTACGCACAGACACACAATGCACTTCGACAAACAAACCGGATGAAACAAAGACTCACACAGACCCTAAACAAACCTAATGTTAGTCCGACCTACGCACAGGCGAGGGTGGACCAGGACACCCGAATATGTGCCATGCATACACTAGATGTACTCGATGGTTGACGGAATGGATGACTCCTAGACACCCTAAGATGTACCACTCATGCATTGGCAACCTATGGGATTTGGGTGGGGAAGGGCTAGGAGATCCAAAGCTACCCTCGTCATTACCCCTAGACGTAGGTACGGCTTGCCAACTAGACCGAGGGGTAGGGGTGGGATAGTGAACTCCTTGGAAGAAGTGGAGTAAATATGATAGCTCGGGAGGTTCACTAGTGAAGGGGTCAAAAGGGTCATAGAAGGTATGACCCCGTGAAGTGGGTTCCCCCATGACTCAGTCCCAAGTTAAGAATTCATAATCACCGTCATACATTGTGATCGGTGGGACGACGGTCATGTTTAGAAAATAGGATTCCTCCCTTGGGCAAAAGGGAACGAAGTCGGACTCGGCCGGCATCGGGAGGAATAGAAGAATCTCCGTGGTGACACAACCCACGGTGCATGCGGAGGTAATGGACCCTATGGCCGGATGGGTGAAGCTACGACTAGCGGGTTGGTCGAAGCCTCAGGCCAATATATGCGTCAACTTCCATTGCCAATCTAAACCGAAAATAAGGTCATCCAATGTATCAACATGGTGACTAGACCGAAAGGTAGTGTGGAAGGAGTTGACGGGCACTAATTATAAGGTGGGGTCCATAAAAGGGTAAGGACGTGGGACCAAGCCATCCTTGAGCCAACTAAGAAGCGGCTCGGCTATGTATAGTGCACCCGCTAGAAACACGGGTTGCTCGGACGGAGGTGGCTCCAAATGTGATGGCTCCGGAAGAGGATCGAAAGGTAAAGGTGGTAACGGAGCACTCACGGGTGGTGAAGGCAATGGTGTAGGTAGTCCGATCGGATCGAGACTTGGTTGGGAGGTCGATGCTTGCCGAAGGGCAGCCAGGGCTACATTATACCGATACTCAAATGGCTCGACCTCTAGAGCGACCTGATAAGACTGCGCCAGAGAGATCGTGTCATGGAAAAAGCATTCCAACTGGAAGTGAAGGCGCAAACCTCTCCGGAACTGAAATGCGGCCGTGGTGCTCTCCTCTCCCAAGCCATATTCCAACCAATACTTATGATAGTCTCGAATGTACTCGGACACGGACCTATCGCCTTGGACGGGTCGGCATGGGTTGGCCATAGTTGCCAAAATGTGGGAAAGAATCCCTAGGAATGGATATGCAAGGCCATTTTTTTTGTTTTAATTTATAAGCCAAATGCTATGCCAACAAATGCAAGCACCTAGACACTACTTAGAATGTGATGCAAATGCAAGGTTGAAATGAGACTCGGCTACACACCTAGACACGACCAAGATTCGGTACGCGACAGAGTTAATCGACCCGAAGATCACTCGCGCAAGTGAATCACCTCTCCGATAGGCATAACCTAACGGTCGGGCGACACCTTTTTATATACCGAACAATGGTATATGGATCCAACCTTAGACCAACTTAGATGATGACTAGACGTAAATGACACTCTTTTTCTTTTGTTTTGTTTCGGACTTAGACACAAAGACTACCCTAGACTCAACTGGCGCTCTGATACCAAACTGATGCGGGACGGACCACGGACTCGACTTGAATTAGGAATGCGATCCTCGGACTCTAGACGAGCTCGCGATTGTCCCTTAGCGAGGGAAACGTGGGACCGGGCACGGTTAAGAAACTGGCTGTGAGTCACGGGTATCGGCTTTCCGTGTAGACTCGGATCGAGTCACGGGACGGTACACTCAATCTCGCTCTCTCGCAGCGGTGATAATAGAATATCAAGCTAGAAACCTACTCTCGCAGCGGCATTCAAAGCTATACAAGATAAGCAAATGCGATAAAGAGTGGGGAGCGAGTGTACCTCCACGCTCCGGGCGTGGGGAAGACGTTCCCGGCCAGTTACGGTAACTCCCGGTTAACAACAATAAAAGTTAATTACAACAGTTAAATTTTATCGCCCACTCCACGCAGGGAGGTAAAGGGCTACAAGTGGTCCCGGGAGGACCGACCCTGGGTTGACGGGTAGCAATCTGGAGGCGAACTCGACACAAACTCGGCCTGCTGGTCTGACTCGGCGCTATTCCAACTCGGTGCTGACTCAACTCGGTAGCTGACTCGGTGGACAGCAAGCAATGGCTTCCAAAGGAACGCTGCCTTCTTGACGTCTTCTGGAGGCGCCGCTTGGCTGGGACGTTGGCGGGATGTCTCTGATCGACTCCCTGAAGGGGCGGCTCCTGAAGTTGACTTTTGACACTTGTTCTTGAATTTTTTTCAGACTATAATTTCGCACCTGCACACAGGACAGATCTGCAGGCCTTGACGGTAAAAATGCTTGCGCCCAGATCCGGAGGCCGATCGAGGCGTGACTGGTACCGTTGGAAAGAAGACTCATAGATCTACAACATACTTTGCTTACAGCTTCATCCACCACATGGATTGAAAATGAAAACTTCTGCAAACTGACTTTTTTTTCTGACCCGGACTGACAGACACACAGGGCAGCAAACAATCTGCCTGAAACACACCTTTGACTGAGGGGTACACGATTTTTGTAGACTGCAAGAAAATTATGGTGGAAGGGGATATACGTGGAAAACACTCAGTAGTTTTTTGGGATTTTCTAAAAATAGATAAGGGGGTGGAAAAAATAGAACAAGACGACTCTGTACTGTAGATCTGCAGAATGACAGATTGACAGGGGTGGTATAGAAATGACAGGAAAAATATCAAACGAGATCAGAATGGGGCATACAATATATTGATGGAAAGTTAACAAAGTGAGGAACAAGCTCTCAAAATTTCAGCTCAATCAGACAACAGCATAAAAAGATAGAACCATGGAGGTGGGGTTCTATCCTAATGGAGATAGAACTCCGGTGGCGGTGGCGACGGCGCGACGGCGGCGGCGGCAGCTTCCGAAAGGGAACTCGGAGGATGAGAGGAGAAGATAGAAGGGCATCACACCCAAGATTTAGCAGAAATCCATCTGCAAGAGGGGGAGGGAGAGAGGAGGAGGGCACACCCTTCTTTGGTTCCAACCAAATTTCACAAAAAAAAATTCTCTTCATTAAAATCTCTAATGACACTATACATAGGCTTATATAGAGAATGGCAAGGGGTGGGGGGCTGGGAATTTCATGGAAAATAGGCCATTTTCTTCCCCCATGTGATCAAAAATTAAAAATAAATAAATTACATATGGAGGGGGAACTCCTTTGACTAGGTAGGTAAGGTAGGTGGCCAACTTTGACATTTTACACCACTTGTCTCCCCCATGTGTCAATTGACTTGTCAAACCTTCTAGATGCCACCTTGGCCTTTGACCAGCCCCACATGGATGAGGTGGACCAATGGGATAGGAGTGGGGGCCACCTTGCAGGCCCTACTGGCATTTTACACATAAACCCACATAATCCGAAGGAAGAACAAATAGGCTCATAAAGCCTTACAATTGCGAATCTACTTCCCCCAGGATATAAAAATAAATAAAAGGACACAAATACAAAAATAAAATGTAAATGCTCGGAGTTGATTCCCATCAAGTTCTGTCACCCCTTCTGACGAAGAGGTTGATTATGCTTCTTCGGAAGGTGACAGACAAGCATCTACAGTAGCCAGCAAAGGGGCACCGGCACCTTCCATGCTGTTGAGTGGTCCTTTCATATTTAGTCCCCCGAGGTTGCCAGTGACATCATCTGGGGGAATGTTGTCGGAAGAATTTGCCGGGATAGACATGGAGATGGAGATAACCCCTCCTTTTGTTGCTTCATCTGCAGAGTTAGAGTCTTCTACACAGGCACTCGAAGAGACGGGTGCTGTGACCATAGTAAGTTCTGCCCACCCTTTCGCCGAGCTGCATAGCTTTTCATTCTTCTTTGCCATCTTGGTGCTTATTGAAACCTTGTTCCAGGAATCTAACACAGCTGATCGTCTTTTGGTATAATCTTCTGACACCATCATTGTCCCATCGGAGGCTTTAGATATGCTGCCGCCTGTCACCGCGTCTGCTTCAGAGGCAGTTACTGTACTTCGTCCTGTGCCAGTGAGAATACAACCGGCCGCTGAAGCATCGTCAATAGAGCTGGGCTCACTAGGAGAAAGTTATGCTCTAGTGCCTGCAACAAAGCTGAGGGCTGAAGCCGATCCATTGAGAGGCTCTGCCTTCGTTCCGGTGGCCATAATAAATATTACGCCCGACCCTGCGAATCCATCCGTGCCAGTAGCAGGGTCGGAGCCTTTGCCTCCTCCAGCACTTGTAGAAGAGAGCTCTTCAAAGAGCCCAACGGAGCATGAGCAGGCTGATGTGGTGCCCGCTTCTTCAGCTTTGGTGGCTATCCCATCTTCTTTCTCCGAGCCCGACACCAGCTTATGGGCTTCCATAGACAAGGAGGTGACCTTTGAGGTGGCACCGGTAGCTTCCCTCGGCTTTACTTTGTCAGAGGACTTTGTTTGGCAGTATTTACAGATATTGCGTCAAGTCGTAGAATCTCAGCCGACATTGTCTTACCTCCAGCTGAAGGAAGTGGCTGGACGACTGACAGTTGGGCTGCAGGCACTAGGCTGTCCCTTGGATATCTGGACCCAGTGGGTGTTGTTCATGCTTAAATTTGTAAACTGCCGAGACTTTCTCAGGAGGATAGTGAATGACCGGCTGGCGGCCCTCAAATTGCAGAAAGCTGACTATCAGACGGAGCTAGAGTCTCTGACTTCTGATCTTAATAGGAAGAAGGCTCATGTTGAAGCTTCAGCTGCTCGTGCACAATTCCTACGTAGCCGGTGGGAAGAGCTCCGGGTTGAATTAAATGTTGTTGAAGTCGAAATACCACTGCTGGAAGCTGTTGAAGTTTAGGGCATCGAGGAGACCACCTTGCTAGAGGGTCGAGTCGCATCCCTAGAGACTGAGATGACTCACGTTCGGGAGGAAGAAATGCAACTCCGTGAACTGGGAGCGGCTCCACATGTCGGGCTCATCGATTTTGAAGATATCTTCAGGCGGTCTTAGTTGATCTGCCTTTTGTAACACGTCCCCCTCGAAGGGCCCCTATTGTATTTATTTCTCCCCTTTTTGTAATGGAATACAAGTTTCTCTTACCGCTTTAGGTGTCCACCTTCACACTTGTATTCTGTCATATCTTGTGACAATTTTACCGACATGTATGGAAGTATATCTGTACCTGTACCACAGGAGAGCGTCCACCCTTTCAAGGAAAGGATGGGGGCCTCGCTCCACCGCATGCCGGGGTTCCAGAGGTTCCCAAACTAGTACAAATGTAAGTCCCATTGGGCAGAAATGCCACAAATACGATTGCTGGCTGATGAGAGGTCCATTCGGGATAGGCTTTATTACTGGTGGGACAACTGATGGGAGTGTCACCAAGAGGTATAACATATGTTTTATAGTAACCACATTACTGACCCAAGCGCCCTTTCGGGTTTTCACCGGGCCCAGCCCCCTCTTGCTTTTGCCCACGCGCCCTTTCGGGTTTTCACGTGGCGGGGTATCCAATTTTGCCTGCGGCGCCCTTTCAGGTTTTCGCCGTAGTCGGGTCATAGCCATTTTTGCCCTTGTCCTAGTGTAGGAACAAGGCCGGCGAGGCACCTCTATTTTAAGCCTCATTTTTTGTTCATCATTATATATATATATATATATATATATATATATATATATATATATATATATATATATATATATATATATATATATATATATATATATATATTTAACTCAATTCTCGGGGTAGAGCCGGGCTTGAGGAAATGCTGGCTGACCTTACCGATGGTGACAAGGGTCAGGAGGAAGTTAACCAATCTTGTCGATGGTGACAAGGGTCGCAAGGAGGTTGACCGATCTTGTCGATGGTGACAAGGGTCAGAAGTAGGTTGACCGATCTTCTTGATGGTGACAAGGGTCGCAAGTAGGCTGACTGATCTTGCCGATGGTGACAAGGGTCAGAAGTATGTTGACCGATCTTGCCGATGGTGACAAGGGTCGCAAGGAGGCTAACCGATCTTGCCGATGGTGACAAGGGTCAGAAGTAGGTTGATCGATCTTGCCGATGATGACAAGGGTCAGAAGTAGGTTGACCGATCTTGCAGATGGTGACAAGGGCCAGAAGTAGGTTGACCGATCTTGCCGATGACGACAAGGGTCGCAAGGAGGCTGACCGATCTTGTCGATGGTGACAAGGGCCAGAAGTAGGTTGACCGATCTTGCCGATGGTGACAAGGGCCAGAAGTAGGCTTACCGATCTTACCGATGATGACAAGGGCCAGAAGTAGGCTGACCGATCTTGTCGATGGTGACAAGGGTCAGAAAGAGGCTGACTGATCTTACCGATGGTGACAAGGGTCAGAAGTAGGCTGACCGATCTTGCCGATGATGACAAGGGTCAGAAGTAGACTGACCGATCTTACCGATGGTGATAAGGGTCAGAGGTAGGTCGACCGGTCTTGTCGATGATGACAAGGGTCACAAGGAGGCTGACCGATCTTGTCGATGGTGACAAGGGTCAGAGGTAGGTCGACCGATCTTGTCGATGGTGACAAGGGTCGTAAGGAGGCTGACCGATCTTGCCGATGGTGACAAGGGTCAGAAGCATGTTGCCCGATCTTGCTGATGATGACAAGGGTCGCAAGGATTGAGAGAAAGATCTTCGATGGGGATCGTGATGATCGCCCTTTTCGGGGTTTCAGTAGAATAAGGGTGAGGCAGAACTTAAATTAGCACAACACTGACTTGAGCACCCTTTCAGGTTTTCGCCAAAGTCAACCCTCTCTTGCTTTTGCCCACGCGCCCTTTCGGGTTTTCACGTGGCGGGGTACCCGATTTTGCCTACGACGCCCTTTCAGGTTTTCGCCACTGCCGGGTTATGGCCATTCTTGCCCTTGTCCTAATGTAGGAACAAGGCCGGCGGGGTATCTCTATTTTTAACCTCATTTTTGTTTCTTTCTTTTTTTTTTTGGACTCATATAACAGAAGGACATTAAGAGAGTCGACTAGGACACGAAGTCTTGCGCCGAGGTAAAAAGTTTATTCGTCAACAAGGAGACAATGTTGACGCAAAGGATAGATTTATGCCGGTTCGGGCATAAGGCCCGCAATGGTAATGTTGTATAAGGATCGGCTAGGACACGGAGTCTTGTGCCGAGGAAAGGGTTTATTCGCCAGCAAGGAGACGATGCTGACGCAAGGGATAGATTTGTGCCGATTTGGGCGTAAGGCCCGTAATGGCAATGTTGTGTAGGGGTCGGCTAGGACATGAAGTCTTACGCCGAGAAAGGGGGTCTATTCGTTAGCAAGAAGGCAATGCTAACGCAAAGGAGGATTTGTGCCGATTTGGGCGTAAGTCCCGCAACGGTAATACTGTATAAGGGCTGACTAGTGTAGACATGCCAAAATTGATACTATGTTGATTAAATTTCATGTCACCATATTAACACCCTAAAGTGAACTTCAATATTTCCATAATATGAAGTTTTTCTATTTTTGTGTATTTTTAGGCCATTTTCTAATTGTTTTTGTAATTCACGACTCTACGTAGGGCGTGTTTTAAATAACGGCTTGGGCCGGGACGTTTCTCAAAGAAAGGACGACTGATCCAAAAGGCGTCAGTTTCTGGACTTTTACAAATCCTACTCAAAATTAGAAAATACGAATTAACGTCCCTCCATGGGTCGTGTTTTGAATTAACGCCTCTCTCTCAGGCGTCATTTCATCATTTTCAAATAAAGAATGTTTTCATTACTAAAACTAAATCCATGAATTGATGCCTTTGTCCCAGTCGTGATTTTAATTAACGCCTTGTCCCAGGTCGTCAATTTCGAATAACGCCTTTCGTGGGTCGTCTTCCACCATTCCGAGCCCTGCTTGAACATACCTTTCCTGGAGAGTTCCCTGCTATGTTTTGGTCACCATGCTCGATTGGGGAAGTAGAGACCTTGCCATAGATGAGTCTTGCATGTTCTTATCCCATCAGATCTGTGTTTTGCACCCTATAAATAGCCCCCTGGGTTGTGCTCACGCGAAGAGAGCAGCAAGAAGCAACAGGGAGTAGAACGAAAAAGATAGGGAGCTTTAGCTAATAGCAACACAGCGAGAACAGAGAGATCGACACAGAGAGCAGCAGGTTTCCTTCACGCGGAGAGGAGTTTCCACTTCCCTTTCCTACACAACCTTTGATCCTTCGGTGGTCTGCTTCCTCCTCTTGCATCAGCTGCAAGCCAAATTTGGTTTCTCCCTTTACTGTTGTCAGGAACAGCAGGGAGTTCTTTACATTAGCACATCATCATCCCATTGTTCATTATAGTGATTTCTTGCATTAGCTTTGCATCACGTCTCCTCTCCCTAATTCTCTTAGGGGTTTTAAAGAAACCAAAAGGTGCACAATTCATGCTATTATTTCACCATCTTATTCTATTTGAGGATTGATACTACACTTTGGCTAATCCTATTTTATCTTTGGTTGTTTGTGATTTGTTTAAGGGTAATCAAAGAGAGAAACCCCCTTCATCGACCGGCCGGTAGAAGGAGGAGGAAGAAATCCACAATCATCCCGCATCCCTTTTCTCACCAGGTATTCGCGATCAATTTCCCTTCTTTTTTAGGTAACCCCTCTGGCGATCACCTTCCATATAACAATCTCTTGCTCCTTTAGTTTAGCTTTTCTTCATCCCCTTAGTCTCCCCCTTTGATATTCTTTCTTTCTTTTTATTCTTTTAATGTCGGTGTGACATCTTCTTCTTTAGGTGTTCACAAATTGGCGATCACGGTGGGACCTCCACTATTTTTCTTTTGATTACCCCCTCCTATTGGCACCCACGTGTGCCCTTTCCTATCGGCACCCACGTGTGTCCTTTCCTATTGGCACCCACGTGTGCCCCTCCCTTTGGTACCCACGGTACCCCTCCATTGTGCCCCAGGGGCACCCTCCATTGTCCACCGCGGATTAGCCAGTTTGTGAACATCGCTACTGTTTTCTTATTTAACGCCTTCCCCCAAGGCGTTTTTCATAATTTAACGCCTTTACCCAAGGCGTCTTTCTGTTATATAATGCCTTCTGCAAAGGTGCTATTCATCATATCTCTTGATTTGGTTTATCACTCCCTGAGAATTCACGCCCTTTGGTCTGGGCATCCTTTGTTAATGCAGCGCCTGGCATCAAGGCGTCTTTTATTTTGAGCTTGTGCACTATCTTCTTTTGACGCCCTCTGCCAGAGGCGTCCTTTTCACAATCAACACCTCACACCAAGGCTCTTCTTCTGCACTGTCGGTCAGCACTTCACAGATTAGCGGCAGCCCCCCTGTCGTTGCTTCTGCTTTTAGCGACTGCTGCTAAGTCGCTTCTTACCTATGGGTTTACAGAAACCTGTTTGTTCTGTTTATTCATGCTGGATTGATTTATATGTTCATCATCTGAGTATACATGTTTAATCTGATCATATTATTCTGCATTTTGTGGCATTTGGTTGAGAGACCTCCTCTCTCTACACTAGGATTCCACACACCTTTCTTGGAATTGGAATAACCCTCCATTGAGCATTCCGTCTCTTTGGACCGAAAATTCCTTTTCCAAGACCTCCACAAGTCCCCGCACCCGTGGATTCCCTCACGGACGCCGGGCTGGTTGTACCTTGAAGTACCTGGAGTTTAGACAACCCATCGTTGGTGAGGAGAGAGAAAGAACCTAGTTAACCCGGAGATCACACTCAAATTCACAACTAGGGTTCACACTGTAAAGAGAGTGGATTGTGCTTCAACTTAATTCACCCTAACCTCAAACTTGAATCTAAAAGCTTGCGCTCATCACAACTTGTTTGCATAAACTTGATTAGATTGAGTGATTATTGTGGTTATAATCCCTTCAAGATAAGCTCTCTCTCCTCTTAAACATGCAACTTCGCTCAGGTAAAATCATCAACATGGCAAGCTACGGGTACTCCCATGATGATATGGATGAGAATATTTTTAGTCAATCTTGTGAGGTTCCCCTCCAGGATTCCATTTACCACGAGGGAAACCACCCCCCATCTCATGCACATTATTCCCAAGTTCATGTGGTCGACACCACAACTCATGAGGTTGAATCCTCTTCTCAAGCTTTACCCTCCAACCAAAACGCATTAGGGAACACCTCACCATCATTCAATGTCAATGATTTGATTCATGCCTTAGCTCAATTGGATGATTCCCAACGGCAGGCAGTTCAAGATGCTTTGAAAGGGAAAGCTGTTACCTCTTCATCTTCCAACCCCCCTCCGGTCGCGAGTGGCCATCATGTTGTTAATGACCAGGCGGTCTTGCACAAAACTCCTTCACGTCCAACAACGCCCGTTGTGGCCATGCCGTCCCAACAGGTAAGTTATTCTGCGGCTAGGCCTCAATTCCTTCAACCTCCCCAAATTCTAAGGACGCCTATGCCAAATTCTTTCATTCCAAATTCGGCCCCAGTCGAGTCAGACACCAATGCTCTACTCCTTCAAAAGTTGGCTAGCATGGAAGAACAACTTAAGAAAGTTACTGCTGCAAAGAATGCCCCGGAGATTTCTCTCCCTACATTGCCAGTATTTCATCTACCACCTTCTGAAATGTCGAACTTTCGGTGATATAATGGAACTGGTAATCCATTTATTCACTTGAAAGATTTTATGTATGAAACTTCCTTTTGGCAGGGCAACAAAGCCTCATTGGCTTATTTGTTTAGAAGGTCTCTAGAGGGGCCATCCCTCGAGTGGTTTTATTCTTTGGACCCGGCAGATGCTAGTGACTTTGATGTGGTCCAAAAGAAATTCTTGCAGAAATATAGGGACTGGGTCGGACCCTCCCTATCAGTTACTGATCTGGTTGCAGAAAAGATGAAGCCTGAGGAGGATTTCATTATATTCGCTGATAGATGGCGATCAATGGCCGAAAAATTGAAAGATACAATGTCAGAACCGGAACAGGTCAAGATGATCATTTCAAATGCAACCCCTCAGTTCCGGCATATATTGGCCATGAATAGATTGACTACCATGGAGGAGCTCTATGAGAGAGCTCGATATATTCAAACCCAGATGAAAGATTCGCCCATCAAGGGCATGTTTGAACCAAAATCGTGGCTGATTAAGAAGAATACAAATGTCAACAATAGCGGACCTATGACTGAGGGCACCGTTACTAACGAGCAAGTTGGCGTGGTTGGCAACCCCACACCCTTTCGCCAATTTAACCCACGACCTCCGCCACCTCCACAGCAAAGCACCCTCTTCAATGCACCCCCACAACACCAATCCGCTCCCCAACATTCCTTTGCTCCTCCACAAAACCAAACGCCGCACCCCGACCCCCAGCTCCTCAACAATACAACCAAGTACCACCACCCGCCAACTACGGCCCACCACAACAACAACAGAGGAGACCACTAGGTCCTAAAAGGGCCCACTACCCACCATTGCCCGAAAGTCTCCCGGATATATTCAATGCCCTTATGACCGCCAACTTGCTCATGTTACCAAAGGAAAGGATGGCGTGGCCCGCTAATGTTGACACGTCCCGCTATTGTGTTTTCCACCGCTCCCCTGGTCACAATGTTGATCACTGCTTTCATTTCAAAGACTATATTTATGACTTAAATGACCAAGGCGGTATTAATTGGGATGAGATGAGGCAGTTTATCGCCTCTCTGAAAACAAGAAGACCTCCTCGGCAACAATAGGCTCAGCAGCCGCAGCAACCAGCTCCACAAGTGCAACAGCAAGCTCCAACACCACAGCAAGATATGGGGATTGTCCACAATCCACTGCCGGAGCACCCGCTAAACCAGCATGTGAACCCTGTCACAACCCTCCATGAGTTGGAGAGGGGGCAAGGATGGCACGAAGAAAACGCCTCTGTCGGGGCACTAAACCACAATCCAAACCAACCTCCGCGCCTCTTACGCACGCTTCACACTCCCCAGCTAATCCGCACCCCTCTGCGCCCTGTTAACCAAACCCATCTACTCCAATTAATTCCCCATCCGTGCCAACCCGGTCTCTCCTTACACATTCTCCACCTCCGCAGCCTACCATGCAACAAACTCCACCACCCATCACCAACCCTTTGCCCTTGCCATCTAGGCCACTCCTCATCCGCCCATCATCAACACCTGTTACATCCACCACCATTACTCCACCGGCAAGGACCCCTCCACCATCAGTTCACCCACCATTTATACCCAGGTCTCTCCTTATTCAACCAACTATCTCCACCCACACTCAGGCACCCCTTTCTACTCCCACGCCTCCTACGGGGGCTTCTTTTTTGAACCCTTCCCTAACACCCCCTACGGGGGCTCCTTCTTTGAACACTTCTCCACCACTTGCCAACACTAATGTCCCTTCTTCATCCTCTAAACCTCCCTCCACCCTTGCCCCGACAGAGGCGTCGCCGAATCAAACTATGGTACTCCGCAGTGGACAGATATTCCACCGTGTTTTTCCTCAGAGGGAGCAGGATCCCACACAGGGGCCCAATGAGCAAGAACATGAGCAGGAGTCTATCCCGGGCACTCAATACGATTTATTAAAGCATCTGGACAGGACTCCAGCAATAATTTCTATTTTAGAGCTGATTAAAAGGTCGACAACCCATCAATTGGCCTTAAAAGAATATCTGCAGAAGGTCATGGTTAATGAAGACATTCCTGCCGAGCATATAACCACGGTCCTAACGCCTGCTAGCGGTCAGCCAGCAATTATTTTTCCTGAACATGAACTAGCACCTCAACCAGCTCGGAAATATGCTCTGTGTATCACAGTGGACATTAACAAGGTGGCAGTAAAACAATGTTTGGTGGACACTGGGGCATCCATCAATGTATTGCCGCCTAGCACTTTAAGGATGTGCGCATTCCGGAAAGTCGGGTTCGGCCATCCACTATAACAGTCACAGCATATGATAACACCAAGAAGCCTCCCTTGGGTATGATAACATTAAAAGTCAGTTTGGGTCCAGCTACAATCACAGTAGATTTTCACATCTTGGACATGGATCCAACATTCAATGGCATCCTGGGTCGCCCCTATATTCAACAGCTGGATGCGGTGCCTTCTACAAATCATCAATGCCTCAAGTTTCCACATAAAGGCCGCATTATTAAAGTCACTAGCATGCCGATTTTGCCAGATGAAGATATACACTTAGCAACATCAGTTCCGTCTATTTGGCCTTCCAACAAACCGTTGTTATCAGTGTTAGATGTCATTAACCCACGGTCGATGCCCTCAGAGACAGTCACAACGGTTGCTATGACACCTCTGACTTCCAAGGGGAAGAAGAAGAAGAGCATAATAAATACCCCTGGCTAGAAATATTCTGATGAAAATGGGGTACCAAGCTGGTAAAGGCCTGGGTGTTAATTTCCAAGGCAGAACCAAGCCTGTCAAGCCACAAAGATTGATTGCACAGGGCGGCCTAGGCTATAAAGGGCCGGGCAAGAATAAAGAAGAACCATGGGCAGTTATGACATCCACTTTGAAGACAGATCGCCAACCGCTTACTTGGACATTGCAGACACATTTTATTAAAGGTGGCGTTCAAAATAATGAGCAGACTACAATAGTCACTTCCATGTTAGACTATCAAGATGTTCATGCTAGACAGTTTGCTCGTCATATTGCTCCATTGGCCACCTATAAAGCCCTCGAGTCTCTAAGGCCTGATAAGAGAAGGAAAATGGGTGATCCAGAGTGTGACTGGTATAGATGGTTTGACATGAATGATATTGCTATTGCTTTGAGTCATCTATTTATGCCGACCGACCCAGAATGGCCGCCGCTAATCCATGAGTTGATTGAGAAACCTGCTGTGATAACAGATAAGAGGCAGCTACTGAGCAATTATACAGACACTGGAGAGCCTGATGTGCCATACGAAGAAGGTTTCACGACAGACAGGCTGTGGGCCGGCCTTTTCTCTCTCACTTCCATGCATCCGTCTCTTCTTGTCTCCCTGTATTCCCAAATGTTTCCATGTGTGCCTAGACCGCCTCCAATCATGGTCATCTTTTCTCCAAGTTCACTTCGAGTTTCTCCTCCAATTCCTCCCTTGCTCCTCGAGCAATTTTCCAGACTCTCCATCACACCCCCGCGCGGGTCGTTATTAATTCAACCCTTCTCCAATCTTTCAATTTCCACTCTTCCTACTATTCCCCCTTCACATTGCTTTCTATTGGAAAAAGAAAATAAAAATGAAGAGAAAAATGAAGAAGAAAAAAAAACGCCAAAATTCCAACTTTTCAATCCTCCATCTCCGTTGAGGAGACCTCTTATCTCCTTTCTGAGTGTGTCCCGACCCAGGGGCCGCTCTTCCAGGATTCATTGATAAATCTTTTCTACCCCTCCTACAAGGGGTCTTCATCTGTATCCCCTCCTGTATCCACTTTTTCACCTCCTTCCTGTTCTTCTTCTAATGATCAAGCTAGTTGCTCTTCTTCTTCTTCTAATAAAATTCATGGGGTAGCTTCACATAAGAAATCCAAGGGTAAGCAGATTCCCCGTAGATTCCTGTTAGAATTGGCTAAAAGGTGCCAGGCATGCTCAACTCTTCCCGAATTTCTAGAGAATGTGATCATCCTGCCAGAGATAGAATATGAGGGTACTTGTGCTTCTTATGAGGGTTTGGGTGTTTATGAGATTATGAATGATGAAGACCCTATTGAAGAGGGGGATGAAAGTTACGAAGAATATGAGGACGAGGCTGATGCCTTTGCTAGTGGCATGAGGAGATTTGATGAACCATCAGCCTCAGTAGAAGAGCCTACCAAAGAAATAAATCTGGGTACGGAAGAAGACCCCAGGATTGTCCTCATTTCAAAGAACTTGCCGCCCTCCGAAGAGGAGGCGCTTACTTTGGTACTCCAAGAATACAAGGACACGTTCGCATGGAGTTATGAAGATATGCATGGATTAGACCCTGCGCTCGTTGAACATCGGCTTACACTTAAGCCAGGGTCTGTCCCGGTCAAACAACGGTTGAGACGTTTCCACCCTAACATGGCTTTAAAAATGAAAGAAGAGGTCGACAAGCTTCATAAGGCTAGATTTGTTAGAGTTGTCCTCTATCCTAACTGGGTGGCTAACATCGTCCCAGTCATGAAGAAAGATGGAAAGGTTCGGATTTGTATAGACTTTCGGGACCTCAACCGTGCGTGTCCTAAGGATGACTTCCCCCTCCCTGATATTGATGTTTTAATTGATAATACGGCAGGATTTGAGACTCTCTCCTTCATGGATGGCTTTTCGGGTTATAATCAGATTCGCTTAGCTGAGGAAGATCAAGAAAAAACATCGTTTACTACACCGTGGGGAACATACTGCTATGTGGTCATGACTTTTGGGCTCAAGAATGCTGGAGCCACCTATCAGAGGGCTATGATGGCAATTTTTCATGATATGATCCACATTTATATTGAGGTGTACGTGGATGATCTGGTGATAAAATCAAGAACAAGGATTGAGCATCTTGGGGTTCTAGCTAAAGTCTTGCAAAGATCACGAGAGTATCAGTTGAAAATGAACCCCAAGAAGTGGTATTTGGTGTTTCATCAGGGAAGTTGCTTGGATTTATTGTCAGTAAAAGGGGAATTGAAGTTGATCCCAATAAAACAAAGGCCATCACAGATATGCCTCCTCCCAAGAATTTGAAGGAAGTTCGAGGATTAATCGGGAGGTTGCAGTTTATCCGCCACTTTGTCTCCCAGCATTCACAAAGATGTAGGACGTTTTACGAGCTTACTAAGCCGGGGGTCAAGTTTAATTGGGATGAGAAGTGTCAGGCAGCTTTTGACGGATTGAAGGATTATTTGGCCAATCCTCCTGTCCTAACGCCGCCAGTTCCAGGCAAACCGCTCATCCTTTATGTTTCTGTCCTGGATGACTCTGTGGGTGCTGTCCTAGCTCAGGTGGATGAAGAAGGGAAGGAGAGGGCAGCATACTACTTATCTAAACTTCTTAACCCCTGTGAGCAAAGGTACTCAGCTATGGAAAAGACTTGCGCCGCCTTAGTCTGGGTAGTTCAGAAGTTAAGGCATTATTTCTTAGCTCACGAGGTTCATCTCATTGCACGCATGAATACGATTAAATTCCTTCTTGAAAAATCTGTCCTTACTGACCGATTAGCACGCTGGCAAAGTTTTCTTTCACAGTTTGACATCACTTACATTCAACAGAAAGTTATCAAAGGTTACGCCATTGCCGAACATCTTGCTCACCACCCTCTACCCTGATTTTATCCTGTCAATTCGGAGTTTCCAGATGAAGAATTAATGTCCAACAATCAACCCCACGATCCGATGTGGACACTACATTTTGATGGAGCTCTAAATTCCCAAGGAAGAGGGATCGACATGGTTCTTTTAACACCAGAAGGGATCACCATCCCATTCGCCGCTCAGCTTACTTTCCCTATCACAAATAATATAGCTGAGTATGAAGCTCTCTTGGTCGGCCTTCAAACTGCTCATAAATATGGTGTTACCCAATTACGAATTGTTGGTGATAGTCAACTCATTCTACGCCAGGTGCTTTTCAAATGCCGCACTATCAATCCTAAGCTCAAACCATACCAGGAACTTGCTTCAGCTTATGCCAAACTCTTCACCAAGCTGATCTTCGTCCATGTCCCTCGTAGCCAGAACATCTTAGCTGACGCTCTTGCCTCATTGGCCTCTGCTTTAGTCTTCCCTCCTGAACGAGATTTCCATGTTCCTCTCATTCATTAGTGTGACACTCCAGCTATTAAGGATCGTGCATTCCTCGACATTAGGGATAAGGTGCTCGAGAAGGTCAGGCGGAGTGAAGCTCTTAAAAGCAAAGAGGTCATGTTATTAGATTGGGAAGAAGAATTAGCTCATGAGGAGAAACCTTGGTATTATGAGATTGCCAGATGTTGCAATGACCAGTCCTATCCCGAAGAAGCCACTGCAGAAGAGAAGAAAGTAATTAGAAAAGTGGCTCAACGTTATGTCTTGGTTGGAGGTGTGCTCTATAGAAGAGGGCTCACAGGTGTTTTATTAAGATGCCTCGACGATGATGAATGCTGGAAGGTCGTGGAAGAGGCGCATTCTGGGGTATGTGCTGGTCATGTGAACAGCCAGATGCTAGCTAAGAAGATCCTTAGGCTAGGCTTCTATTGGCCAACTCTAGAAGAGGATTGCTCCATCTATGTTCGAAGGTGTGTTAAGTGCCAACTGCACGCCAACAAGATTCATTCTCCTGCTTATTCACTCCATCCTATGTCCTCCCCATGGCCTTTCTCCATGTGGGCTTTCGATATCATTGGACCCCTTGGTGATTCGAACCTCCTTACAAAATAAAAGTCATTCATCCTTACGGCAACGGAGTACTTCACCAAGTGGGCGGAAGCGGAAGCATACGTAGAGATCAAAGCATCAACCATCTGCAAGTTCATAATGAAGAACATCATCGCAAGGTTCGGCATCCGAGTACCATCATCACCGACAATGGGCCTTAATTAATCTCTCAAGAGCTCAAGGATCTCTGCAACAGGTATAACATTGCATTGCATCATTCTTCTCCCTATTTTCCACAGGGTAATGGTCAAGCAGAGGCAACTAATAAGACATTGATCAAAATTGTTAAGAAAATATGTGAGGCTAATAAATTTTCGGATTGGCCAGACAAGCTAGTTGAAGCTCTCTGGGCCTATCGCACTTCCATTCGTACCCCCACTGGGCAAACCCCTTTCGCCCTTACTTATGGAATGGAGGCGGTAGTTCCTTATGAGATTCTCATTCCCGCTCTGCGAGTACAATTGGACAAGGAATTCTCTATTGATGAGCGTCATGATTCACTCCTTGCCCAGTTGGAACTCCTAGATGAGAAGCGTCTGGTCGCCGTGAGCATGCGCGCGTTTATCAAAATAGGCTTTCACGTTTTATCAAAAGAAAGTAATTAAGAGAAAATTCAAAATCGGTGAGATGGTAGTCAAGAGAATCTTCGTAAAACCTGGTGGACCCCGTTCAAAACTCCAACCAAACTGGGAAGGACCCTTTGTTATAAAAGATGTTTATCCTGGCAATGTTTATAATTGATTAATGCTGAAGGAGAGGAGCTAGCTCATCCTTGGAATGGTCTGTACCTTAAGAGATACTACCCATAATCCAAAATCTAAAAAAAATAGAAATTTTCTAAAATCCAAAAAAAATAGAAATTTTCAAAAAATAGAAATTTCCAAAAAAAAAGAGATTTTCAAATTCCAAAATTGTTGTCATGTCGTACGAGGACGCAAAGTCTGAAAGGTCAAAATTCAGTATTCATTCATCAGTCTTGTTAACTTAAAATGGGGTCGACTCCCGCACACACTACACACTTAAACCTCGAACTCAAGCGGTGCAAAATCCGATGGGAAGCCAAAACCTGACTAAAGGTGAAGACAATACCCATTCTTTTCCTCTTCGGCCCATAAGGGAGGAAGGGAGGTCTCGGGATAGACCCGCCAAGCCTACCCGCCGCCTTAGTAAGTGGAAGTCAGGACCCAAAAGGGAACAAAAATGCCGCAAAAGCCCAAGTACAATTAGGTTTTTCATCAGTACAAATCAGTTTCAAAGAGAAAGTCAAATTGTGAAAAGAAAAGCATATCAAGAGGGCAAAGTCTCCGCAAGGAAAACCTTGGGCGTATGCTTGCAATATAAAAGAGGTAAAAGGCAACAAAAATTTCCCTATGCCGAAGACTGAACCCCAACAGGCATAGAGTAGGGGAGGTAGTTTTGCCTCGAGCTTCTTAGAATCTCTTATGGGCTTCCTTATATCCTCTTCCATCTCTTTCTTTGTGGTAAGTCATAAACCAGCAGAAAGGTCGAGACTGACCTAGGAGATTGCACCGTGCGAGATCTTGCGTGTAAGTTTAACCATTAGCACGTCGACCCCCTTTTGATTATTCAAGAAAGATCAATGAATACTCAATGATGACCACATAGGACCTAGTGCCTTAGTAGCTTTGTCAACCCAATTCTGAAGACGCGAAAATTAACGCCTCTGAGTAAGGCGTCTTTTATGGAATTAACGCCTGTGTGAAAGTCGTCTTTTCTCAAATAACGCCCCTAGGTAGGTTGTCATTTCCACGAAAATCAAATTCTTTTTCAAAATTAACCACCGTCACTGAGGGCATCTTTTATTTGAAAAATGACCTAGTCTAAGGCGTCTTTTTGAGAAAATAAGAGAAAAAAAAAGAATGAAAAGAAGAAAAATAGAAAAGAAGAAAATAAAAAGTGGTGGTGGTTTATCGTTCATGATGTGTGCTTGCATCTTGTATGGGCATCTTTTATTATGGTTTGCATATGACTGCTTGCGTGTTGCATCTCCCTTTATTGGTTATTTCATTTGCCTTATTTGATTAAAGGCTTGGCCCCGTGACCCGTTATCAAGGTCAAAGTAAAGACATCCCTTGCTTATTAAGCAAGGGGCCAAGTCGAACAGATGAATTAACCTGTTTGCTTAAGTGTGAAATACGACTGCAGGCACAGGGAAAAGTGAAGCAAAAGCAAAGAACGTGGAAAAGGAGCAAAGTACACAACTACACAAGTGCTCAGGTAACAAAAATTTCAATCTCATATATATATACATCATAAATATCTGAGTACAGGTGTGAAGGTGGAGGAGTACAAGTAAGTCTCTCTCAGCTCTCGCCTCCACCCTCCTCTCTCCTACTCTCTACCTCATCCTCGCCGTCTCGAGGAGGCGCTGGTGGAGGGGGCATGGGCCCCCGTGAAGAAGCTGGAACTCGAACCTGGTCCCCTGCCTCGCTCCTCTCTCGAAGAGAAGAGCCCGCCACGAAGGTGGAGCTGGTGAACCTGTACCCTGCAGCTCGCGCCCGCTCCCGCCCTCGCTGAAGACGCTCCTCTGACGCTCGTAGCCGCTCCTGGGTAACGGCTAGCTGGGTCCTCAAGTCTGCCAGCTCACGCTCGCGCGCTGCCACCTGCTCCTGGTACCGGGCACGCTCTGCCTACTGTAGCTCGTGGTGACGGGCACGGTCTGCCAGGTGCTCCTCACGCTCCCGAGCATGCTCCTCGCGCTCTCACGCACGCTCTCTCCGCTCCAGCTCAAGAGCGACCGGCAGCTCCGCTATGTTCTCAGGCAGCTCCTCACGCCGCCTCAAAGCCCTCTCCAGCTCCGCGACCTACTGCTCACGGATCTCCAACTCCGCCCCGGCTAGGGCAGCCCGAGTATGAGCCGCCTGTAACTGTGTAGTCTGCAAATTGGTAAACAAGTCATCAGTTCCACATCTACTGCAATAATTCAATAATTCATGAAAAAAGTAATGGATGGTTAAAAGTAAAACTCACCCGGGTGGCCATCCCATGCTGGCCCTCCTCGATGCAAGTAAAAGCGGCTCGGAGCTCTTCTGTCTGCAAAACACTTTTTCATCAGCACATAATAATAGATAATTGAATGAGGTCTGAGTTTTGAAACTTACCCATGAGGTGAGGTCGCGCTCTGCTGCCTTGGCCCGTGTCACTGCCCTTGCTAGCTGCTCCGCTAGTGCAGTCGCCTCTGCACTAGGCCCTCTCGAGCTAGAGGCCTCTCCCGTATCTCTCCCTGCTGCTCCCTGTTGGGCACGCTGCATTTATAGAGATTGTCAGTAGCTAATCATCAATAATTCAAGGACAAAAATTCATTTGCATATAAGAATAATTTAAACACTCACCAGGGTCTCAAGGTTTGCCCGCGTGGTGGCCAGCTGTGCCTCCAGGCTGTGCAGGTGGGCCTGTGCATCCATCGCTGCTATATCCCGCGCATCCTGCATCTATTACATATTAGTCACATGATAGATACATAAGCATTTGCATTCAATTTAGAAATAAGTGCATTCATACATACCCCCAAGACCCTCATCTGGGGTCGACCGGCGTAAACCTCCCAGTAGCACCGGAGGTACTCGGAGCTGTCCGCTGCCTGAGAGGTGACTCGGGTTCCGCCTCGCTGCCAGTCGGCGTACTGGTCCGTGAACTGCACTCTCCAGTAGATCTCCTTGGTACGACCATGCGTCTTCTTCCCAATCCCTTGCTGCTCTCCAACCTCTATCCACTCCTGATGAAGGTCAAGAGTCCTCATCACCAGTCTAAGCCGTAACGGCTCAATCTCGCTAAGGCAATGAACCCAAAGCTTATGATCAAAGCGAGGTCGGCCCGCTACGACCCATGGCTGGCCCTCGTCAGTCATCCCCTCGTAGGGTCTCCACCGCACCTGCATTCACAAGCATGCATACATCCATCATATCCATCATATAACATAAACATAAAAAGAAATGCATAACATTGCATCATGCATACCAGTGAGGGAGGGAAATCTCGGAACTCTCTCCGTAACACCCACAACTCATAGGCGAGTGGGGCTCCAAACACTACCGGCAGCCAGCGCCGTGTTAGAGGGAAAGATCCCTAACCTCCAGGCCGTGGGTCGACGCGCCCCATGGGCATGTACAAGTGGCTCCAAATCTGCATCCATGCATCATATTAGCAAAGCATTCATACACATATGTATTCTAAATAAAAGAAAAAACACATAAAAGAGAAAAATGCATACCTGAAGAAAAGGTGAGAAGCCACTGACAGTCGTCTCTCGACCTGTCCCCGTGGAGAGGTCGACTATCAAGTGCGCCAGCAGCGCTGCTCCCCAGGCATATCTACCGACTCCCTCCAAGTCCTCGAGTATCCCTAGGAATCGGCAGTTGATGACGTCACCCTTCGTGCCAAGCAGCAGCCTCCCGAGCATCAAAAATAAGAACCTCCTCAGATCTCTGTCTGCCCTCTCTCTGTCAGCTGGGTCCTGGCAATAGGCTGCCCTAGCCCCATCCATCAATCTCTGGAAAAACTGCTCTAAGGACTCCCTGGGTCTCTGCCTCGCATCGCCCAATCCCATAGCTGTGGTAAGGTTGGTACGAAAGACGGTCCTACACGCGCTAGGTGTCTCGTAAACCATCTCTAACCCTAGCAGTCTCTGGGTAAGCTCAGTGTAGTCAGGGTAGGTGAACCCGCTCACAGCCTCACCGTCTACCCTCAACCCAGTAATCCTAGCCACATCCTCTAGGGTGGGGATCATATGACCCCACGGCATCAAGAATGCCCGGCTAGTCCTATCCCATCTCTCTCTCAAAACCTGGATCAGTGCTAAGTCTGGCCTAACTGGCTCTATGCTGAGGAAAGCCCCGAACCCCATAGCATCTACCCTAGCTCTCTGAAACTCGGGGAGACCATAATATGCTGCCCGGACCTGGACCCAGGAAATGCGTGACCTCATCAATCCCTGCATGCATAAAGAAAGAATTTTTGCTTAATTGTTTAAATTTCATGTGAAAATTCATTTAACTGCATTTACTGAGATGTTTGCTGTTTGATTTAATTAACGACCAACCTTGGGTCGTGGCTTGTTTGATTAACGCCCCTGAGGGTGGCGTTATTTCTAAATGGTTCTCTATGTTTATTGAATTAATGACCCAGCCTGGGTCGTTGGTTATCTAAGAGACGCCCCTATGGGAGGCGTTGGTTTAGAACCTGTTCTGGGAATGTTTGAATTAACGACCACCCCTGTGTCGTCACCTAATGAATTAACGCCCCGATGGGGGGAACTGTTTTCCCAGGGTTTTAAAAAAATGAATGAAACAGCATGCGAGATAATCAGGGCAGACATATTGAAAAATAAATTATTGAAAAAAAATAAAAAGCATGGAAATTACCAGCATGATTTTAGACATGATAATTCAAATTAACGACATACTACGGGACGTGTTCTCACATGATTAATTATTTTCCCAATTAAAAAAAAATGAATTGACAACCCCAGGCCTGGGCGTCTTTTCTTTAATTCACGACACCCCTGGGGGCGTCTCTTTTCTTAGTCACTGGTTTTCCCACCGAGAGCTATGGAAAGGGAAGAAAAATGGAAATAAAATAAAAAAAAGGAAAATGGAAATAAGGGTTGGGGGCCTACCTTTTGTCGTCTAGGTCCAGCCAACTCCCCACGGAGGGGTTGTCGGGGTTGCCGTGGACGTCGGAGTTGGCCGCGGCGAGGAAAGACTGCCACCGGTGGTTCTTCATCTCCTTCCTCTTCTTCCTCGTCTTCTCCTTCTTCTTCTTCTTCTTCTCCTCCTTCTTCATCCTCTCCATCTTCATCATCTTCTTCGTCTTCTTCATCTCCTTCTCGTCCTTCTTCGGCCTCATCGTCTCCACCGTGTCCCTCGTCGCCGTGCTCCGCTGCCGGTGCTTCCTCGGCCGCCGCGGGAGGGAGCTCTTCTACCGCCTGTGCTTCTTGCTCGTCCAGATCCACAACTTCGGGGGCCGAGACCCTTTGCCTCTTGTGTCCACCGCCGACCATGGCTAGGGGATGAGAGAATGAGGGAGATGGAGATAGAGAGTGGGAGATGGAGTTCGGTTAGGGTTGCAGAGAGAAGAGAAAGAGGGGCAAATGGACGGAGGAAGAAGAAGAAAGAAGGGGGAAAAGTGTTTTAGTATTCGAAAAGAATTAACGCCTGAGAGGAGGGCGTGTCTTGTTAAAGGGACGACTAGGCCACAGGGCGTTACTTCCAGATTTGGCGACGAGCTTTGAGGCGTGATTTCTTTTCGCATGGGGAATGACAACCGTCGTCAGTTGCATTCAATGGGAATTGATTGACGTGATTGGAATAATCATTGCTGTTTTTGTTTAACGACTTTGATGCAGACGTTATTTACATGAGAAGTGGCTTATCTAAAGGCGTTATTCTCAGATATTTAACGAATACCTTTTGGAATTTGAATCAAATTAACGCCTTGTCCTAAAGCGTGATTCTATTAACGTCATTGCTGAAGTCGTCAATTATGGGAATTAATGTTTTGATTTTCAGAAAAAGATCAATGAGAGACGACAAGTTCTGAGACATTATTTGTGGAATTAACGTCATTCTCTGAGTCGTTATTCAGAACAGAAACACAGATTTTTGACAGAATTCATCAGAAACAGCAGAATATGGCTCAAATCAAAATATTATCATTGTTTATTATTGATGAAAAGATTACAATGCACCTAATGAGCCATTTTGGGCCTTAAACTTCTTAAAGCTATTACATATGATTTCCACTGATCCCTGTCTTCTTCTAAGTTATCCACGGGCTGATGAGTTTTGCAGATTTTCCACAATGCTTGGATTGTTGTGCTTTCTTCTCCATCTTCATTGCTGCCGATGTCCCTTGTCTTGATAGGAGGGAGATGGGACAAATCCTCGAATAGTCGCCGTGGAAGCCCGAGTTGAGGAAGGCACCTATGAGAGTTGTATAACACGAATTTTGTGGCGCCTATTAGACGAAGGTCCGTCCCGGGAGAGAATCGTGCGCGGAGTTCTTGAAATTTGAGTAATCCCGGTGCGCATGTGAAGAGGTTCTTAGGCATTACTTTGAGATGCTCCCTCCATTCCACCCTTTTCTTGATTTGAGGAATCCGGTTCACCACTCTATTACTCAACCCCGATGAGCCGGTCATGTAATAAAGAGGGCTTTTTGAGAATATCCTTGATGGTTGTTGGGCCTCCTCACATGGATCGAACTTGAAGTGGAGATCTACCCAACTAGAAAGTGCAAGCATGCATCCATAAATTGGTCTCCCCATTGATGCCGAAGTAAGCCCACTATATAGAAAGGCTAATATCGCCGGTCCCACTCTCTCTCCTTCCCAAAGGCTAGCTATAGCACTCAATTGGGACTCTTCCAAGAAATCTTCCGTGGAGGGGAACAAGATTGCTCCCGCCAAGCATACAACAAAGGCTTTTGCTACCCGTTCTATTTCATCGTCCTCTTTGGCTTGGTCGGACCTTTTGTAGACCCATGAGGCAAGCTTTAAAAGGTTGATTCCTTTCGAAATATCAATGCGAGGAGCAGACATCCACCCGGCCACATGGATGCTATACAAATGTGCAAAAGTAGCATGAAGATGCATAACCTGCTACGGGAAATTGGCGTCGAAGTCAAGTCCTTCGATCAATTGAATGATATGGCAACTGATGTTGAAGCCCTTTTGGCAAAGCACTGCCCGGCTAATGCTACACCGATTCATAAGAACAAGCTAGCTGGCGGACGACCGACGCAAGAAGAAATGCATGCTTTTGATTTTACAGCTTTTGAGCAGTAGAGGAACAAATCAAAAGAGGCGGCCGGCGCTTCTGCCACCAAGTCCACTGAGCAAAAATCCTTGTTGAGGGAAAGAATGAAGAAGTCATATTCCTTTCCAAAGGACAAAACTCAGACGCTATTTGAGTGGGCCCACAAATATGGCAAGGTCGTCCTCCTGGAACCCAAAAAACCTAATGATGCTTGATGGAAAGATGATCCTCAGTTCTGTCCCTATCATCGACAGAGGGGGCACTCTATTGAGGACTGCTATGTATTCAAGGATATTGTCGAAGGCCTATTTCAAATAGGTGAATTACGAATGGGTGAGCACAAGGTGGACCAACCTCGCCCGCACCAATTTCCCATCATTAAGACGTCGGCCAACACGGGCTCGCTGTGCCAGCTGAAGCAACACTTATGCTAAAGGGTATTTCAAGCCCATCAAGCTATGGCGAGAAGCCGAAGAAAACTCAAGATGCAGATGGTGCTCCTCTCTGGTGGCAAATGCTGAAAATAAAAGAAGAAAGAAAAGTTGAAGATGAAAGAAGAGCCTGCCAGCGTAAAGTGCAAAGGTTCTATCCTTCGGCTTAGCCGTCTAGGCCGAAGCCTGCTCTCATGTATATTGGATATGCTATCCTTTGGTTTAGCCACCTCGGCCAAAACTAGCTTTTATATATATATCAAATATCCCATCCTCCGGTTCGGTCATCTCGGCCAAAGCCCACTCTCACATGTTCAAGATATCCTATCTCCCGGCTTAGCCATCCTCACTGAAGCCCTCTATCGGGACCAATTCATCTGTCCCACCACGATAAACAATATAGATCAACGGCTTCGACCCTCGGTTGAAGCCCATTTTTTGATTTATCCCTAGGTTTTACAACCTACTTTCTCACTTTCCTTGGGCTTACATAGCCTGCTTTCCGGCTATCATTTCAGTTTTACAACCTGCTTTCCTACTTTTCTTGCTCTTTCACAGTCTACTTTCTCGCTATCCTTTGGATTTTACAACCTACTATGCCGCTTTCCTCCGACTCTTATAGCCAGCTTCCCCGCTCTCCGATTACCCTTGGGCTTTCACAGCCTGCTCTCCAACAACCCTTGGGCTTACGTGGCCTGCTCTCTCGCTCTCCTTGGGCTTATACAACCCACTCTCCCGCTTTCTTTGGGCTTAGACAGCCTGCTCTCCCGCTTTCTTTGGGCTTACACAGCCTGCTCTCCAGCTATCCTTGGGCTTATACAACCTGCTTACACAGCTTGCTCTCCAGCTATCCTTCGGCTTACACAGCCTGCTCTCCAGCTATCCTTGGGCTTCTATATCCCGCTCTCCAGCCATCCTTGGGCTTTCACAGCATGCTTCCAATATCCTTTAGGGCTTTGGAGCCTGCTTTCAAATATCCTTCAGCTTTTACGGCTTGCTTTTCAATATCTTTGGCTTTTATAGCCTACTTTTCAATATCTTTTGGCTTTCACAGCCTACTTCCAATATCCTCTTGGGCTTTATAGCCCGCTTCCAAATACCCTTTGGCTTTCACAGCATATTTCCAATATCCTCTTGGGCTTTATAGCCCGCTTCTAAATACCCTTTGGCTTTCACGGCTTGCTTCGAATATCCTCTTTGGTTGTATAGCCCGCTTCCAAGTATCAGTTGGCTTTCACAACTCACTTTCCAATGTCATTGGCTTTCATGGCCTTCTTTCTAATATCCTTTACGTTTTATAGCTTACTTTCCCAATATCCATTTGGGCATTATAGCCTGTTATCGAATATCCTTTTGGGTCTTATAACCCGCTTTCCCAATACCTTTTGGTTTTTATAACTCACTCTCCCAATATCCTTTGGCTCGCCAACCTGCTTCCAATATCGCTCGGCTCTATAGCCCGCTTTCCAATATCCCTCGGCTCTATAGCCTGCTTTCAAATATCCCTCGGCTTCATAGCCTACTTTCCAATATCCCTCGGCTTCATAGCCTACTTTCCAATATCCCTTGGCTTCATAGCCCACTCTCCGATATCCCTCAGCTTTATAATTTGTTGTCCTATTCTTGGTCTCACTAGGATTCACTCAAAAAAAATTGCTCTGGAGTGCTCTTGATTTTGAATGTTTACTTGCCCTGCTTGCTTGATTGCTTGTTTATTATATATATTTAATACACTTCATTCAAACTTCCTAGGACCATACTTCCTTGCTAAATAACATTTCCCCGAGTCCGGATACGTGTATGTCACAGCACATTCTAAGGGGAAACCAATTTTTGGTTGGTGCATGCGTCAAGGGGAAAAGTCATAGCTATGTTAGCGTAACTCATAAAATATACCCGAGGCAAAACTCGCACACTTTACACGCAATGTGATCAATGGTTTCTAACCATAAGGATCACGGAATTTCTTCCTAACACTCTTTGGATGCTCAAACCCCTACACTCATACGAAAGGTAATCGTGAGGAAAAAGCTACCTGCTCCCTTCAAAAAAAAAAAGAATGAAATGAATGATGAAAAATTGAAATGTGAATCCAAATAACCTGGAATCCCCACTAAAACGAATGAGGAGACTCACGCGAAAATGGTGAAACAAATTTTGTAATTAAATCGCAATAAGGATGAATCCAAGTAACCGGGAATTCCCACTGAAACAAATGAGGAGACTCGCGTAAAAATAGTGAAGCAAATTTCATAATTAAATCGTAATAACGATGAATCCTAGTAGCTGGGAATCCCCACTGAAACAAATGAGGAGACTCACGGCGAACGGTGAAGTCCAGATTTCAAATAACTAAGGGAGCTGTGTGAAGCTACCGAAAGTCGAAAGCCTAAAATGCATGTGTAGGCCCCAGAGTAATCCTCTAGTGTTGCTTAGAACGTCTGCATATCCCTATGTTTAGGGTTCACTACTCATGCACTTGCACTTACACACCAAAAAAATACCTCAGGCGTAGATTATGATTTAAGCTATGCGCATAGGCTACGCAATACCCTCTTGGCGAATGCACATCTCCTTTAGTTGTTCTTCGTGGGCCGCACACTACCTGTGATTCGTGGGCGCTTTTCTTATCCTACCTTCGATAGAGGGGAGCTATGCTATATATATTTATATTTATGTGATTGTGTCAATGAATGCTTGCATGTCTAAATAGAAAAAAGGGATAATAACAAAATGAAATAGATGAAATTACCATAAATGAATAAAAACTCTCATGATTTCGGCTCTCGCAGCCCGCTCTTCTGCTACCCGTTGGCCTTCGCAACCTACTTCCACACCATACTCTGGCCTTTACACCATGCTCTCCTGCTGACCTTCGACTCCTGCAGCCCGCTTTCTCACCGTCTTTCAGCTCTCGTAGCTTGCATTCCCTCTAACCTTGGCTCTCACAGCCCGCTTCCTCGATTTCGACTCTCGCAACCTGCTTTCCCGCTATCTATATCGGCTCTCGCGGCTTGCTTTCCTACTGTCTCTTGGCACTTTGCCTACTTTCCTGCTATATTTTGGCTCTCACGGCCTGCTTCCATGATTCTGGCTCTTGTGACCCGCTTTCCCGCTGTCTGTTTGCTCTTTCCCTGCTTTCCTACTATCTTTGGCCTACTCGGCTTGCTTCCCTGATGTCAACTTTTACAGCCTGCTTTCCCGATGCCCTTTGGCCTACTCGGCCTGCTTCCCTAATGTCGGCTATTATAGCCTGCTTTCTTGCTGCCCTTTGGCCTACTCGCCCTGCTTCCCTAATGTTGGATTTTACAGCCTTCTTTCCTGCTGTCCTTTGGCCTATTCGGCCTGCTTCCCTGATGTTGGTTCTCATAACCTACTTTTCAGATGATTTCGGCTCTTGTGGCCTGTTTTCCCACTGTCTCTTGGCTCTTTGCCTGCTTTCCTGCTATCTTTGGCCTACTCGGCTTGCTTCCTTGATGTCGACTTTTATAGTCTGCTTTCCTGCTGCCCTTTGGCCTACTCCCCCTGCGTCCCTAATGTTGGCTTTTGTAGCCTACTTTCCTACTGTCCTTTGGCCTATTCGGCCTGGTTCCCAGATGTTGGTTCTCATAACCTGCTTTTCAGATGATTTCGGCTCTTGTGGCCAGCTTTCCCGCTGTCTCTTGGCTCTTTACCTGCTTTCCTGCTATCTTTCGACTCTCACGGTCTGCTTCCCTAATTCAGGCTCTTGCGGCCTGCTTTCCTGCTGTCTCTTCTCTCTTTGCCTGCTTTCCTGCTATCTTTCGGCTCTCGCGGCCTGCTTCTCTGATTCTAGTTCTTGTGGCCTACTTTTCGGCTGCCTCTTGGCTCTTTGCCTACTTTCTTGCTATCTTTCAGCTCTTACGGCCTGCTTTCCTGATGTCAGCTTTTACAGCCGGCTTTCCTGCTGTCCTTTGGCCTACTCGGCCTGCTTTCCTGATGTTAACTTTTACAGCCTGCTTTACCGCAATTCTTTGGCCTACTCGCCCTGCTTCCCTAATATTGGCTTTTGCAGCCTACTTTCCTGTTGTCCTTTGGCATATTCGGCCTTCTTCCCTGATGTTGGTTCTTATAACTTCCTTTCTAGATGATTTCGGCTCTCGTAGCTATTAGGTCTGATAGGTGCAATCGGATCTATAAGGGGGGTTGAATAGATCTGCTAAAAGACTATGACCAATTAAAAACTTTAGCTAATTAAATCATAAACAACACTAGAGTGCACATGAGGCACTTAGACATAAAGCACAACGGAATGGGTTGATAACTCAAATGAAAAAGGCAAAGCACGGTCCTATGAGATTGAATGTGCGAAGGAGAAACCAAGATTACATATGTTAAAACACGCACACCAACCTGTGAATGGGGATAGAGAACATGGAGAAATCTCACAAGGAACAACCCACTGCACAGTGCATTTTTAAGGTGGTTCAGTCTACAAACCCACAGACCCACGTCCACCCCTCACCAACCGGTGAGGCTTTACCACACGCTATGAACGTAGCACACATCCTACACACAAACCGGTAGGGACAATTTTCCAAACACACACACGAGGATGAGGTCCTCACCACTGATAACGCGAAAGTTCATCGTTTAAAACACACGTATCAATCTTAAAAATTGCAACTCACACTAGATGAAAGTAAGACGTAATAAGGTTGCGAGAAGGGTCGAATCCTGTGGACACCAAAAATTGCACGCACAGATATCCTGCTCGGCCCAGCATCAACAACGGCACCTAGTGAAGAAACCCCGGAGAGACTAGTCACCCAGACTCCCCAAATATGCACACTGCTGTGAAGCCGTCTCCAGAGTCACGATAGTGAAGAGAAATCAACCACCAAGAGCCCCACAATCCATGGACCTAGAAGAAAATCAAACGGGCCACAACTCGTGCTCACAACGGGCTCAAAACTGCCCATTTAGCCATTCAACGGCACGCCCAAGGCCCTTCAGCGGCACGCCACTGGCCCCTCTCAGCGGCACGCCCTTGGCCTTCAGCGGCACACCCCTAACGCCCTTCAGGGGCACGCCCTGCAGGCCTTCAACGGCACGCCCCAATGGCCTCCAGCGGCACGCCCTGCAGGCCTTCAACGGCACCCCCCAATGGCCTTCAGCGGCACGCCCTGCAAGCCTTCAACGGCACGCCCCATGTGCCTTCAATGGCACACTATTTTAAGCCTTCAACGGCACACTATTTCGGGCCTTCAACGGCACACTATTTCGAGCCTTCCACGGCACACTATTTCAAGCCTTCCCCGGCACACTATTTCAAGCCTCCAATGGCACACTATTTCAAGCCTTACACTATTTTAGGCCCTCCAACGGCACGCTTGGGCAGCCCTTCAACGGCACGCTTGGGCAGCCCTTCAGCGGCACGGCCTTTGGCCCTCCCAGCGGCACACTTCTTGAGCCCGCCAGCGGCACAGCGTGAAGGCTTTTCAACGGTCGAGCGATGTGGCGCCCATACCCTACGCATCCTTGGTGCGCAGTGAGCTGTCCGAGGTGTCAACCAAAGGTTGGGCCACGCAGGCTACTCCCCTGACATCCAGGACGGGGGAAGTCAAACCCCATCATGACCAGCCGCTTCCCGCCTCCGACTGCCGTGCTCGAGGGCTCCCGCTGCTGGGAGTATAAAACCACTCCCATTCCGACGAAGAAAAGGGGGAGAGACACGGAGAAGAGACCCACGGGCAGAGACGAATAGACGGAGTTGCATACGAGAAGAAGAAGAAGAGAGAAGAAAAGGGAGAGGCTCCGGCGTGGAGTCTACCGACAGCCACCAGGCAACGAGAAGAGAGTAAGAGAGAGAGAGGGCTTGATGTAGTAGGGGAAGGTGGGGGAAAGAGCAGTGGACGATCGTCCCTGCTTCGATCCCCAACACCTCCTCCTCTCTTTGTTCTTTGTTTTCCCACCTCTCCGTTCTTTCGTTCTTTAGTTTTCTTTCTTGCCCATACCCTTAGCTCGGGCATGCTTTGTGATGTACACGGGGGGCTACGGTCCTTTGTCTCCCCATTAATAAAGATCTTCCCCCCTTAGTGGGTTTTCTCTTTGTCTCGTTGTTTTGGACCACAGTGTGTTTGGTCGTCTTTCCCTTCGCTTCCCAGTGTTTGCGTTCATCCCTCATGCCGACGATTTACTCCGGATGCGGCACCATCTTGAATGGTTTGAGGTCACGAACCTCCTCCCGTAAAGCCCAATGCCTTCACCTGTGTCTTCCCCTTTGAACCTTTTTCCCCCTTGCCGGAAGTCCCTGTGGGTTTGATCGGCCTAACACCCTGCCCCTTTAACAGGCCAACCCCTTTTGGAGCCCTGTCCGGTGCACCTGCACTTTCCTCTAGCGGCACACCCTTCCGGTACCTTGGCCGGCACACCTATAGCAGCCCCCAGCGGTACGCCTCCCCCTTGGTGCCTCAGCGGCACACCTGGCCTCTCCCTAGCCCGGTACACCCCTCAGGCACCCTGTGCTCGTTCTTGGCCGGTACGCCTTGGCTAACCCCCAGTCCACCCTGTCCAGGCTTAGAAGTCTTCGGTTCGCTGTTTTCCTGTGTTTTCTGAAGTTTTATTAAGGTGTTGCCGCCGTCGAGCGCCCACCTCCAGTTGTCGGGTTCCGCCACTCCATGTGGGCACGTTCCCATTATCTCCCTTACACTCGGGTCAAGGGGAGATGCTGCCAAATTTTTGATAGAAAATAACGAGACGTTAAAAGGCAAAAGGATGCAACAAACGAATGGGATAATAAATACATATTAAAAGACAATAGAACCATCAAACGAATAGAACAACGACAGATTGCAAGAAGAAGGAGGAAAGACTTGTATAAAACTACTCAAGACTCAAAGAAAAGAAGAAAAGAAAAGCCTTAAAAATAAGTAGCAGAGGAGTGGGCCTTCGTCGGCACGCCTGTTCCAGCCTTCACCGGTACACCTGGTCAACCCTCCAGCGGCACACCCTATCAGCCCTTCAACGACACACCTTGCTTGGCTCCTCACCGGCACACTCCTCCTCACCCACTCACCCTCTCACCGGCACACACTCCATTCCCCCCTCACCGGTACACTCTCACCCTCTCACCGGTACACACTCCATTCCCCCCTCACCGGTACACTCTCTCCGTCACCATCACACTCTCTCCCCCTCACCGGTACACCCTCTGTCTCTCCCTCATCTATCTCCCTATCTCACCTCTTCTTCCACCGTCTCCCTGAAGCGGACCATAACGTGTAGACTTGGCAGATTCATGCACGAACACAGCAATGAGCAATGTACAAACTTTGCGTGAGGAATTATATAAATGCAAACAGTGAAGTATGGCCAATGTGTAGACTTTGCGCTACGATGTATAGACTTTGAACTGCAGCCAATGGCCAACGTATAGACTTTGAGCTACAATGTACAGACTTTGAGCTGCAATGCACAGACTTTGAGCTGAACAATGTATAGACTTTGAGTTGGCCAAATGTACAGACTTTGGGCTAGCCAATGTATAGACTTTGAACTGCAGCCAATGGACAATGTATAGACTTTGAGCTGCAATGTACATACTTTGAGCTACAATGTATAGACTTTGAGCTGGCCAACGTACAGACTGTGGGTTGGCCAACGTATAGACTTTGAACTGCAGCCAATGGACAACATATAGACTTCGAGCTACAATGTACAGACTTTGAACTGCAGCCAAGGGACAATGTATAGACTTTGAGCTGAACAATGTATAGACTTTGAGTTGGCCAATGTACAGACTTTGGGCCGGCCAATGTATAGACTTTGAACTGCAGCCAATGGATAACGTATAGACTTTGAGCTGCAACGTACAGACTTTGAGCTGCAATGTATAGACTTTATGCTGGCCAATGTACAGACTTTGAGCTGATGAATGCTGGCCAATGTATAGACTTTGAGCTGCAACGTGTAGACTTTGGGGTTATCAATGTATAGACTTCGAGCTGCAGCCAACAGACAATGTATAGACTTTGAACTGCAGCCAATGGACAATGTATAGACTTCGAGCTGAACAATGTATAGACTTTGAGTTGGCCAATGTACAGACTTTGGGCCGGTCAATGTATAGACTTTGAACTGCAGCCAATGGACAACGTATAGACTTTGAGCTGCAACGTACAGACTTTGAGCTGTAATGTATAGACTTTATGCTGGCCAATGTATAGACTTTGAGCTGATGAATGCTGGCCAATGTATAGACTTTGAGCTGCAACGTATAGACTTTGGGGTTATCAATGTATAGACTTTGAGCTGCAGCCAACAGACAATGTATAGACTTTGTACTGCAGCCAATGGACAATGTATAGACTTTGAGCCACAATGTATAGACTTTAGACTAAAGGACGTATAGACTTTGTGTGCTGGTTGAATAGACAATGTATAGACTTTAGGCTGAGGAACGTACAGACTTTATGTTATCCCCCTCCTTCACCGACACACTCTCCAGCCATCGCCCCAGCGGTACACTTCCTTCAGGCCTTCACCGGTACGCCCTCCTCAAGCCCTTCAATGGCACACGTCTCCAGCCCTTCGCCGGCACGCTTTTCTGCCTACCTTCCTTCAGCGGTACACCCCTTTTTGCCCCCAACGGCCCACTTTTCCTTCCAAAATATATATATAAACATATATAAATATGTCATGATAATTATAATAAATTAATAAAAATTATGATAAATAAATAAACCTGAATATATATATATATGAAATAAAAAAATGTGAAATAATAATAATGATAGGAAAAAAGGAAAGGGAAAATATAATAGTAATAATAATAAACAAAATGGAGAGATCATCCAGAATAAATACATAAATGGGAAATAAGCGATAAAATATATATGCACATAATTTAAAGCCCAGATGAAGAAAATGGTAAAATCTATGTCGCAGCCCCGTCTCTCCCGTGACCCGGTGCCGAAGGAACAATGATGCCGCCCTTGCAGGTTGGGCCTGAGTTTGGGAATTATCCCGAAATGGCCATGACCCGACCTCGCCCCGGGCCGACATTTCGACTAAACCAGACTCGTTTCTTAGGCCAGATCCCTTCCGAGCCACCACTAGAATTGCCGTGCGTTCGGCAGACAGTTGAACGGGTTCACCTCGATTCCCGCCGCATTTCTACTACGGACCCGTGTCCGAACATGAAAAGACGCGTGAGCGACCAACATGGCCGACGGCTCCCACCCCGACATGGTCGTAACCTGGCATTGCTCTAGGACAATAGCCTGTCGAATCGGATTCATCCTGATGGGATTTATTCCCGCTCTTTCATTGAAGTTACCGTGAACTCGGCGTACGTTTGTACGGGGTTGCTTCTATCTACGTCGTACCTTTGATATGGACACTTGTCCGAATATCAAGTGGTCCGCAAGTGATCGACAGAAATCGGAATAGAATGGGACGGCTCCCGTCATCCCTGGACCCTACACATGGGGATATCAATAAGGCCTTCGTGGGCTATGCTGGGACCTCGGGTCCGTCCCGATTATGGTCACTGTCTGACCCATATCCTCGGCCTATAGCCCGCTCCCTTTGAACACGTTTTTGATTTTGGAATCTAGTCCCGGGACTCTTCCTCGCTGCCCTCCGGCACAGAGAACATTAATGATGCCCACGCAAGCCCCGTTTGGACCGCGGGAGGCGCCCCCGGTATGGTCCCGACTCGATCTCACATCGGGCCAATAAATTCGCTAGTTTCCTACTACACTAACCGAGATTTAACCGAGGGTTTTCAGTGTCTCGGAATAACGTATTTGCCATATCACGGCATACATATGTTCTAGGTCCTCCTGCGACGATTATGATATTCTCAAGCCGGACACCCGTCCGAATATTAAATGGTCTCCCGAATGACCGACACGTTTCGAACGTCCGCTTCCTTAGACACAGGGCTTTTCAACCGATTCAAGGGATATTCCCTCGTTGCCCCTTGGCACCGAAAATATTAATGACGCTCGACCGCGGGGGGCCCACCGTAGTATGGTCGTAGCTTGCTCTTGCACTGGGCCAACAGATTTACTGGTTTTTGACCGCTCCAACCGAGGCTTAGCCGAATGTCTTCCGTTCCTCTGAACAATAAATTTGCCATATCCTGGCATACATATGCTCCAGTTTTCTCGCGATGATCGCACTTTTCTCGAGCCGGACATTCGTCTGAACATTAAATGGTCAGTACACGATCGACATGATCTCGAATGTTTTTTTTTTCTTTTCTCGCCCTCGCGCGGGGATTTCAATATCTCGTAATAGACCTTTCATGCAATTAATTCCCTGGCCATGAGGTCCTGAATCCCGACGATTAATCAAGGGTGTTCCCTCGTATGGGTGATGTAAATGACGCCGTGACCTTTATGGCGCGGCGGGTTTTGGTCCTGACACGAACCACACAATCGTCTGACCGAGTCAGATCGAGCGCACCATGGGCTCTTCGGAGCCCGAATAAATTGTCACTTTGTGACTGGCACGCCCACGCACTTAATAGATGAACTACCTGAACGAGCGAATTTTAGTGCGTCGACAAATCCACAGAGAAGAAGATATTTTTAGACTTAAAAACTTTAGAGTCCTTTAGAAAATACTTGTGATTTTTCTTTGCTTAAAGAAAATAGTGAAATGAAGAACAAACCAAACACTTAATTAAAAATACCTATGATTATGCGCCTATGCTATAGAAATTAAATGCATGAAGTGAAAAGAAGAGATAGAAGAAGGGGGTAGAGAGGGAAGAAGATCAAGAACTAGATCAAAAGAACAACTCTCTTCATTAACTTAAAAAAAGAGTACATGAAGTGCAAGACAAGCTTACAACAAAGAGGTGACAAGATTACAATGAAGTAAAATAACATAAAAGCAATAACAACAAGAGGAGCCTGAGATGTGAAGATGGTAGTAGCAATGGTGATGACGGCGCCGTCCTCTCTTTTTTGTGGCAGGTGACACACGGAAGTAGATCCAAAGGGGGGGGTGAATGGATCTTCTACAAAACCTTGCCCTACAATTAATTTTCTAATGAACTACCTCTGACTGATTGAGGAACACTACCTATTAACCCAATCGATCAAATCATCTAATGGACTAAAGATCAAACACATAGAGCGCACCTACGCATGCATCTAGTGAAGATAAAGGCATCAGACAAACCACTACACACATAAAATTTTTAGGTGGTTCGATCTCTATCTAGAGATCTACGTCCACCCCCACTCAACCTGAGTGTGGCTTCCCGCTGACTCACAGCTTGAACGGCTGGGCCTCACAGCTAAGCATCACAGCTTACTGTACGAGGTATCCACCTCGCCCGCTGAGCAACACAGCTTGCTGTACGATGTATCCACCTCGCCTGCTGAGCAACACAGCTTGTTGTCCAGAGGAATCCTCCTCTGCAACGCTGAGCAATACAGCTTAGCTCTGCTGACTAACAACTTGAATAAAGGTTCAAAAGAAAACAAAATATGGTAAAACACAGCAACAGAAAGTTGTATACGATGATAGCTCAAATGTGGCTCCCATGGAGCTGACTGGATTGGATATGATCCAGATTCCAGTAGTGACAGATCTTCAGATGAAGCTTCTCTTCTTCTCCTCTGACTCTCTATCTCTCTCTCTATCTTTCGTCTTCTTCTTCGTTTCTTTTCTTCTCTGCTACTCTCTCTTTATCTTTCTTTTTCTCTTCTTCTGGATCGTGCAGGCTCTCTCTCTATCTTCTTCTCTTTCAGATAAGTTCCCCTGCTTCGATCACTCTTTTTCTTCTTCTTCTTCTTCGTTTCTTTTATATCTCCAGAAGACAGGTGAGCGTGTATTTTTCATGGGTTCCCGCGTTAGCGTCTAGACCACGTGGCACCATCTCAGCTTACTGCTTAACACGTGTCACGAACTTGGCACATCTTTCATTTTTGAGTCACGTGCCCTTCTTAGACTCATCGAAACAAAAATCCTATCAGATCAGACTTGTTGTCATCTTGAATTAATCTGAAATAACAGAGAAGGATGTATTGAGTTAGTTCGAAAGTTGAACTGATCGTGTACAGACTTGATGGCGTGTAACGTAGTATTCATATGGGAAAGTATGCACATTAAAGATGAATTCACAAACATGCCACCAACGAGTGTACATACATTGTGTGCGATGTACATACTTTGTGTGCAGACTTTATGTGCATGGGACAGGACGATGTATAGACTTGCCACCAGAGAGTGTACATACTTTGGAAATACATGAGGCACACGATGCAACAAAACTCTGTTCAGACTTAACCTGTGCATGGGCAAAAGATACATCGACTATGTGTATGTATGAAGAACACGGGCTGTACATACTTCGCTGCAAATACTTCTGAAGAATGTACATACTTTGTGTATTCATGGAATCAAAAGGAATGTACAGACTTTAAAGTGAAAGATGCACATGTGCATGTAGCAAGCGAGTGTACTAACTATGTATATGCATGAGGCACAAGAATGCCTTGACTTGGTGTATGCATGAGGCAAGACACTGCATTGACTATGTGTAAACATGAATCGAAACGATGTATGCATGTAGCAGATGAATGTACTGACATGTATAGACATGCTGAGTTATCAAGGCAACCGTGTGCAGACTTGGTGTACGCATGAAGCATCTGATACAAGAACTTAACCACGCATACTAGCTACGATTGTACAAACTTGTGAAGCACTGCACTAACTATATATATATATACTGAAGGATGAAACAATGCATTGATCCATGGATGTAAGATTAAATGCAAAAACTTTTATTTATTTTAATCTCACATGACTCAGATTGTCATTATCAAAACCAGGGTTCCAACAATCTCCCCCTTTTTGATAATGACAACTATAAGTCATGTAAGATTAATTTGCTAACATTCATAACTGAGTTCATCGACAAAATGAATCAAGCATTCAACAGACTCATGCTTCGACGCAACCATGCAACACAACATAGCATTTCTGTGTACATTCAAAAGATACAAAGTAGTGTTTGAATGAAAAATCTCTTTCAAACGGTCTATCACGCAAGACCATCAGTAAACAAAAACTGTAACATTTTCTATCCAAAATAAAATTGTCTGTCCTTTACACATTCACAATCATTCTCCCCCTTGGTCATTATCGAAATTTGGGGAAATGATAGTAGCTAATAACCTTGGTAGCTCCCCCTGTCTCTAGGAGGATATACTGAACTTGAACCAGGGGTAGAAAGTCTGTTCATCAGAGAAGTCTGAAGATCTCTAATGGAGTCTGCCAGTCTGTCAAGCTTTTGATGCACAGTGTTCCCCAGCCTTTCCACTAGAGAACTGACTGATTCCCGTTTGGTAAAAAATTGTTGCACAGTCTCTGACAGTGTCTGCAGATTAAACTGAATAACTTCAAACTTTGTGATGAATTCTAGCTGAGTGGCTGCAATTTTGGTTAATGTGCCATTTAACAATTCAAACTCAATCTTCAGATCAAATGTATGATTAAGGATTTTACCCATATTGGTAACTATGAAGATTTGAGTATCTTGACTTTTACTTACCATGTCACCAATTCGATTGCTGATACCCATAAGAGATTGTAAAATTTCTCGCACAGCTTCATATGTTCTCCTTTTAGCAGTTAAGAAATCTATTCCTTGTCGTTTTACAACTATTTCCAAATGTTTCAGTCGGCCCTCTATTCTGTCAATTTGAACAGTCTGAAACAAGAACTGCTTGTTCATCAAATCATTATGATTTAGCACAATCTCTGTCAGGTTGGACAACATCTGAGCGAGATTGGGTTCAGCATTTGTTCCATGTGAACTTGAGGTGGAGGCACTGGAATCTGGCAGCTCAGTGAAGTATGCATTATGCTGTTCAGGAGGTGGAGTAGGTGATGTACCAAGACTAATCATCTCTCCATGATGTGGACCATATTCAGGAGCAAGTCCCATAAAATAGTCTTGTACTTCTTCTTCAGCTGTCTCTGGAGCTTCTTCATCAGATACTTGGGCTCCTTGTGGTACATGCTCCTCTTCATTTACCACAGACTTAGTAATTTCATCGAAGATCTCTTAAGCAGTTTCTTTCATTATCTGAGTGATCATATCAGTAAGAGACTCTTTTCACTTTCCTTTTCTTGAGAGACTTTAGCTCTTTCATCTTCTTCAGGAATTTCATTTCTATCCTCTTCTTCATCTGCCTCTTGTCCTTGTTGGACTTCATGTTGTTCCAGTTCAAATTGTACCCCAAAATTATCAAACAGATGACTAATGTTTTGATCCAACTGCTGTGTCTGTTGAGCATCTGTTAGATTCAGCTCATGAACTTCTTGATGCAATAAAAGATCGTTGCGATTCTTCTGAGGAGGTTCAGCAGTGGTCTCCTCTTGTTGTACTGCAATTGATTTACTTCTTTTATGTGTTTTCTTCCTCTTCTTCAAAGGAGCCAAGTCTTGATCATCTGACTCTGTGAGATCCCTTTCATGACTGACCTGAAGCTTTTTACTTTCTTCAATGGCATCTTTCATTTCACTACCTTTGGATGACTTTGGCCTAAAGTACTTGTTGACAAAATCCAAATTATAGATGTTCACCTTGGGAATGTCCTTTGATGATTCCCCTTCCAGTGGAATTTTCATCTTTTTAAAAATTACTATCAGATGAGCAGCATAGGGTAAATTTCTGTTGGACTCCTTGAAAGTGCTCATTGTCTGAAGGATTATGGCTGGAAGCCATATCTTTATGCCTTTGAGTAGGCAGAAGAGAATAAATCTTTGTGAATCTGTTACTCTCCCTCTACTTTCGACTTGTGGAGTTATCATAGTTGTAAGAATGTGATGAATTAATCTCCTCGGAAGGGAAATCTTGCATGCATTAAACTGGAAGAGATATGTCTGCTTCTTTGGGTCTCTGGGATCTCTGGGCTTCTCTGAAATGAAGGAGTAGGCCTCATGTAGGTCTATATTGAATTCACCTTCCACTTCACCTCCCTCTGGAATATGAAAGACTTTATGTAGAAAATGCCTGGACAGGTCAATCTTTACTCCTCTAACCATGGACTGAACCCTTGTCTTTTCAGAGATACATTTCAAGTTATGGTAAAACTCAGCAACCAACTTAGGATAATAAATCCTATGCTTACTTAAGAATTTCTTCCATTTCTGAAATTTAAAAATTTCTAACACTTCAGGAAATTCTAGAATTATGGGTTCATCATTAAAATCTATGTAACGTGGGAGCATGACCTTTCCTATTTCCAGGACCACTTCAACCTGAGTAAGAGACACATCACCTTCTGAATGTTTAGCAGAAGCTCCTTCTTCATCAGAAACATACCTGTCGACTTCTGAACCAGCCTTCTTGTGCCGTTTGGAGAGAGTCCTTTCTACCTTCTCTTTCCCTTTTTGTTTCTTTTGTTGAGATACCTCTCTGGGTGACTCGGACGGCCGCTGCTCTACTGAGGTTTCCTTTGAATGTTCTTCCATTTCCTTTCTCTTTCTATTGAGCGATTCCTCTTGAACCGACTAAGAAGTGACTTCCTTTGACTGTGCTTCCGTTGGTTTCCGCTTAAACCAACGAGCAACCTCAATCTTCTGGACCTATGGAGGTGGCGTCTGTCGCTCTTCTGAGCCAGTCTTCTTTCCCTCATCCGTGGCTGACGGAGAAGACATGATGCAGACGATGAAGAGAGATGGAAGACGCGAGAAGAAGAGATGTGTAGGATGAGAAGATGGAGGGTTGGAGAAGCAAGCTTGATGGCTTACTTAGAGGAAGAGCGGGGGACTCGAGAGCGGGACAACGCCTCGACTTTAAAAGAACGTATTATAGAAAGGCGAGTAGGGTTTCGTATAAATGAGATATTGCCACCTTTACCAATATTCAATGGTTAATACCCAAACTGCCCTTTACCTTTAAACCCGTAAGAGCCTTCCTATGCCGAAACAGGATATACGGAATATGAGACTATATCTTAAAATAGTTTTCTCAACAATTTATTCTTATGCGTCAACAGGGGAGAGATGGCATTATCAAGGAGATATCTCAATCAACAACATCCTTAATCTTATCAGCGTCTTTCATAACCCAGTGACTGATTGAGAAACCCAATTTTCATATAGACTTTAAATCAATATAAATTTAATGAAGGAACCTGAGGGTCAACCATATTAGCCAAGAACTTTTGCACAATGTTGACTGAACATTCTGATATATCATCACCTTTTTACTCAAGGAAACATGTTTATCAGACATCAGAATCCCTGGTTACTCAGTGCGATATACCTTTATGTTTCATAAATTTATGAACAGAGATAACATTAATTCTCATGACTTAGCCTCTGAATTTCTTTGAGACAGATGGCCAGTTTCTCAAATAAAATGCCATTGCTCTGCCACGATTTAATTTTGATTGATGGTGTATTCCCTGGTCCTTTATCAGAATTTTCTTTAGACATGAATTAAGGACTATATGGGCCTTAGATTTCCTATCAGATTGGGTTCTTACTAAAAGCTTTTGGATTTTAGATGCATTCCTAAGAGATTTCCAATTTTGAACTATTTCATTCCCATTGAGGAGACATTCAGATTGATTGTGAAGACTTTTCAATTAAGATATAATATTCATATGCTGAGTATCACATCTCTGCACATGTTAGCAATTTAGTTCTCAGATCAGGGTGGTTTTAGTAGTTAATTATTGAAGATAAGTAAAGGTGACATCTATCTGATGTTACTCCCCCTGACTTGCACAATCTCCGATTTTATTAGAGGATAAGAGTGGAGAAGAGAGGAAGATATTTGACATGGAGATGTTAGAAAGAGAGCCACTCATAAACAAGGAGAAGACTGAGGCCAGAAAAGATGAGTTCAGCAGCACAACCTTAACCACCAAAGTCAAATGCTCACTCAGATCTTATGAACCAGATATCCTCATAATAGACCTTTCATTTCATGTCAAACTACAAAAACTGTATCACCACAACAGTATCATCCAGCCAGGCAGCATCAGAATACCAACAGTCTGAGCACCAAGACATCATAAACTCACATGAATAGTTGACCTCTGATGATCAGCTCCCCCTCAGACCGAGCAGAGATATCAAGCAATCACTATTTGATCTTCTTAAGGTACACAGATATGTATGTGTTTGACATAGACACGCAGATGAGTGCATTTATTTATACTCATGAGTTCTAAATAATATGCATCAATTAAAAAAAATCTATCGATATTAACCACAGCTATTTAGCAATCTAGTCATGCATGTATGCTAATAAAAGGGAAAAACAATACAGACACGAGAAGAGATTGCGGTTGACTGACCTTTATGGGCCTTGATATTATTACCCCGTTTATTCCTTCTTCAAGGCACACCTGCAAACTGAAGTTACTATGCAGATTTGGGTACCCAAGAGCTCTTGAGTCCAGTCAGTTTAGCAACACTTTTAGCATGTGAACTCCAGGATTTCCAGATTTTTCTGTTGTCGAAATCAATTGCATGGCAGTCATTCATGATATGTCCTATTCTCCCATGACGATGACTAGCATTATTCAGATTTCTCTTGAAAGTATAAACATGGACATTCTTTGGTTGAACATTTGTGAAAGTGTTTCTGCCATGAAAATTAGTGCTTCTTCTCACATGCCAGCACTCAAAGGCAAGATGGCCAATTTTTCCGCACTCAAAACATGCATGAGTATTTCTATTGAAGATAGCTTTATTCACAGAACAATTTTTAAAGTTTGAACTATCTTTTCTCCTCAGGGCACCCCAACAATGGGCTGCAACATGGCCTAACTTCCCACAATGAAAACAATAAGCTTTCTTCTTCTGAAATGTATGGTGTTTGTCTTGAGTTTTTCTAACATGAGGTTTGTTAGCAGACAGCTCATCTAGATCCATTGTCCTGCACTCATGCATCTTATGACCAAGTTTCCCATAATAATGACATGAAGTGATATTTGTGGGTGCATGTGAATGAATGGGGAAAATCTTTGTGGCATGCATTTGTTTTTGACAATTTTCAAGACCAGTCGAACTCTTAACAGCATCAGATGAAGCTTTAGCTTTCCTTTTACTTTCAACCCTCTTCGGTTTTCCTACATTTTTTAGAATTTCATCTTGATTCTCAGTCCTTTTTCCAATAAGCTGAAACATGGGTGTAGCAGAACAAGAAGGCACAGAATTTTGATTTCTAAAAATAGGATTCTTCTTATCTGCAGGAAGATATCCTAACCCTTCCTTTTGAAAGTTTGTTTTAATACCTAGGATCTTGTCAAGGTTATCTTTCCCTTGAACAAATTTAGATAGTGAATTTTTCAGATCCTGAATTTCAGAATTCAAGGAGGTAATGCTCAACTCATAGCTCGCAATTTCAGTTTCACAGGAAATAATCTGTTGATGCAGTGCATCATTTAAACTTTTCAGAGTTTCAATTTCCTGTTCAAGTTTTTGTTCCTTATCAGCATCTGCTTCCTTTACAGCACATTTCCCTTTTTCAATAGACATCCATCTCTCTGACAGGACAGTATTCAGAACCATTAGCCTTTTATTTTGATCTTTCAGTTTGTAATTTTCTTCAATCAAGCTATCTTGATTCATAGCTTTTAGATTTTCAATCAAGTGTTGTTCATGCAACTCAAGTTCTAAATTTCTATTCATCAGATCTTCTATCTCTCCTTGAAGAGACACAACATGTTGCTCTTGCAGCCTAAGTTTAGATAGAAGATCATTATTTAATATTCCAATAGAGTCACATTTATTGCATGAATTTTCGCATATTTTCAGACTGCTTTTAAGGTTGGCGTTTTCACATTTTAACTCTCTAATTTCATGCAACATGGCATTTTTCATCTCTTTCATTTTAAGTTTATAAGATTTATAACTCTCAAGTAAATCATCATGCATTTCAATCAATTCATCCAATGAATTTTGTTCAGATTCAGAACTTACCTTTGAGAAAGAGTCGTCGGATTGATCGCTACTTTGATCCTTGGTCGTAAGGCACCTATGATTCTCCTTGCCATACTTGAGGATCAATTCATCCATCAACTCCTTACCATTCCTGCACTTAGTCACGCATGAAAGCACATTAGTCTCTATAGCTCCCTTCAACATTTCTATGGCTTTTCTGTTTTCAGCATTCATCAACTCATGACCACTATTCCAGTCTGACATATTACAGGTATATCATAAGGACCATGTTCAATCAGTATCAGCAGATTTGGATCTACAAGACTCATGTAATCCCTAAACTCTTTGTGCCAGTCAGAGAAACACAATCCATTAAACATCAGAATTTCAGGCACAGAATCCATGACACACAAATGAAATACCAGATAATCTAAACAGTCAAATTCGTCACCGGAAATAGCAGGATCCACTACAGATCGTTGGATCTGATGAATCAGTGACCTGCTCTGATACCAATTGTTGTGGCAGGTGACACACGGAAGTAGATCCAAAGGGGGGGTGAATGGATCTTCTACAAAACCTTGCCCCACAATTAATTTTCTAATGAACTACCTCTGACTGATTGAGGAACACTACCTATTAACCCAATCGATAAAATCATCTAATGGACTAAAGATCAAACACATAGAGCGCACCTACGCATGCATCTAGTGAAGATAAAGGCATTAGACAAACCACTGCACGCACAGAATTTTTAGGTGGTTCGATCTCTATCTAGAGATCTACGTCCACCCCACACTCAACCTGAGTGTGGCTTCCCGCTGACTCATAGCTTGAACGGCTGGGCTTCACAGCTTGCCTACAAACAGCTGAGCATCACAGCTTGCCGTCCGAGGTATCCACCTCGCCTGCTGAGCAACACAGCTTGCTGTCTGAGGTATCCACCTCGCCTGTTGAGCAACACAGCTTGCTGTCCAGAGGAATCCTCCTCTGCAACGCTGAGCAATACAGCTTAGCTCTGCTGACTAACAGCTTGAATAAAGGTTCAAAAAAAAACAAAATATGGTAAAGCACAGCGACAGAAAGCTGTATACGATGATAGCACAAATGTGGCTCCCATGGAGCTGACTGGATTGGATATGATCCAGATTCTAGTAGTGACAGATCTTCAGATGAAGCTTCTCTTATTCTTCTCTGACTCTCTATCTCTCTCTCTCGATCTTTCTTCTTCTTCTTCGTTTCTTTTCTTCTCTGCTACTCTCTCTTTATCTTTCTTTTTCTCTTCTTCTGGATCGTGCAGGCTCTCTCTCTATCTTCTTCTCTTTCAGATAAGTTCCCCTGCTTCGATCACTCTGCTCACGATCACTCTTTTTCTTCTTCTTCTTCGTTTCTTTTATATCTCCAGAAGATAGGTGAGCGTGTGTTTTTCATGGGTTCCCACGTTAGCGTCTAGACCACGTGGCACCATCTTAGCTTGCTGCTTAACACGTGTCACGAACTTGGCACATCTTTCATTTTTGAGTCACGTGTCCTTCGTAGACTCATCGAAACAAAAATCCTGTCAGATCAGACTTGTTGTCATCTTGAATTAATCTGAAATAACAGAGAAGGATGTATTGAGTTAGTTCGAAAGTTGAACTGATCATGTACAGACTTGATGGCGTGTAACGTAGTATTCATATGGGAAAGTATGCACATTAAAGATGAATGCACAAACATGCCACCAACGAGTGTACATACTTTGTGTGCGATGTACAAACAATGTGCAGACTTTATGTGCATGGGACAGGAGGATGTATAGACTTGCCACAAGAGAGTGTACAGACTTTGGAAATACATGAGGCACACGATGCAACAAAACTCTGTTCAGACTTAACCTGTGCATGGGCAAAAGATACATCGACTATGTGTATGTATGAAGAACACGTGCTGTACAGACTTCGCTGCGAATACTTCTGAAGAATGTACATACTTTGTGTATTCATGGAATCAAAAGGAATGTACAGGCTTTAAAGTGAAAGATGCACATGTGCATGTAGCAAGCGAGTGTACTAACTATGTATATGCATGAGGCACAAGAATGCCCTGACTTGGTGTATGCATGAGGCGAGACACTGCATTGACTATGTGTAAACATGAATCGAAACGATGTATGCATGTAGCAGACGAATGTACTGACATGTATAGACATGCTGAGTTATCAAGGCAACCGTGTGCAGACTTGGTGTACGCTTGAAGCATCTGATACAAGAACTTAACCACGCATACTAGCTACGATTGTACAAACTTGTGAAGCACTGCACTAACTATATATATATATACTGAAGGATGAAACAATGCATTGATCCATGGATGTAAGATTAAATGCAAAAACTTTTATTTATTTTAATCTCACATGACTCAGATTGTCATTATCAAAACCAGGGTTCCAACACTCTTGGCCTTGGATCACGAACCACCTTGTGGAAGATATCGTCTACGCCGGGAGGAAGTCACCTTTGTCGTTGAAGCTGCCTTTGGAGGGTGAATAACTTTGAAACTAAGATTAATTACGGGATGCCCAAGAAGAAGACTTTGAAGAGGAGGAAGAGAGGAAGAACTTTTATAAAGAACTCATAGAGAAAAGAAGAGATAAAAGTCTTCAAAACCAAGGAATAACAGATTCTAGCACTTCGGATGAACAGTAAACTCACAGGACAGCAATGTGAAAAATGGGACATAACATAAAAATCTGAAAGAATTAGAAGATGAGGCAGAAAAAGAAGTTGTAGAAAATTTAAAAACAAAGAACTTTCATGAAGATAGTAGGAGGCGAAAATGGAAGAAAGAGGGAGAAATAATGAGAAGAACAGAGAGGAATACTGATTCATAGATGAACATGATAGCACAGTGACAAATAAGAAATAACTTGAAAATTAGAGGGAACTAGAAGATGACGAAGAAGAATAAATTGTAGAGCATTTCAAAATGAAGAACTTTCATGAAGGACACATGAGGAGAATAGGAGCAGAAGGAAGAGAAACCGGTGACCTAAGGTGAGGGTGGGAGAGAGAGAGAATTACCAAAAGAAGAACTCCCCTTTCTCTTCCTTGTCATGGGCTATTTATAAGGAAAGTTGGGTAGATGGAGGGTGGAGATTGTATCAAAAGAAGATGGATGGCTGGGATTTAAGTAGAATATGATACACGGGGAAGAGGAAAAGTAGGTGGGCACCCCCTTTCTTGGACTTTGGGCACCCCCTTTCCCAAGGCTCATCATGTCTCTCATTTATTTCAAACTTTCAATTCAATTTTCCCTCCAACCAAAGTATGTGTTTCTTTTCCTCAATTTTAAACTTTTGAAATTTCTTTTCCCTCCAACCAAAATATGTGCTTTTGACTTGGTCAAAGTGGTGGTGACAATTTTACCCCCGGCTTCTTTTGTAATTACCTTTGGTGTCCTGCACACATATAATTACACTTTAGTCCATAAAAATTACCACAATGTGCACATAAATCTCAAATACTCATAGTTATGTAATGGAGAATTAATGCTCATGGTCCTCAATTTTAATTTATTATTAAATAATATCACCAAATTAATCAATTTACGTGAAAGCTCCAATTTAAATGCGGAGTTGGGGTTAACTATGAAATATGCATAATTACCTAATTATATACACATAAAATGGTGTACATGCGATGAATTATTATAAGAAATGGACACTTATCACACCCCCAACTTACTCATTGCTAGTCCCTTAGCAATGCCAATAAATTAAAATTTAGGACTAACAAGAGTTTGTAAAATTCATGCTCTCATATCCAGTTCTCCCTTCATAGAATCAACCAAAGATTATGAATCTGGAATCATTAATACACACTAGCCTTATGTGGGAACTAAATAGTACATGATTAAGAATTCAAATCAAAGCTCAATAACACTTGTGCATGTGTAACTACCAAATCCACAGCTTAGACAATTGCATCCCCCATTTGCTATTCCAAGTAAATGTCTTTCAACCCTGCACCTCTTAGATCAAAGCATTAAGTATATTAGCTTTTTATCTGCCTTATTGCTTTGTCCCTTTGGGATCTTTTATACCACACATGATGTTGCACTACTCTTCACTACTCAACATGAACCTCAACTCTTATCTTAGGAGAAGCAGGCCCAATTTCGCAGATCCAGGTTCCCTTTTCTGTTTTACGTGAAGCTCAACACGTCTTAGGTGAAGTAGGCACGGTTACTAAGACTAGGGGCATTTTTCATGGTGTTTTTTTCTTTCTTTTTTTTCTTTTTTTTTCATAGTGCCATTGCACTTATTTGATAGATAATTTGACAGAAAGCTTTGTAAAAAGATCTTTTTTCTTAAGAAGTGTAGAATATCAGACATCATACCTACAATGGCAGGGGGCTTGTCTTACTTGTTTCATTAGTGTGCAATGTGAATTTCTTTTTTTCTAAAGTGCACATGAACTTTAAAGGGATTCTTATATCAATTTTCCATTGCTAAATTGACTAACTTTCCCATCATCCTTCTCCTTAGTCTTTTCTATTCCAGAATTACTTTTAATTTAAGCATGAATCATGAAATTGAAAATGGGGTTTACATCTTTTTACGATGACATGCAAGACAGAACTCCTATCAGGTTGTACTATATACATCATGAAAATTTTTCTCTCCCCCCCAACTTGAATGGCATTGTCCCCAATGGCAAATAGAATTGAAAGCAATAGAACAATGTATCAATAAATACTTTTGAGTAGGAAAGAGACAACCGGATATGTGGGACGAAACATCCATCAATGTCATGGACGGCGATGACTTCCTCTCCTTGGCTTTGACCGGACTACTAAAACACACTCAAAGAAAAATGTCAAACAACAAAAACCTTGGGTTGCCTCCCAGAAGCACTAAGTTTTTCATCTTCAGCTAGACGCATGAGAGCTTACAAATATTTCATTCCAGACCACTTAGGACAATAGATTCTTTTTGCAATTGATCTTTTTCCAAATAAGGTTTGATAGTGAAAATGTGACCATTTTTAGGATTCAAAATTTTTATGGCACCGTGGTCAAAAGTCTTAACAACTACAAATGGTCCGTCCCATCTGGATTTCAACTTGCCTGGGAACAAGCGCAGCCTCGAATTGAAAAGCCAAACCTTTTGTTTAACATGAAAAGTTTTCCTATGAATATGTTTACCATGGAAAGCTTTTGTTTTTACTTTGTAAATCTTGGAATTTTTGTAGGCCACGTTACGCAGTTCTCCAATTTATTGAGTTGTAGGGCTCTTTGGGCTCCAACTTGAGTTAATTCGAAGTTGACTTGCTTAATGGCCCAATAGGCTCTATGTTCAAGCTCTACGGGCAAGTGGCAGATTTTTCAAAAAATGAGACAATATGGAGACATGCCAATGAGAGTCTTAAAGGTAGTTCTATAGGCCCAGAGTGCATCATCTAGTCACTCAGACCAGTCTTTCCTATCAGGTCGAACTGTCTTATGCAAGATGTTCTTTATCTCCCTATTGGAAACCTCCACCTGGCCGCTGGTTTGGGGATGATAGGGGGTAGCGAGCTTATGAGTGATACCATATTTGCGAAGCAAAGTTCGGAATTGGAAGTTTGTGAAATGAGATCCCCCATCACTAATCATAGCTCTAGGACACCCAAATCTAGAAAATATGTTCTTCTTGACAAAGTTTATTATCACCTTATGATCATTGGTCCTTGTGGCTACAGTTTCAATCCATTTTGAAACATAATCGACCATCACCAAGATGTATTCATTCCCAAAAGACGGTGGAAACGGTCCCATAAAGTCTATACCCCAAACATCAAAGATTTCGACAACCAAAATGGGATTAAGCGGCATCATATCTCTCTTTGAATTATTGCCATCAGCTTGACACCTCAAACATGTTTTTAAAAATTCATAAGCATCCTTAAATAAAGTGGGCCAATAAAATCCACTTTGCAACACCTTAGCCGCAGTTTTCTTTCCAGAGAAGTGTCCCCCACAAGCTAGATTATGACAAAAATTTAATACAGACTGTTGCTCCTCCTCGGGGACACATCTTCTTATGATCTGATCAGGACCCATATGAAATAATTTTGGGTCATCTAAAAAATAGTGCTTCACTTTAGAAAAGAACTGATCCTTTTCCTGCTTAGTCCACCCTCCCGAAGTCTGTCCTACTGCCAAGTAGTTAACAATGTGAGCATACCAGGGGGTGAGGTGTGAGAGATGGATAATAATTATTCATCTGGAAAAGAATCAGGCATGGGAGCACTCTCGGGTATCACTATTCGTGACAAATGATCAGCCACAACATTCTCTAACCCCTTCTTATCTTTGATTTCCAGATCAAATTCTTGTAGTAATAGAATATATCGAATCAAACGGGGTTTAGCATCTTTCTTGGTGAGCAAGTATTTCAAAGTAGCGTGATCGGAATAGACAATGACTTTGGCCCCCAAAATATATGAGCGAAATTTCTCTAGGGCAAAAACAACGGCCAGAAGTTCTTTCTCTGTGGTGGTATAATTCAATTGAGCATCGGCGAGAGTGTGACTCGCATAATAGATCACTATAGGTTTCTTATCAATTCTCTGGTCTAAGACAGCTCCTATAGCTTAATCTGAGGCATCGCACATGATTTCGAATGGCAGCGACCAATCTGGTGACTGCAGGATTGGGGCTTGAGTGAGGGCCGCTTTAAGAGAGTGAAAAGCTTCTAGACAAAATTCATCTAGGTGGAATGGAGTGTCTTTGGCTAGGAGCTTAGTGAGCGGATGAGTAATGGTAGAGAAGTTCTGAATGAATCTTCTATAAAAACCCGCATGGCCAAGAAAAGAGCCAATTTGCTTGTCAGACAAAGGGGGAGAAAGATTAGAAATTAAATCAACATTAGCCTTGTCTACCTCTATTCCCCTTTCAGAAATAACATGGCCTAACACAATGCCTTCTCTGACCATAAAGTGGCTTTTCTCCCAGCTTAACACAAGGTTGGATTCAATGCATTGTGCTAGCACCTTCTGTAAATTCTCCAAACAGCAATCAAATGAGTCACCGAAGACTGAGAAGTCATCCATGAAAATTTCTAAAAATTCTCCCACCATTTCATAAAAGATAGCCATCATACACCGCTGAAAGGTGGCAGGGGCATTACAAAGCCCAAATGGCATTCTTCTAAATGCAAATGTGCCATACGGACACGTGAATGTAGTCTTTTCCTGATCTTCCGGGTAGATAGCAACCTGATTGTACCCGGAGTATCCATCCAAAAAGTAAAAATATTTTTGCCCTGCCAATTTTTTCAAAATCTGATCCACAAACGGGAGAGGGTAATGATCTTTTTTTGTCATTGAGTTCAATTTTCTGTAATCAATACAGACTCTCCACCCCGTTTGTAGTCTCATTGGCACCTCTTCACCCTTCTCATTTTGAATCACGGTCAGCCCGGATTTCTTTGGAACAACTTGTGTAGGGCTGACCCACTTGCTATCAAAGATGGGATATATGATCCCAGCATCCAACCACTTCACCACATCTTGCTTAACCACTTATTTCATGTTCGGATTTAGCCGATGTTGTATCTCTCTGCTCGGCTTAGCATTATCCTCTAAATAGATATAGTGCATACAAACATCAGGACTGATCCCCTTAAGATCCGCCACCGACCAACCTATTGCCCCCCTATACTCTTTAAGAACAGTTAAGAGTTGGGCTTCCTGTGCAGTAGTGAGGTTGGAGGCAATGATGACAGGTAGAGTGTGGTGAGGTCCCAGATATGCATATTTAAGGGAGTTCGGGAGAGGCTTGAGTTCCAGAGAAGGAGGATGTTCCAGAGATGACAAGATTGGTTCATATTGAAGTGCAGGAAGTGATTCTACCCTACACCAGGGTGCAGAAGATAGGGGAGAATCCTGAAGTATGCTACCCTCTTCTAGGGTGTCCTCAATGTTATCCGGAATCACATCCTCAAATATATCAATGACATTGCATTCCTGTCCTTGATCCGGATATTGAGATGCCTTAAACATGTTTAGGGAAACTTTCTCACCTCCAAAAGAAATATCCATCATTCCCGTGGCACAGTTGATGTTGGCCTTAGCAATTGCTAGGAAAGGACGTCCCAAAGTAATAGGGCTATGTTTCAATTCTCGAGATGAGGCCATATCCAAAATTAAGAAATCCACGGGAAAATAGCATTCATGCACCTTAACAATGACATCCTCCAACAAACCCCTTGGAGTTTTAACCGATCAATCCGCTAGTTGAAGGATTATTGAAGTGAGTTTTAACTCCCCTAGATCAAATTGCTCGTAAATGAAGGTGGGCAAAAGATTCACGCTAGCACCTAAGTCTAGCAATGCATGATCAAAAGTGACTCCACCTATATCACATGAGATTAACGGGGCTTCGGGGTCCTTCAATTTTTTTCTCAAATGATTCATCAAAACAGCACTCACATCTTCAAATAGGCAGATCTTTTGAGTTATCGCCTTCGGTTCCCTTTTTGGAGTACACAGCTCTTTCAGAAATTTTGCATATGCCGGTACATGCTTGATTGTGTCCAAAAGTGGAATATTGATATTCACTTGTTTAAACAATTCCACTAGCTCTTCTTGGTAGACTGGCTTTTTCTTTTGAGCCTTAAATTTTAGAGCATCGGGAAAAGGTATCTTAGGGACATACTCTTGATGGCCTTCTTCATCAACCTTTGCTTTTCCTTTGTCCCGCTTGTTCTCTCCACCCTCTGGCTTTTTCTTCTCTTGCACAATCACATGCTCCTCATCCTCACTATTACTCTCCTCGTGGGCATCTTGACCCGAACTACTACCCACGTCCTTAGCCTAATAAGGATCGTTAAGAGTTTTCCTGCTCTGAAGGGTAGAGATGGCTTTGGCATTCTCAAACAGAGGACCTACAGGAGGGGACGACTGAGGTTGATTGGGCTGATTGGGTTGAGGAAGAATGGGAGCTCTTAGAGGGAAGCCTGGAGGTTGTTGATTGCGGGGGTTGGCAATAGGCTTACTTGATAATTGGCTCATTTCCCTTCTCATGGTGGCTTCAGCCAATTGGCCTAATTGGGTTTCCAACTTAGAAATAGTTTATTGGTGGGCATGGAGGGTCTATTGGAAAGATTGACTTTGGGCTTGCATGGTTTGTTAGAAGAATTGATTTTGGGCCATAATTAGTTGTTGTAATTGATGAAATCTATCATCAGTTTGGGAGTCCTGGTGGTGTTGCGGAGGAGGTTGATAGATTTGTTAGGAATTGGAAGATTGCCCATAATTGGGCTGAGGAGGTTGGTATGGGGCCTGACCCTGGTTGAATCGGGGAAGTGGTTGTTGGGCTTGCGGTCCTCGACCATTAGCATTTCCTTGAAATAGTGGCTGAGCTTGGAATTGGTGTTGGATGGGTGGTTTGTGAGTTTGAGATGCAGAGGGGATGGTGGGCTGATTGGGAGCTTGTTGATTTCTCCAATTGAAATTGGGGTGATTCCTCTAGCCCGGATTATAGGTGTTAGAAAATGGGTCATAGTTGGGCTTAGAGAACCCCTGGGATGTTTGGACTTGCTCCTGTATAAAAGGTGGTAACTGGGCTGCTGTTGGACAATCAGACACATGATGGTCCGGGCTAGCACATAAAGCATACACCTCATGGTGTGTTGGGTCCGAGTATGGGTTGGGCGTAGGTGAGATGGTAATTTCTTGTTTGTTTTGGGCCAAGAGCTGGTCTAACTTGTGGGCCAGTATATCAACATGTTCTATCTTTTGGGCCATGATGTCCACCTTGTCTAATTTTTTATGGATGAAATTCACATCCAGACTAGCTTCAGGTTCCACACGATACATCCCGGCCCGTTTAGAGGGCCTAATGGTTCTCTCAGATGAGGATAAGGAAGCATGGTTGATTGAATTCTTGCTCAACATTTTAAATAAGGCATAGGCTTCATCCTCACTCTTGCTCATAAAGGCCCCACCACATGATGCATCCATAATCTGCCTAACTTGATCATATAGGCCCTCATAAAAAGCTTGCACTATTTACCATTTGGAAAGCCCATGATGTGGGCATTTTCTGAGGAGTTCCTTTAATCTCTCCCATGATTCATGTATTTGTTCATTTGGGAGTTGCGTGAATCCTGTGATTGCATGTCTCATGGTATTGGTTCTACCGATGGGGTAAAACTTCTTAAGGAACTCATGCTGCATATCTGCCCATGTGCCATAGGTTTCCCTAAGGTCCCTAGCCAGTATTTGGCTTTGTCCTTAAGTGAGAAAGAGAATAAGGTCAGGCGGAGAGCATCATCTGTGAAATTTTGAATTTTCACAGTGGAACAAATTTCTAGAAATTCATCCAATTGTTTATATGGATCTTCATTGGTCTTCCCATAAAAGGATGAGAGCATCTGAATGGTGCTAGATTTGATCTCATAGTGCAAAGCAGGGACATTAGGCAATTGGATACATGTGGATGGTTGATAATTCGAGGGAATGAAATATTCCTTCATCTGTTTGGGCATCTCTAATTGGTGTTGTTCAGCCATAGGTTGGGTTTGATTTTGAGCCAAATTAAAAATGAATCGCTCAATCTCACTAATGGGCTCAACTAAGTCAAGGTGTTGAGATCTTCTCCCTTGTATAAACCAAGGTTAAAGATGAGAGATGAGAGAATTGTTTTATGATAATTTTTATGTTTTTTTTGTTTTTTTTATTTTGACTCAAATTAAGACGAAGAGAGATAAGAGGAGATTTTTTATTTTTATTGTTATTTTATTTTTTTTATTTTTGGTATGCAAACACAAACAAGTTGTCACACAAATTACCTAATGACCTAGCTGTGACCTAGACCTATAAATTGGGTTTCACAAAATGACTAAAGTGTAACTTGAGTTCACCCTCAATATTTCCACCGGCTAGGTAAGGGGTGGGATAGTCGGAGGCTCCCCTTGCTTTCGCAAGGTCCAAATTAAAAACCACTAGCCCTCTTAAGGCATTTGCCGTCCGACCCTCTTGTCTTAGGCACTGATTTTCATAAGAGGGTAAGCCCAAATAACACAAGAACCATAGTGTGAACCTAGGGCCAATGTCTACTGAATTTTAATTAGGGTCTAGGTGATGCAAAGATGTAAGAAAATTGTGGTTTGTGGGCTAAGGAAGGGTGATGAAATCCCCACCTTCTCTTGCTTATGGGTGTTACCGTTAAGATACTTTAAAATGATATGCAACAAAGCAAGTTCAATCAATGGGTTCTATGCAAGCATGAAAATGCATGAGCATACTTTTGGAAAAGTTAGAGTACTCACCTTGCCTCCCACAATCTTCAACAATACAATTAACAATAATTAAATAACAAGAAAAAATAAAAACTATCCTAAATGATGCATGACCTAAAGCATGAAAGTGTGGTTTCTACTATTGGAATGAGAATTTTTATTTGGTTCAAGTGAAGATTTTTTTTTATTTAGTGAACCTATCTAACCACAAGATATGAAATGTAGAGAAATGAAATTAAAATGAAGGAGGAAAAGTTTGGATACTTACTTGAAAAACGTTCCCCCGTTCTTTTTTTTTCGAAATGAATGACAAAAAGACTAAGGAAAAGGTGGAGAACTTACCTCTGATTTTTTTTTGAATTTTCAAGTTACTTTTTCTCCCTTTTTTTGTAAAAATAAAAAAAAGAACTTTATTAGTACACTATAAACATAAGGAAAACAAAGTTCTTAAGTCAAAAATCACCATTCTTCCTCGGCAACGACGTCAAAAATTGATAACGTGAAAGTTCATCGTGTAAAACACGTGTATCAATCTTAAAAATTCCAACTCGCACTAGATGAAAGTAAAATATAATAAGGTGGCAAGAAGGGTCGAATCCATAGAGAAGAAGAGATTTTTAGACTTAAAAATTTTGGAGTCCTTTATAAAATACTTGTTATTTTGCTTTGCCTAAAGAAAATAGTGAAATGAAGAACAAACCAAACACTTAATTAAAAATACCTATGATTATGCGCCTATGCTATAGAAATTAAATGCATGAAGTGAAAAGAAGAGATAGAAGAAGGGGGTAGAGAGGGATGAAGATCGAGAACTAGATCAAAAGAATAACTCTCTTCATTAACTTAAAAGAAAGAGTACATGAAGTGCAAGACAAGCTTACAACAAAGAGGTGACAAGATTACAATGAAGTAAAATAACATAAAAGTAATAACAACAAGAGGAGCCTGAGATGTGAAGATGATAGCAGCAATGGTGATGACGGCGTTGTCCTCTCTTGGCCTTGGATCACGAACCACCTTACGGAAGATATCGTCAACGCCGGGAGGAAGTCACCTTTATCGTTGAAGCTACCTTTGGAGACTAAATAGCTTTGACATCAAGATGAATTAGGGGATGCCCAAGAAGAAGAAGTTGAAGCGGAGGAAGAGAGGAATAACTTTTATGAAGAACTCAGAGAGAAAAGAAGAGAAGAAAGGCTTCAAAACGAAGGAATAACAGATTCTAGCAATTCGGATGAACAGTAAACTCACAGGACAGCAATGTGAAAAAATGGGAATAACTTAAAACCTCAAAGACTTTGAAGATGAGTCAGAAGAAGAAGTTGTAGAAATTTTAAAAACAAAGAACTTTTATGAAGAAAGAAGGAGGAGAAAATGGAAGGAAGAGGAAGAAATAATTGGAAGAACAGAGAGGAGCACTGATTCGTAGATGAACAGGATAGCACAGTGCAAAATAAAAAATAACTTGAAAACTAGAGGGAACTAGAAGATTAAGAAGAAGAAGACATTGTAGAGAATTTACAAATTAAGAACTTTCATGAAGAACACATTAAAAGAATAAGAGTAGAAAGGGGAGAAATCGGCAACCTAATGTGAAGGTGGGAGAGAGAGAGAATTACCAAAAGAAGAACTCCCCTTTCTCCTCCTTGTCATGGGCTATTTATAGAGAAAGTTGGGTAGATGGAGGGTGGAGATTGTATCAAAAGGGGATGGATGGCTAGGATTTAAGTAGAATATGATACATGGGGAAGAGAAACAGTAGGTGGGCACCCTCTTTCTTGGACTTTGGGCACCCCCTTTCCCAAGGCTCATCATGTCTCTCATTTATTTCAAACTTTGAATTCAATTTTCCCTCCAACCAAAATATGTGTTTCTTTTCCTCAATTTTAAACTATTGAAATTTCTTTTCCCTCCAACCAAAATATGTGCTTTTGACTTGGTCAAAGTGGTGGTGACAATTTCTCCCCCGGCTTCTTTTGTAATTACCGTCGGTGTCCTGCACACACATAATTACACTTTAGTCCATAAAAATTACCACAATGTGCACATAAATCTCAAATGCTCATGGTTATGCAATGGAGAATTAATGCTCATGGCCCTCAACTTTAATTTATTATTAAATAATATCACAAAATTAATCAATTTACGTGAAAGCTCCAATTTAAATGCGGAGTTGGGGTTAACTATAAAATATGCATAATTGCCTAATTATATACACATAAAATGGTGTACATGCGATGAATTATCATAAGAAATGGACACTTATCAACCACACACGGGGACAAGCCCCCCCCCACACACACGGGACGAGTCCCACACACACACACACACACACAAAAGTAAACAACAAGCTGCAAGTGTAGCAACCACACTTGGGATAGTCTCCCAAGAACACACAAGGCTGAACTCAGCCAAGGACACACCGATCTCTAAATAGAGCACCGGACAGACACTTGAGACATTGATTCAGAAAAGCAAAATGAAGGTCTAACTGCAGGGCAGGAAGAAGGCACTATGGTTTCGTGATGAAGCCCAACTAAGCTTGAGGTTGGCTACAGAGAAGGGACTGCACTCCCTTCAAATGCTTCTTCCTTTTTCACAACTGGTTTAGCTCGAACCAGGGCTGGGGCGCTCTCTCTTCTTCCTTTCTTCCTCACAAGTATTCTTCTTTGAATGCTCAATGGGGTGGCTCTTTTTCATTCTCCAGCAACCCTCTCAGGTTTGGCCTTAAACTCCAGCAGCTTCGGCAGCAACAACAGCTTCTAGCATGGGGTCCTTTTTATAGCCCCAAGCAACCCTTGGTAGTATCTGATTAGCTAGAGAAACAATAAGAGTAGGAGCTCCCAAGTAAGATCTGTAGTATGTTCTTTTCTGCAGGCTGGACTGTCAAGGATGTCCTTCTGTCCTGGTGATCTAAGTGGTAGATAACTCTGATTGGATGGAGGCAAAAAGATGGGTACCAGGAAAGGTGACTACTCCCAGATATGGTAACCTACTTTTTCATTGACCAAAAGGGCTGATATAGCAAGCCAATGATGACAGGAAAGTTGACTGACCAAGGACAGCTTTCTAGACCCCAAAAGATGTGTTTTTGGGCATTTGTGGTTCCTATGTGTGCACTCTTGACTCTTTTCTGAAAAGACTAGGTTTGCTAGAAGAGGCCTTGGGAGCCACTCACTGTGGCATTTCATGAACAGGTTCTGCTACTTGAAGGAAAAACATGCACAGACCTTGGTTTGGAGTAGCACAGACCTTGTAAAGTTGGGGGTAAAACATGCATAGACTCTTCTTCTTCATAGAGGCATTTCAACAAACATGCACTGACCTTGGTTCCTTCTTGTGCACCGACCTTTAGTCTTCAGGTCCTCTGCACGTGCACAGACTTTCAGCAATGTGGACATACTTTGTAGCGTAGGTATAGGTGAATGTGCATCGACCTTAGTATGCGCTACAGTAGATGTGCACCGACTTCCCTCTAACTTATAATGCAATGTGAACAATGATATGCACTGACCTCGTAGTGTTGAAGAAGAATGTGCACCGACCTTGTTAGGCTGTGAACAGTGATGTGCACCGACCTTGTAACCTTGAAACAAAAATGTGAACAGACCTTGTAGGCAATATAGCAAATGTGCACCGACCTTATATGGCATAAGGCAAAACGTGCACCGACCTTGCTGACATGAATAGTGAAAGTGCACCGACCTTGCTGGCCTGGATAGTGAACGTGCACCGACCTTATATCGCATGTGCAAATGTGCACCGACCTTATAACCTTCTAATCTAGGAGGCAAAGCATGCACCGACCTTGTGAGCTATAAAGCAAATGTGCACCGACCTTGCTGGCATGCTAGTCTTGGATGTGCACCAACCTTGGTGCGTGCTAGCCAGAGGTTGCACCGACCTTGTCCGTTGAGATCAGAAACCTGCACCGACCTTGTGACGTGCTAGTCTTGGATGTGCACCGACCTTGGTGCGTGCAAGCCAGAGGTTGCACCGACCTTGGTCTTGTACCGACCTTTGTTTTGTACCAGCTCGATGTGCACCGACCCTCATACTGTGTAGGCACAATGTGCACTGTCTTCATTGTGTTGTAAACAAACATGCACTGACCTTGTTGTTTTGAAGGCAAGATGTTCACCAACCTTATACAGTAACGTGCACAGACCTTGATTTCAAATGTGCTCAGACCTTGGTGCATTTAAGCAAAAGCCTGCACCGACCTTGGTTTCATATGTGCACAGACTTTGTGCATTGAAGTAAAAACCTGCACCGACCTTGGTTTTGTGCTGGCGAAACATGCACCGACCTTGGTCTGTGCTAGGTAGAAAGTGCATCGACCTTACTTCTTCAGGGGTTGAATGTGCACCGACTTTAGTCCTTCAAAGCTTGAATGTGCACCGACCTTGCATGAAGAAATGCAACTGTGCACCGACCTTGGTCCTCACCAGACTACAAACTGTAGAATAATGTTTTCTTTCTTTTGCCAAGCTCTTTCTTGGTTTCTGTGCCTGCCAACCATTTTTTGATTTCTATGCATGCATGTTGCCTGGATTTTTGTGCATTCTATTATGTTATTATCTGCCTTGATTTTTGTGCCTCCAGTTGCCTAGATTGGCATGCCATTCTTGACTTCTTACGCTTTACTTACAATGACCTGAAATGCAAGAGTGTTGACATCATTAAATGAAAATGGGACTCATCAATGAGTCATGGTCAGACATCATCAAAACAACATATATCCAACATTCTCCCCCTTTTTGATGATGATAACTATGAGTCATTATGAGTACATTGTAAGTCAAGGTGCAAAGAATTATAATCAAGAGTTGAAGCACAAAGACGTTCTCTCTCCATATAAGTCTCTCCCATGTATGCATTCAAGACTTTTCCCCTTATACATACCCTTTTTAATGACACATATGAATCTCTCCCCCTTTGACATCATCAAAATAACATAATAGAGAGAATATATGGCACAGTTAGGAAGAAGGGGAGTAACATAGGAAATCATTAGCACATGATGTACAAAGCTTCATAACGATTCTTTCTTTGATAAAAGATCATGCTGTTATAGTAAGGCAACATAGACATGAGAAGAATGCTGCACCCATAAAAGCAGATTTGAAAATAGCAGGATGATGCGATTTGGTCTTTAGGTTTTTCCAAATTTTTAATGCTTTTCTGGGTTTCATATTTTTAAGATTTTCTATGCAATGCATGGAAAAGTGGAAAAAAGCAAACTACCTAAGTGCATGACAAAAAGAAAACAATTGCATTGGAGATATGATGCCAATTAATTAATGGGAAGGCAGAAATCATTGTGCAGGAAGCAGCAAGAGACCAAATGTTCTGCTGGCAGATGCCAGAACGGCAGACCGTAGTCTGGTTGCAAAGGGTTGAGACTCAGAAATTTGTTCTGAGGTAAGGAAGGATGAGGGTTCCTCAACCAGAAGCGAAGCTCACGAATACAGAGTTACAAATTTTTCAGAAAATCCAATCATTGAACTCTAGTGACAATGCCCTTAAATTCAGATTGGTTTAATACTGATGAATTCTATGTTTTTTTAATAAAACACACTTCAAAGCATGTGCATTCAAAATTAGTAGAGATGAACCAAAAATTCATACTTAAAATAGGTTAACCTCCTCTCACCTTACTCATTCAAAAACCATTAGCCCCCTTTGTTGATGTTTTTGTTCACCTTCTTTTGTATGAGAGTGAATATGATGGTGATGAATGTGAACAAATGATGCACTAACTCAAGCAATCAACATGAAATCAGAGCATGTGGGCATGTCATCTCAAATATGGCAGAAATGTAAAGGGAGAAATAAAAACACACACCGTGGGCGTGGAGCAAAGGAGATGAAAAAAAATACACACCGGGGGTGTGGAACAACTAAAGTGAAAGAAGACAATCAAGCAAGAGACTGGACAATGCCCAAATTAGGAATGATGTGATCGCCACCAAGGGAAATAAAATAGTAAAACCGCAATAAATACCTTGGAAAGAGTCGAGTGAGACTACCCGCCACGAGAGAGAGAAAACCTAGGTGCAGTAGAGGCAAACGGTCTAGCCGACGACTGCTAGAAGACAGCAAACAGTCTTACGATAGACCGCTAGAAATACGCAAACGGTCTGATGAATGACCGCCAGAGCACCCAGAACAATGAAGTGGAACTTGAATCTCCACCCCTTCTGGCCGGCCAGAAGAGTTGGGCCTCATGCAATGAATCTTGTAAACCTGCAAGAGAGTGTGGACACAGAAAAAAAACCTAATAAGCCCTTGACACTAATGTAGTATCTATATATTTTTTTTTGGGAAAACCCTGCCTAGAGTTGAGTGGGAGAGTGCACCCCTTACGAGAGGTAAGGAGAATAGCCACTCCACTATCCAAACCTAGGAGGTAAATTTTATTAATAGCTGAGAAAGAATGTCAATTACATCAGGCAGATGCTAGGCATTCCTAACTTGTCCAGTCGAGCTGCACCTTTGATAACATTAGGTAGCTCATGATAAACAAAAAAAGAATTACACTTGGTGCTACATGCTAAAGACGCCAGTGAATCAGCAACAATATTGGCTTCTCTGAAAATGTGTGAGAAAGTGTCTGCTGAGGAGATGATGCGCCAAATATCTCTAACATAAGGGGGGATAATCCATGAGCAGGCTATTTCTCTTGTAATAGTCTGAATTAAAACCTTGGAGTCACATTCAATATATGCTGGCTGATTAGAAATAGTGTGAAGATATTTAAGACCATCATATAATGCCCTTGCTTCTGCTATAAGGCTATTTGAGTTGCCATAGAAATGAGAGAAGGCTAGTAGGACATTTCGAGCTGGGTCTCGGATGACACCACCACCACCTAAAATTCCATTGGATTTGCAAGCACCATCAGTGTTCAATTTGATGAGAGGCCAAGGGGGACACAACCACTTGGTGAGTTTTAGTTGCGGGCAGTCTCTAGCAGCAACCTGAATACCAAATTCTGCCAAAATAAGCCGACTTCTATGTGAACTTTCCTTGAGACCTGATAATGAAATGACTTCCTTAGCTTGAGCAGTGATTTTGTAGAGAATTGCATGTTTGGAGACTCTCTTCCCTTCATATTTAACAACATTCCTTGAGATCCATAATTCCCATAGCCCATACCCAATAATGGCAAGAGTAAAGCAATCGAGTTTGGAATGTCGACTGAGAAATTGGATTGTGTTTAAGAGTAGTTCTTTGGCAGTTCTAGCATGAATCTGTAAACCTTTGGATTGTAAAGCCGACCAAACAAATGATGCACTGTCACTAGAGATTAATAAGTGGTTGATGTGCTCGGACCCGTCATTTAAAAATGACGTGCCACACAAATTTCAAAATTGATAAAACCGCACTCACTCACTTAAATGATTTTAGAAATACGAGTACAGTGGTAAATACGGGTCGATCCCACGAGGAGAAAAATCTTTATAGATCAAGTTAGAAAATATCCTTATGTTTTGAAAACTAATTTTTATCTTTTGAGTGCGATTAACACTAAAGGAAATTAAATTGCAACTTTGAATAAGAAGAGAAAAGTGAAGGAAATTTTAGCCAATGGATGAAGAACGCCACCGTTTCCTCGCCGAGCCTTGGATGAAGATCGCTCCGCCTTGGAAGTCGACGCCGTGAGATGACTGGAAGATGACTAACCGCCTTCGGTGTGTGCAGAAATTGTGAAGAGATGGAGATGGATAGAAATAGGAACAAAAATAAGTTGAAAACACAACAGAATTATATTGAAAATAGGGGGTTGGAACGAAGTGAATAATTTTAAATCTAGAGGGAATTAGAAGAAGTGGAAGAAATGAATGTTGTAGAGAATGAAAAGATGAAGAAGTTTGATGAAGACCACAGAGATAGAAAACGAGAGGAAGACAGTGAAAAATGTGAAAAATCAAGATCTATTGGTGCGGATGAACAGTAAAAATGTTAAAGATAGAACAATGAAACATTAATTATAACTCACAAACGAAGAAGAATTAGAAAACGTGACAGAAGAACATAATCTAGATCTATAAAAGCAGAACAACTTGCATGAAGAACTCAGAGTGAAAAGAGGATTGGAAAGGCTTCAAAATAGAAGAATACTATAAGGTATCACCTCGGATGAACAGTAATCACATAGAACAGAACTTAGAAAAACGAGAAATAACTTTCAAACTAGAAGGATATAAGGGAAATGATAGAAAGAGAAATTGGAGAAAACTTACAGATGAACAACTTTCATGAAGATATGAAAATAAAATGGAGATCAGAACAACAAGTAATGGGACTAAGAAAGGACTAAATGCTTAAAAAGAACATTCATTAAAACAACATCAACATACAAAGTTTACATCAAAAGCTCTCAAAATAACACCCTCTAACTCTCCTATGTAGCTCTACTAAGGCCAACAAGAATGAACTTCTAAAAACTCAAAGTAACCCCTTACAACTCTTAGCAACTCCTTTAGCAACCCCTTTCTTTCATTACAATAGAAGCCCCTTTTATAGGGTTCACATAACCACATTCCTAATGTGAACACTTTAACCTTTCTTGCCACTTTTGTTGAATAATACAACCCATTGCTGCTATTTTTGATTCAAAATTATGTGCCAACATGTGTTGCACACTTTTACAATTTTTTCTGATTTTTTTCTATTTTTCTTCCTCTTCTTTCTCTTCCTTTCTCTCTTTATCTCTCTTTCTGGCCGCGTGCGCTGCCGTGCGCCACGGTCCCTGCGTGTGGGCGCGGTGCGCCACCGTCGCGCTCTCCTGCCGCGTGTCCTACGCGTCGGCGCGGTGCGCCGCCGCCGCGCTCTCTCTCTCCTCTGCTGGTGTACGCCGCCCCGCGTGGGCGCATGTGTCGCCCGCCCTGTCGCCGCGGTGCGCCCTCGTGCACCGCCCAGCGCGTTGACCGCGGGAGGTGCGCTGACCGCGCCTCCCCTCTCCCTCGTCGACCGTGCCGACGTGCGAAAGCGCGTCGGCGCCTTCCCTGCAAACAGAAAACACACTCACACACACTTACACATTATATATATATATTACATATATTGATATATATCTTATAAAAACCCTTAAAAATATTAAATGAATTTATTTTTTTTCTATTTTTTTTCTTTTCTTTCTGAACAAGTCCATGGAATTTTGGCTTTTATGATTATTATTTTTCTTTTTTTATATTTATTTCTTGTCGCTTCCCTCGTACCGAGTGCCTACATAAATAAGTAAATATCATTATTAAAATTATTTAATTTCATAGAATTAAATATTTGACTCTAAATTAAAAGTAAGTGTGATACGTGCATATTAATTAGTATTAATGCTCATAACAAATGTGCATAACATCAATTAATATGTAAAAATACACACTTATCACACCCCCAACTTACTCATTGCTAGTCCCTTAGCAATGTAAATAATTAAAAATTTTAGGACCAACAAGAGTTTACATAGTTCTTGCCTCATTTCTAGATCATCTTTCATCGAAAGAATTAAAGATTAGGAATCTGGAAGCATTAACACACAGTAGCCTTAGATTTGGAAATTAAGGTACATGATCAAGAATTCTAATCAAAATTAAGTAGCACTTGTGCATGTGTAATGTTAAGTCCACCGTGAAGACAATTGCGTCCCCCATTTACTATTCCGAACAAGTGTCTTTTAACCTTGCAGTTCTTAATCCGAGCATTAAGAATACTAGCTTTTGTCTGCCTTATTGCTATGTCCCTTTTGGGATCTCTGTTCTTTCCTTTATTTTTTTTTCTATTTTTTTTTCTATAAACACATGATGCTGCACTACCCTTCACTGTTTTACGTGTACCTCAACACGTCTTAGGTGAAGTAGGCCCGGTTACTCAGAATCGAAGCATTTTTCATGGTATTTTTCTCAAAAGTTTTCAATAGATAACGTGGCAGAAAGCTTATAAAAGATCTCTTCTTCAAGAATTGAAGAATATCAGACAGTATGTCTAAAATAGCAGAAGGCTTGTCCTACTTGTTTCATTAGCGTGCAAAGTGATTTTTATTTTTCTAAAGTGCACATGAACTTTAAAGATATTCTTAAATCAGTTTTCCATTGCTAGATTAAATAAATTATCCATCATCCTTTTCCATAGTCTTTTCTATTCTAGAATCACTTTCAATAGAAGCATGAATCATGAAACTCAAAATGGGTTTATTGTGATAATTTTTCAATATTTTTTTTTTTAAAATGAGGTTATATGATGTTTTTTTTAAAATGAGGTTATATGAATGCAACATGTGCAACATGATTTCCGTCTCCCCAACTTAAATGACATTATCCCCAATGACATGAACAATAGAGAATAATGAACAACGTAGACATGAAATTTGTGAAGGAACGGTACAACCTGACGGAAGGGAACTTCAATGGGCATCCTTGCTGACTAAAGGAGGTACTTGACTTTGAAAATGAGGGCAACAATGCAAGCAATCATCTCTCTCTTCCCAACTTATCTTTTATTCACGCCTGCAAAATAAAAATACAAACACAAGAAAAACTTGGGTTGTCTCTCAAGAAGCCATTTATTAGCACACAAAGAAATCAATTGGGTTGCCTCCCAAAAAGCGCTAAGTTTTACGTCTTCAGCCAGACGTAATGTAGCTCATTAACCAATGGTGGCATTCAGAATGAGCCACCATGTGATCTTGTGTTCCTTCAAATTCCAGCCCTCATACCATTGAAAGACAAGAGGAAGTATGTACGGATTGGGGCTAGAAATATGTGGGTCTCGCATATTATTTATTTTAACGTTAACCATGTGTGTGAGCCAATTTTCATCTTTAGGGATCCAAAAATGATCAATGGCCAATAAATTGTCAAGATCAAGGTAAAACCCTTGCACCATATCAATCCATTGGTCCCCTTCACCGATATCGTCCCTCCTGACTAACCCTTTAGTGACTACTTCCTCTATTAGAACTTGGTTAGGCACTTGTGGCTTATGAATAAGATTGTCATTATTAGCCACATTCCTCTCAGTAATAGCCTCATGAGCATTAAGGGTATTGATCAACTTATCTTCCTGAGAGGAAGTCAAATCAAAGGTGAATGTGGTTGACACAACCCCCTCGCGTCCTAGCATGTCAAATTGGAGAGACTGTACTGCCAGGGGAATCAATTTAGAAGGAAGAGTGAGCCCAGAATCTAATTGATCCAATGACTCAAACATTGTGGGATAGCGCTCAGGGTAAGCTCAAATGTGAAATGTTCGAATATGACCCCGTCATCAAACTCATCACCCAATGGAAGATTATCAATCAAATGTTCCAATAATAAAGTGGGAAGATCAAATGTACATGTTTCCAACTCGATCCCTTCATCATAGGTAAGATCAAAAATAAGTTTCTCCATTAGGACCCCTTCATCACACTCATCAAGAGAAGGAGGATATTCAGAATTCATTTTCAATAAATCAACAAGATTATTTACCAGATAACAATCCTCCTTGTTATGTATATCCTCGATTGAGTTGTTTGGGTCAATATTCTGCACAGTGATATTCTCAATCTCAAAATATTCAAAGAATGGGGTGATGATATCAATATGATCATCATTAGCCTTGAAGCCACCCCCTTCTTCCTTCCCTTCCTTCATCATGGTATTACGTGCGCGCTCCCCCTCACTCCCAATAGTGATATCTTGAGCCAAAATGACAGGTAGAAGATCATCATCATCATCATTCACATATTGACAGGGTTGGTTGAATAGTGAAGGAGGGTCATGATAAGTAGACTGAGAGTACATGATTTGAGGTTCAAAGCAGTGGCCCGGTGAATCACCCTTAGTATCAATGTTGATTTTGAAGTTTGGGTTAGATGAGTCGGGCGGAGGTTGAGTACACATGGGCCGCTCGTGGGCTACTTGGGATGAAAGTTTAGACAGATGAGCTTGAAATGTTGGATCCATCCAAGGTAAATTTGGGTGATTACTCCAGCCAAGATTATAATCATCTGAAAATGTAGCATGTTTGAGCTGAGAGAACCCTAGGGCATATTGAACTTGAGCTTGGATGACCAGTGGGAGTTGGGCTATAGTAGGACACTGACTCACATGGTGAGTGAGACTGGCACAGAATTCACAGACTTCCATGAAAGTGTGGATTGAGTTTTCAGCCTATTTGACATGTCCTACGGATTGTTGATGAGATGAGACGGAGGCACGATTTATCAAGTTTTCACTCAAAATTTCAAACAAATCATATGCATCATCTTCACCTTTGCTCATAAATGCCCCTCCGCAATTTATGTCCACCATTTGCCTATCAAAATCGGATAACCCTCATAAAAGGTAAATATAATTTACGATTTGGGCAACCCATGGTGTGGACATTGACTTATTAGATCCTTCAGTCTCTCCCAAGAATCATGAATTTGCTCTCCCGGACGTTGAGTAAATCCTATAATCGCCCTTCTCATCATGTTGGTCCGGACTATGGGGTAAATTTTTTTTCAAAAATTCTAACTGCATATCTTCCCAAGTCCTGATAGTCTTTCCAAAACTCCTTAACCAATATTTGGCTTTGTCTTTCAATGAGAATGGAAATAAGATCAATTTCAGGGTATCATCATTAAAATTCTGAATTTTGATCAGGGAGCAAACTTCTAGAAAATCATCTAGATGCCTATAAGGATTTTCATTGAGTTTCCCATAAAAAGATGGGAGCATCTGGATGAGACTAGGGTGAATCTCATATTGATCAACGAGAATGTCAGGGAGTTGAATACAGGTTGAGAATTTATAAGTAGAAGGAATAAAGTGCTCCTTCATAGGCGTAGGTTTCCCTCCAAGATGAATGGCCATAAAAAATGAGTTGGATCACAGAAAGAATTTTTTTAAATTTTTTTTTACAATTTTTTTTATCAAGTATTTCAATTTTTTTTTCAAATTTTGTAATTTGTTGTAATTATTTTGTCAATTTTATTTTTCTTTCATTAATCTCCCTTTTTTTAATTCTTTTTTCTACATTTTTTGGTTTTTTATCTATTTATTTAGTTTTTTTATTTTGGATTTAGTTATTTTTTATTGAGTTTTTGTTTTTGTTTTAGAAACCTTCCATGTATCACTTTTTTATTTCTTTTTTTTTAATTAGAAATCCATAATTATTATTATTATTGATTTAAAATTTTTTTATTTTTTTTAAATATCACTAAGACGAAGAGAGAGAGAGAGATAGAGAGAGAAGACGAGATTTCTTTATTTTTTATTTAATTTTTAAAAAAAATTTATGCAAACACAAATAAGTTAACACAAATTACCTAACGACCTAGATGTGACCTAAACCTACAAATAGGGTTTCACAAAATGACTAAAGTGAAATTTAAGTTCACCCTCGGTATTTCCACCAGCTAAGTAAGGGGTGGAGTAGTGGGAGGCTCCCCCTATTTTCGTAGAGACCTGATTATGTCAAACCACTAGCCCGCTTAAGGCGTTTGCCGTCCGACCGTCTTGCCTTTGGCACCGATTTTCATAAGAGGGTAAACCCAAATAACACAAGAACCACAGTGTGATCCTAAGGCCAACGTCTACTGAATTTTATTTATGGCTTAGGTCATGTAGAGATGCAAGGGAAATGTGGTTTGTGGGCTAAGGAAGGGTGATGAATTCCCCACCTTATGTTATTTAAAGATAGTGCCCTTAGAATATTTTGAAATAAAATGCACACCAAAATTTCAAACAAAGGGTTCTTATGCAATATGCATGCCAGAATAGGATAAGTAGAACGTACATTGCCCCTCGTAATCTTCAAAATGTAATGACAAGAATTAAACAACGAAAAATTCTATGTTAAATGATGCATGACCTAGAACATGATGAGTGTGGTTTCTATTCTTGGAATGAAATTTTTTTTTATTTTGGTGCAAGTATTTTTGTTTATTAATGAACCTATCTAGTCAGCACAATTTTCTTTTGTTTTGATGTTTTAATTTTTTTTGAATTTTTTCAATAAGAGATAAATGCAAGAGACTATAAATAATAAAATAACGTAGACATAAAAATTTAGTACAACATGAAACTTAAAATGGTGTTTTTGTGTTTTCTGATGTTTTTGTTTTTTATAGATTTTTCAGAAATCGGAAAAATAGAACATGTTCCTACGTTTCGGCCCTTTAGCGACACTTGACTGCTACAGTTCCAGGCTTTTAGCGACTCTTCATTTTCTGAGAATTTTAGGTTCGATTTTCCTCTTTCTTTGATATTCTGATTTCTTTCTTTTTCCTGTAAAATGAAAATAGAAAATTATTATACAAATATACACAACAAACACAAGAATATCCCAACATTGAAAAATAACTTCTTCCCCAGTAACGGCGCCAAAAATTTGATGCGCTCGGTACCCGTCGTTTAAAAATGTCGTGTCACATAAATTTTAAAATTGATAAAACCGCACTCACTCACTTAAATGATTTTAGAAATACGGGTATAGTGGTAAATACGGGTCGATCCCACGAGGAGAAAAATCTTTATAGATCAAGTTGAAAAATATCCTTATGTTTTAAAATCCAATTTTTATCTTTTGAGTGTGATTAACACTAAAGAAAATTAAATTGCAACTTTAAATAAGAAGAGAAAAGTGAAGGAAATTTTAGCCAATGGATGAAGAACGCCGCCGTTTCCTCGCCGAGCCTTGGATGAAGATCGCTCCGCCTTGAAAGTCGACGCCGTGAGATGACTGGAAGATGACTAATCGCCTTCGGTGTGTGCAAAAATTGTGAAGAGATGGAGATGGATAGAAATAGGAACAAAAATAAGTTAAAAACATAACAGAATTATATTGAAAATAGGGGGTTGGAAGGAAGAGAATGATTTAAAATCTAGAGGGAATTAGAAGAAGTGAATAAAATGAAAGTTGTAGATAATGAAAAGATGAAGAAGTTTGATGAAGACCACAGAGATAGAAAATGAGAGGAAGAGAGTGTAAAATATGAACAATCAAGATCTATTGGTGCGGATGAACAGTAAAAACGTTAAAGACAGAACAATGAAACATTAATTATAACTCACAAACGAAGAAGAATTAGCAAAGGTGGTAGAAGAACAAAATCTAGATCTATAAAAGCAGAACAACTTGCATGAAGAACTCAGAGTGAAAAGAGGATTGGAAAGGCTTCAAAATAGAAGAATACTATAAGGTATCACCTCGGATGAACAGTAATCATATAGAACAGAACTTATAAAAACGGGAAATAACTTTCAAACTAGAAGGAATTAAGGGAAATGATAGAAAGAGAAATTAGAGAACACTTACAGATGAACAACTTTCGTGAAGACATGAAAATAAAATGGAGATCAGAACAACAAGTAATGGGACTAAGAAAGAATTAAATGCTTAAAAAGAACATTCATTAAAACAACATCAACTTACAAAGTTTACATCAAAAGCTCTCAAAACAACACCCTCTAACTCTCCTATGTAGCTCTACTAAGGCCAACAAGAATGAACTTCAAAAAACTCAAAGTAACCCCTTACAACTATTAGCAACTCCTTTAGCAACCCGTTTCTTTCATTACAATAGAAGCCCCTTTTATAGGGTTCACATAACCCCATTCCTAATGTGAACACTTTAACCTTTCTTGCCTCTTTTGTTGAAAAACATAACCCATTGCTGCTATTTTTGACTCAAAATTATATGCCAACATGTGTTGCATACTTTTACAATTTTTTTCTATTTTTCTTCCTCTTCTTTCTCTTTCTTTCTCTCTTTCTCTCTCTTTCTGACCGCGTGCGCCGCTGTGCGCCGCGGTCCCTGCGTGTGGGCGCGGTGCGCCGCCGTCGCGCTCTCCTGTCGCGTGTCCTGCGCGTGGGCGCGGTGCGCCGCCGCCGCGCTCTCTCTCTCCTCTGCTGGTGTGCGCCGCCCCGCGTGGGCGCGTGTGCCGCCTGCCCTGGGAGGAGCGCTGACCGCGGCCGCGCCTCCCCTCTCCCTCGTCGATCGTGCCGAGGCGCGAAAGCACGTCGGCGCCTTCCCTGCAAGAAGAAAACACACTCACACACACTTACACATTATATATATATATATATATATATATATATATATATATATATATATATATATATATATTACATATATTGATATATATCTTATAAAAGCCCTTAAAAATATCAAATAAATTTATTTTTTTTCTATTTTATTTTCTTTTCTTTCTGAACAAGTCCATGGGCTTTTGGCTTTTATTATTATTTTTTTATTTTCCTTTTTCTTTTTTTTTTATATTTGTTTCTTGTCGCTTCCCTCGTACCGAGTGCCTGCATAAATAAGTAAATATCGTTATTAAAATTATTTAATTCCATAAAATTAAATATTTGACTCTAAATTAAAAGTAAGTGTGATACGTGCATATTTATTAGTATTAAAGCTCATAACAAATGTGTATAACATGAATTAATATGTAAAAATACACACTTATCAGTGGTTAGAATTTTCCTCAGTAGGAGTGTCGCAGCAGTAGCACTTTGAGCAAATGGGGATGCCAATAGCTTTAATTCTGTCATCAGTGGGAAGGCATTGATGCATAATCTTCCATAAGTGTATTGATATTTTGGATGGCAGCCAGTTGAACCATAGGTTATTCCATTTAGAACTGTGCAACTGGTTAAGGGCAGATAGGGCTTTCTTACAAACTGAGGAAACAGAACAATCACCTGTGGACGACAAGCTCCAAACTTCTTGATCTCTGTCCTACGAAAGAGTGGTATTCTGAACGGCAGACCTGATGTCAGAAGGAAGGAATCTGTCAAGTATATTACCAAGATCAGTATTAGGCTTGGAATAGAAATCTTTGACTGAAAGATTAGAGTTCTGAATCAAATCAGCAGGAACAACGGAGGCCATAGGTTGGTTTCCAAGCCAAATGTCATTCCAGAAGTTGGTAGTGATACCATCACCCAGGATGATTAGCTTATGCTTGATGATGAGATCTTTAGCTTGTAACCAACATTTCCTTGCAAAATATTTCATGTTCTTGAACTGAACAGCAGAAAGATGACTGCCCCGGATATATTTTGCTCTAAAGTAATCAGCCCACAGTGACTCAGCATGAATGGCTTTCCATAACATCTTGACTCTCATAGCTATCTCCATATGTTGAAGGGACATGACACCTAGTCCACCCTGTGAAATAGGCTTGCAGATTGTTCAAGATTTTCAATGCCTCTTATTTCCATGAGGGGAGGAACGCCAGAAAAAATTTGCAAAGCTTCTTTCCAAAGAATGGTGTGTGCCCACGTGAAGAGGGGAAGAAGCAAGATAATAAATAGGGATGGTAGTTAAGACATGCTTGATCAAACACAGCTTAGCTCCTTGAGATAAAAATTTGGCTGACCAACCATGAAGCCTCTTATGGATGGAGGAAAGAATGCCAGCAAAATGCAATTTTTTCCTTCTGCCAATAGTCAGAGGGAAACCTAAATATTTATGAGGAAAAGTGTGCTTGGAAAACCCAGTAATGTCCTGTAATTTGTTGGCAACTGAATCTTTCACATTTGGGTGTAAGAAAAAGCCACTCTTGCCAATACTGATCAGTTGACTAGACGCCTGCTCATAGACTTTTAGAAGATGGAATAAGTTCCTGACAGAGACTGATGAGGCTTTGCAAAAGATTAGGGTATCATCTGCAAGAAGCAAGTGTGAAATTTTGGGGCAACATCTTGGACCCATGAACCATTCAAACGTACCTTTAGTAAAAGCATCATTCAAGAATCTGCTAAGGGCTTCCTCCGCAATGATAAAAAGGGAGGGGGCTATGGGATCCCCTTGACGAATTCCTCTTGATGATTTGAAGAAACCAGCAGAGTCACCATTGAGATGGACCGAGAACCAGTAGTTGTTGATCATGTTTTCAATGAGAGAGATAAACTCCTATGGGGTGTGAAATACCTGGAGATTGGTGTTTTTTTTAACCCCCGTGGGACGTGAAAAAGATAGGACGATGTTTTAAAATGTGTTGTGAGTGCAGAGAACGTGGAAAGAAGAAGAGGGAATATGCAATGAACATGCAAAGGGAAAGACCAAAACTAAGAGAAAGAGACACAAAGACAACTAATGAAACTTGATACTCCCTGAACCAGAAGTCTTATAGACGTAGGAACAGCTTCTCTCTGATTGGTACTCGCTCTAGAATGCAGCAGCACTTCGACGTGAACTCCATAAATCTCCTCCTCAAGCCATGAAGTCAAAGGTCCTATTTATAGGCCCTCAAACCCAAGGTTCGAGTTGGAGGGATAATGACTCGAAAATAGGCCTGAACCTGGATAATTCTTCAAGATAATACTCCAAAGAGTCCATAGAAACAAACAGAAGGTTCTGAGAGCCTCTATCTGGAGAGAAATCGATAAACCAAGGACTCTAGTTCATCCACGGCGAAGCAGAAGGAAGAATAGTGGAGCAAGACTCTCGGCCTCCACAAACGGTCTTGCGATAGACCGCAAGGGACAAGAAAACGGTCAAGCGATAGATTGCTAGGCTCAGTCGTTCAGAAGAAGATAAGATCAAAGAGACCCAATAGGACACTCTACCTCCTAGCGGTCAACCAAAAGACCGCCAACACTCACCTAACGGTCCTACGATACACCGCCAGGCTAGTGGACGTGGCAAAAAGAGATAAAGACCGATAAATCTTCAAGTTAATCCACAATAAAAATCCTCATCAGCCCATATCTAGGCTCAATGACGAGAAATCAACAGAGCTAGGCCTAACCAGAGAGAATGACCCATAAAATAATCCCAAAAAGATGACTAAAAATGACCCAATAACCGGTGAACAACTCGGGACATCATAAAAATAGATAAGGAGATGACCAAACTCATTGGTCATAAAACGGGTGTCAACAGATGCCCATCCTTAACGTCCTCTTTGCAGGCGAACGAGCGGAGGTGAAGCGAAAGTGAAATGGAACATGGAGATGAAGCGGAAATGAAGCAGAGTGGACTGAAAAGAGGGCGTTAAGGTAAACCAACACATGTCCTCTACCAACGAGCGATAGGAATTTTCTGGAAAACTTCAAACTTATCACAAGGAATTGTCAAACCGAATGATGCAAGCCTAGAGGAACTAACGACTAAAGGAAGTAAATTCACGACCAACCTCCTCACTCGAACGCACATCTGATAGGCGATCGGAGCAACGAACGAAAAAGTAAAGAGACGAGCAACTAAAACTCCAGACAGGAACCTCAGCTTAACCAAACCGAGCAAAAAGACCAAAGGAAATCATCCAACTCAGAGTGGAATGATTCTCCTTACTCAAGACCATATATGCATATCTATCCACCATTACTAAGACATTTTAGACAAACGAGGGCTTATGAATGCTCAAAGATGCATATGATGCATGCTGGGCTAAAATAAAGAAATCATTTAAAACAAATGCCAAGAAAGATAAAAATAGGAAGATACTCGAGAATAATATTGCTAGACTGGATAAATCAGGGTCAAGACATTATCTGTAACCACGGCGTGCAAGATAAAACCATCATCCCCCAACTCTTCCAACATAATGGCCTACCCAACGATTAAACATGTGCACCTAGATCATCATCATTTTTGTTAGAGGGGAACATCAGATCCCAGAACACACGAATGACCAGCCGGTTCTTGAGGTAATATATCACAGATACCATATAATAATGCATTAAGGGACCTAGGAATCTAGATACTTACCTGACTTACCTGTCTGGCGAGATGGCATAATATGACGGCATTCAAGATTTGACAAGAAGGGGATTAGTAATAAGCATAACAAGCATGAGGCATAATAAGACATGAACCATTCAAATAGAGCCAAGAATCAAGCCAATATTCCATTTCAAGCCAACCATGTGCAACCGTGACCAAATGGTCTAGGTAAGGACAGCTAAGCTACCCATGACGGTCTAATGATAGATCGCTAGAGCAAGGGCGGTTCACAGTCTTCAAGGAGCTAAACCAGATGGAAAATGGTCTAGATGAGGACCGCTAAGAAAGACATAACGGTCTGGCGATAGACTGCCAAGCTCTGAGTGATTTTAAAAACAGAATGGCCGTTCCATTCACCCATTCGTTCAATCTCATTTCTAATCAACCCAACCTCTTCCGGCTACTCCGAAAATCCACCCCACCGGCGACCACCGCGACCGAGCCTCCCACCATCAAAATGGTGAAGAAAAGGGTAGTGAAATGCCTCCAACGGCGGATAGAAGAGGAGGGGACACCGCTGGCGGCGGTGATGAACCCACCGATTGAGGAAGAAAGGCTGGTGGCCCAACCGGAGGAAGGAGAAGCTCCCACGGAGGAGGAGGGCCCTTCAGAGGTAGTGAAGGAAGATGAAGACGCCACTGTGGCCGAGGAAGCACCGGAAACGGTGACCGGATGGCAGTCGTCCGAGGTAGGCCAACGGACCAAAAAACCTTTTTTCAATTTTCTAATTTTTTGAATGCCTGCATGTATGTGGAATGGAGTGGAAATGGGTCTGGGGACCCATTGAGATAATTTGTAGGCCATTTAGGCCATTTCCATGAACTGAGGAAACGGGGCAAACAATGCCCTTACGTTGGTCAAATGGGTGACCGCTAGGAGATCAGAGCATTTTTTTGTTTTTGCTTTTTTTGCTTTTGATTTTTTAATGTAATGCAATGCATGGTTATGACCTATATGACTGATGTTTGATTGTTCTTAAATGGATACAGGGGAAGAGAAAGACCAGGATTTCTTGGCTGCAAGTCCAGGTAGTCTACTTAGCACTACCTGACTATCAGAGAGACAGACTGGCAGTGATGGGATTTGGGGAGCTACTCAGCATCGAGGTGATGCGGATTGACACTACGCGCTCTACGCACTTCACGAGAGATGGGACCCGATCAGCCGGGCATTCCTATTCCCATGGGGACATATGATCCCGACGCTTAAGGAGGTTGCGAGGATCACGGGACTGAGAGTGCACGGAGCACCGGTAACGGGGACCACATACGCCGACTATCGAGAGTTGGTGCAGGAGCTGCTCGGGCTGGAGTTACTAAGACCAGGACGACACTCGTCCATGCTGGGACGGGCGACACTCCAGGAGAGTTTAGGATTGAGGGGAGTGGCTATAGCTGTGGGAGAGCTACCTAAGGAGCATCTCGGGTGATTGATAGACAGAGCCCGAGAGAGAGTGTCAGCTGGACCAGGACTAGAGGGGGACATTACCCTCCGCCGCTTCCTGATATTACTATTCGGGAAGCTCTTGTTTGCGACGAGGGCAGATGGAGTGAGCGTCAGACTCCTCCCACTACTGAGGGACTTGGATGGAGTTGGAGGATACGCCTGGGGGGCTGCAGTGCTAGCATTCTTGCTCGACTCCCTAAGCACCACCGACCGACAGACGATGATGGGCGGCTTCTCACCTCTACTTCATGTAAAATGCTTATCCCTACATGCTTATGATTATGCTTATGCCTATGATATGCTATGCTAACATTTGGCTAATGCAGGTATGGAGCTACTTGTACCTCCCCTAGGGCGGGGAAAGGAGGTATAGCCAGACATGTTACCCATCGCGAGGTGGTGGATGGCGGTTCGAGACACAGGGTCACTACGATGCTTGTCGCGGGTGACCTAGGAAGACATGGACGTGTTCCCTTATGCATTGGTAAACTTCTAAACTCTAAAACTTCTAAATGCTTTTAAAAGGTTTTTATGAAATGCTGACTGACTCAAATGCATGACCTTTCAAGTGCGCTAGACACCATATCGAGACGATGGGCACGAGGGACAGCCCTGGGTCGAGGCGGCCTAGGCATACGTGAGATGAGAGGTGTGGCTTCATTACATGAACATCATTGAGCCACTGCACCACTGTTTGGTTAGGAGGACGTGAGGCGTGCACCAGCCGGATGTGGAGTTCCCGGCGTGTGACGATGAGCGGGTTGGACGGCCCTCGAAAGGCCTGAGCGGGGAGATCGACTGGGTGACCCGGGCGGTCAACCAGGTACGAGACTGGACAAGGAGGGGTCGGGTGGTGAGAGCCCGAGCCAGCAGCGACGAGGCCTACCTGAGGGCCTACGGTAAGAGGTATGGCGATCAGGTGTTCCACGGCACCCGACGACCGGTACAACTTCCTAAACTCAGACTTCTCAAATGCATGTAATGCTTTGACACCTATAATGATGCACTGACTATCTGACTTTCTTACATGCAGCTAGACCCCCAGGGTTGGATAGCAGAACTCCAGGGACTCCTCCACTCCACCGTGCAGCAGAGGGATGACCTCCAGTGCTCTCTGGATCCTTTGGTAAATTCTCATCCTGAGACTTAAATGCAAATGCAAATGCTTATGCATGTGACTGACTTACTAAAACTTCTAAATGCAGCGGGCCGAGGGAGCAGGATGACAGGGACCTGACGCTCCATCCTCATCTTCCCAGCAGGCGGGGCGAGCAGAACGGGACGATGACTTTACAAGGGCATTCGCCCGAGCTGAGGAGGTGGAGGCCACTCTCGTGGAGAGGGTAAGCAACTGACCGATTTCTCTTTAATGCTATATGCAAATGCAATTTGGCTAACATGATGAATGCTTATGCAGACGAGGGAGTTGACTGCAGCACTGGGCGAGGCAGAGCGCGCCAGAGCAGAGGCGGAGAGATTGCGAGCAGAGGCGGCTGAGGTGGCTCCTCTTTGCCCAGAGGTAGAGAAACTCAGAGTCGGGGCAGCAGTAGCGACAGAGCTGAGAGCCAAGATCCGAGTGCTGGAGAGGGCACTTCGGCTAGTGGGCGGATGATCCTCCCATAGCGTGTCGTAGAGTAGTGTGCGCAGCGTGCACCGGGATTATCTTACAGGTTCCTCTGGCCATCGGAGGAACAACGAGGAGGAGCAGCGGCGACGTCACCAAGAGGAGGGGAGCACCTCCATGGCCTTGCCGGCGAAGAGGCGTGAGGGGACTGGGGACAGCAGTGGTCCAGGAGAGGGACCAGCCGGGGCCTGAGTTGTACTTTTTTTCTTTTTTTTATGACACATGTACATGACTCTATTTTAGTGAAAATTACATGATCTTTTTTTGTCTTTTTCAAATGCAATTTGAATGTGAATGCTGACTCACTAACAATGACCTTTATGACTGACAGTGAGATTAGGAGAGAGAATGAGAAGACTAAGAATTAAAGAGATAAAGCTTATGCTTAAAAAGGAAAATAGGGGAAAACGATCCTATAGAAGACCGCCAAGATGAGGAAAATGGTCTAACGATAGACCGTTAGGGGAGAAAGTGCGAAGGTGGTGAAGAAAGGGATGAAACGGTCGCCTGACATCCGTTTGGGGGAGCCTGGCAGTCGCTCGATAGACCACTAAGAGGAAACTTAGACAAGTCCGAGCGGGACTCTCTGTGAGAGTCCGAACTCGGGGCTAGAAGCACCTAATCCGTGTTAGAACTTATCCTAACTCAATCTAAAGCTAATTAGCCTCAATCCTAATGTGTTAGGACTAGAAATAAAGCCCTATAACTAGGAACACACCCATAATTTGTAGTCTCAGAGCAATCTCTAATTTAAGCCTTGAAAACTTCCCAAAATCTCTAAAATCACCATGAAGAGGAGCTTTGGAGGTTGCACCATGGGAGAGGTGGGGTATACCGGGCCAAAGGCAGCTAGAAAGGAGCATGGGGAGCTGCAGCGGCTGACTACAATCCCAAAACATCTGAGCACAAGCCCTTCAAGAGAGGTAAGTTCAAATTAATTTTCAAAAATTCTCAATTTTCCTTAATTCTCTTCTCATAACATTCTTTCTCTTTATCTCCTCTCTTTTTATTCTTTTTCTTAGCTCCTTCTTGGCCCAAGGTGCTATTCAAGCTTAAAGTGGGTGGCTCCCATGATAAAAGAACTCCCTTTAGAGGTCACCTCAATCCTAAGGGCATGGCACCTTCACCCTCTATTACTTCTAGCTAAGAACTTCCAAAAAATATCTTATGATTGGCCTAGCATTTCAACCTTAGTGGAATTATGGCGCCCTCAAACACACACTTTCATATTCCCAACCGTTGAAGCCACCATCCTCATAGAAGAGGTAAAGACCTACCTAAGACTAAGGTGGGGGATGAAGACTTGGTGTGTCATACGGTTGAACCTATAGACCCATCACTCATCTTGGGAGATTTTATACACAATCCAAAGGATGTTAGGACCATGATCAGCCCTCACCACATTCATTTGATACCCATGGCCCAATGGATCACCGCTTATTGTAAAAACAAGAGCGGGAGGTACGAAGCCATAGCAAAAGTCATCTCCATTTGCTTGTGCGGGGTCTTTCTCTTTACTACCACCGACCACCTCTTAGATATTCATAATCTTAGCATCATTAGTGGTTTGTGGCGGGGTTTATCCATCTCCCAAGCCATCCTCTCATACCTTTATGAAGGCCTTAGTTCAGCTTCACTAGGGGGTCCTCTCTTCGGGTCAATGATCGTCCTTGAGTGTTGGGTGAGAATTAGGCTCAAATTTCTACCCAAGGATGACTTGCCTTCAGCTAGCCGTATATTCGGGAGCCATCCTCTCCACTTCATAGGAGGTGCATTTGGGTTCTCTTCACAGGTTGAATGCCGGACTGCGGACAAGAAAACACGGGATGATTGGCGCCTCTTCCTCAACACTTTGCCAATTGACAAGTTCGTGATGCGACCCCGGGCTCTTCAAGGCACTACCCTCATATCACCCCGGCGACTACGCCTAGACCTACAGCTAGTGGGGAACACTACCTTGGCGATCTACAACCCGCATCGGTGCTACTTACAAATCGGGCTACCTCGCACCATGGTTCAAGCATTATCACACTACCTTCCCTTCAAACTAGGAAGATTGGGACCAAGGAGGATGAACGGGTAGTCCGGAGCACTCTAACCACGTGGGAGATCAGCCGAGTCCGTACCTTGCAAGCTGAAGTGAAGGAGAGAGACGAGGAATACTGTTCTTACATGAATGAATTGTGTAAAATCCGGCCTCACGCGGATAGGAAATTGAATGTAATTTGAGCCTTGTATCATGTTTTCTAAATTTCATTGAAAGAGTGATGTACTATGACTTGAATGAATAAATAAGAGCCTTGGCTTTATCAGATGTGAAATGAACTCCCAACTTTGACTTTACAGATCCAACAGAACAGCTTTTCTCTGTTTCAGAAATGGTCCAGCAAAGGACCGCTAGACCAGCCTGACGGTCTAGCGATAGACCGCCAAGGGAAAGACTCAGGAAAACCCTGAGTTTTTGACTCTCGGGTGAACAATACGGTCTCCCATTGGACCGCCAAAAAGGCGTTAACGGTCTAGCGATAGACCGCCATGATGAAGGCATAGGGAAAACTGAGTTTTTCATTCTCGGGTGAGGAAAATGGTCCATAAGATGACCGCCAGGGAATATCAAGCAGTCTAGCAGTGGACCGCTAGGGATGGAAGATAGAGAAATTCTGTGAATCTTGAATCCTGAGCAATGGAACATGTCTCTGCACACAGTTAAAACAAGAAACAAGTTAGATCCATTCTTAGGCTCAACCCCTTGCCTTCAGCAAGTTAGAGAATGACCAATTCTTGATATTTGGTCAAGGGGTGGAGCCTTATTAAATAAGCAAACAAATGTAATAAAAGTAAATGCAAATGTATGCTATGCAATGATGATGGTATTTTTTGATTTTTAAAATATTTGGTTTTTTTGTGGATTTTGAAATATCTAATTTTTTGAGTTTGAAATATGTGATTTTTTTGGATTTTGAAATATATGATTTTTTTTTATTTTGGAATATATGAATTTTTTTTGATTTTGAAATATATGATTTTTTTGAGTTTGAAATATGTGATTTTTTTGGATTTTGAAATATATGATTTTTTTTATTTTGGAATATATGATTTTTTTTGATTTTTTGAAGGCTAATTCCATCCCGGTAACGAGAGTCCTACCTGTCACACTAGGAGTCTCCTGAGGTTAACGTGCTTTTTGAAGGTGACAAACCCTGGCCAGGGCCAATCTACGTGATGGTTTCTGCCGAGGCCATACTAAGGGTACTATTTCAGTCCTAACAAGAAAAATGAATTCGGGAGATAAGCCTAGACCAGGTATAGAGTTTTTAGGGCTTGAATCCTTCTCATGACAACCCTTTCAGAGATTCAATCTGTTGCACCATGGCTTTTGCGTCCGTCATCGAACCTTTATCCATCCTAGGCACGCGTATGATCGGGCTCATAACGTCCCGCGGGGAAACTGTACTGCCACTCTTGCCATGCCTAGTTTCATATTTGAAGTTTTTTTTTTGGATTTTTTTGGACTTCGAGCTTTTAACATGAGCTTTTTAATTTTGCTTTGATTTACTCCCTTTCTTCTGATGTTACAGCTACTTTTTCTCTTGAGGATCCAGGTCATAACGGACTGCCCCTATTTGAGACCTCCTCTCGTCAGGATGTCTAGATTGGTCATCGCCTCCTTATATGCCTCTTGCCCCTAGATTCGGCCGAGGAGAGAAACGGATAGGGCCTTCAACTTCCCCCAAGCATGACCAAGGAGAAATGGTATTTGCACAAAATTGGGAAACTCGACCAGCGATGTCGTGAAGTGTGTGATTGCCGTGCTCAAGCTCTTCCTTCATGATCGAGGAAAGAGGCACCTCGCTACCGGGCCTTCATTAGCCTGACTCTAAGGAAAGAAACGCTTAAGATACAACCCATTCTAGGTGTGAGACAGCTCCTCGCCTTCCGCATTGACTAAGCGATATGTGTTCCCTGGATAAGCCTCTCTCACGATGAACGGCCCTTCCCAGTTATGTTGCAATTTAGACCTAGGACCTCCGGACCAAATGAATTTGCATTTTAAAACCATATCACCTACTTGAAATTTATGTTCAATTACCTTCTTTTAAAAATGACGTGAAACACTCTTTTCATAAACAGACACGTGATCGGCCGCACTCATCCTCTTCTCATCCAAGAGTTCCAACTGAACGAGCAACGCCTCTCAACGTTCGTCGAGATTAAGTTCCTTCTCGAGCTGCACTCTTAGGGAAGGGATCATGATCTCATATAGGAGCACTGCCTCCATCCCGTAAGTAAGAGCATAGGGGGTTTGCCCCGTAGGAGTACAGACGGAGGTGCGGTAAGCCCATAGTGCTTCTACTAATCGTTCGGGCCAATCAGAAAATTTGTGAGATTCACATGTTTTCTTTATGATTTTGAGAAGGGTTTTATTAGTAGCTTCTACTTGACCGTTGCCTTGAGGGTAATATGGAGATGAATTATGCAATGCAATATTGATCTTCTTACAAAGGTCCTGAAGCTCTTGAGAGATGAACTGGGGTCCATTGTCAGTGACGATGCTGCTTGGCACTCCGAACCACGAGATGATATTCTTCAAGATGAAGTGGCACACCGTGGTAGCTTTGATCTCCATGTATGCCTCCGCTTCGGCCCACTTGGTGAAGTACTCAGTGGCGGTAAGGATGAAGGATTTTTGCTTAGTCTGAGAATAGAGATCACCTAGCGGGCTGACGATGTCGAAAGCCTACATAAAGAATAGGCAAAGAAAAGAGAGAGGATGAAGAGATGAAGCAGGAGCATAGATTTTATCAGTGTGGAGTTGGCACTTAAGACACCTCCGGACATAGAGGGAGCAATCTTCCTCTAGAGTGGGTCAATAGTAACCATGCCTAAAGATTTTCTTAGCTAAAGCCTGGCCATTGACATTGTTGTACATGCCTTGCATATGTTTTGATGATAACTAAACTTTATGGTATGAGGTTTCATGAGTTTACAATGATTTATACGATTGAGTTTTGCAACGTGCAACTTGGTTTTGTGACAACCAAAGAGCCCTTGTGCTCTTGTTGTTCATGTATGGTTGAGATCGCAAATGGCTTTTGAAGGTTCATAATGTCGTTCATGTTCCTTTCATAATAGAACTTTTGTGACTAGTTATATGTTCAAAATCCTCATGCATATCTTAGTGGGAATTAGGATTGGTGATGGTTTTTGAACATGTAATGGTTTATGCGTGGATGATTATACCATATGCGCTTGATTTAACTTCTATTCAGTTGATAATCATTCATGAAAATGGAGATTTTGATATCCATGTAGATCTCATGTTTTACTTTGTCTTTTACATGAGAGAGATGGTTGGAAGACACCTACATATCACGTGGATGCATGGTAATATCTATTTATGTGAATCTTGGTGGAAAGAGGTTGATATCTGGTTTTATAATGCTTAAACTCCAAGGAACACTTGGTTTTTGAGTGTAAACATTTAACCTCTTCCTAGTCCCTTGTGCTATCCATGTTGCATATACTCACTTGATATCTTCATGTATATTCCTCATACGGTGTTCATGCTAGCTACAAGGTTTGAACCCCACATGCTAACACTGGCAAACTGAGTTGAATGGAACTTGGTCACATGATACATTCACATTGTATGATTGCAGTGCTATATGAATCTTACTGATAATTGAGTTGAATGAAGCATAGATTATATGAATAATGTTGCAAGCACAAGCCTTGACCATATGGATATGTTTCACTAGGCTAACAACTTGCTTTTGCAGGATCTTCACTGTTCGGTCGACCTGAGAGCAAGGGCCGGTCGACCAGAATTAACAGAAGCTCGAAATCTGGAATTTTACAGATTTCGATCGACCGCCAACCCAGGGTCGGTCGATCGATTTTCCAAGAACTGAAAGACTCTGGTTCTGTAAAATTCCGGTCGATCGCCCCCTCCTACCAATCGACCGCCAGTCCCGATGCAGCCATTGTTGACTTTATTTCTTGAACATGTTGAAAGCCTTCCTCTTGGACTTTTTGGTCCAAAAGCCACCCAACTTGCCTAAAACTGTGGATCTGGTTTTTGACTTGTCTTTTGACCATCCTAGGTCTTATAAAAATAACTCTTGGGCTAAGAAACCTAAGGGATGCAAGAGGATCAAAGGGAGGCCATTAAAGAAGAAAGAGAGCTACAGAAACAACTCCGTGAACAGTGATCCGTCTAGAAGTTCTTCATCAAACCTCAAGCTTTTCAAGATCTATTAGAAGCCAATCAATTGGGAATCAAGTGGAGAAGCAATCTTCATTCAAGATCTGCATCATACACTCAAGAGGAGCCAAATCAGGAGTTCTCTCAACTATTTTTCATTTGTGTTTCTTCTTCCAAATTTCTTGAGCTTTATGTGTGTAATCTTTAAAATCTGTGAACATCTGTGTGTGTGTGTGTGTGTGGATCTTTTCAGATCTACACTTGTGTGTGTGGATTGTTTCATGATCTACACTTGTGTGTGATGATTGTTTCTAGATCTACATTTGTGTGTGTGTGACCGTCTGCGTACGGTCGTGTGGTTAATTGTGCTGCGGTTATTGCAGCGTGTGCGTGTATGTGTAGTTGATCCGGTCATCGGATCATGTTGGAGCTCGTCTCCGTGTGTGTGTTGGAGCTCATCTCTGTGTATGTGTTGGGGCGCGTCCCCGTGTGTGTGTGTGCAGGCGTTGCCCTGCGTATGTGGTTGGAGTGTATCTCCGTGTTGTGGATTCATCCCCATGCTAGTTTACAGCAGTGAAGCCTCACCGGGTTTTGGTGAGGGGTGGACATAGGTTGCCGTCGTTGTATCTGAACCACCTTAAAAATTATCGTGCATTATGGTTTGATTTGTGTGGTTTGAATCATTTCTTTTACCTCCATTCGGTGTAATCATACGTATATATTGTTTCCTTCATATTGTATTCCTCAAATCTAGCATAATTAGTTATCTTGTGTGACAGATTTTGATAGATCCTATTCGTGCGTTGCTAGTTCATCACATCTCTTTTAAATCGGGTAAAAGTTTTCTAAATTTGTAATCACCCAATTCACCCCCCCTCTTGGATGTCATTGATCGCATGACTACAATTGGTATCAGAGCTAAGGCTCGATTTTTCATAGATTTAACAATCTAAAGAGATCCAGATCAATGACTATCAAAATGTACACCTTAAATTTTCCACTAGTGTTTGATGGTTTGAACTTTGATTTATGGTTAGGAAGAATGTGCAGTCTAGTTAACTCATACGATCCTAAGCTATGGAAGCTTATTTCACATGATCCTTATGAGTTGCCCAAAGACAAATCTGTCTGGACTGCAGATTATAAGTTCAAACATGATCAAAATTGCTTGGTTCTAAGTTTATTCACCGCCGCAGTTAATGCTAATAGTTTTTCCTTTGTCTCCCGTTGCAACTCCGCTAAGGACATATTGGATGGTTTAGCTAGGTTGCAAATAAATACAAGAAGCTAAAATCTGAAAACAAAAAATTGAAAAAGAGTGTTGAACAAAACAATTGTGATTCCACCTGTAAAAAATATTCACATTGAGAGGAATTCATTAAGGCTCATGTGTTCGACATTGAATTTCATAAAGATCAAATTTTCTCATTGAGAAATGAAAATAAAGAGTTGAGAGAGAAAATAAAGTCAATGGACAATGGTCAAAATGAACTTGTTCATGATAAAAAGCTTGCAAGAGAAAATGAGAAACTGTAGGAATTAAACACGGCCATTTCTGAAAGATTGTTGGTTCTAGAAAAAGGATAATCTATGGTTTTGGATGAGCGTGAAGATGTGGAGGAAATAAAATAAGAAGTTGAATGTCTTAGCAAAACTAATGATGTGTTGAATGTCAGTCTTGCTACTTGTGAAGAAGAACTCGCCAACACTCAATTGCACATTTCATCTCTTCAATCTGAAATCCAAGACTTGAACAATTCGCTGTCCAAATTTGTGGAGGGACAAGATAATATGGATAAACTTTTGGGCATGAAAGTTAATTTTCAAAGGGAATGCCTTGGCTACAATCTTGTAAAAAAGAAGTCTTTTGTGAATAAGGTTTATACCTCTTTTGTTCATAGTTCAAATATAGCCAGTACCTCTACTTCACCCCCAAAGCAGTCTTTTGTCCAAGTGATTCAAAAAAAAATAAAAATCAGAAAATCAACTTGCATCAAGAATCCAAAAATGCTATTTGCACCACTATGCATGCTAAACATACTTCTGTTACACACACACATCCACTAAGAAAGCAAATCTCATACTTTTATTATGGAAGACATGGACATGCCATGCATCACTGTTTCATTATGAAAAATGATGATTTGAAAGCTTGCAGGAATAGAACTGGTTTCAAAAGTTCAAAGCAATCGTTTACCATAAAACTTTTCAGGCATTGCAATCACTGTAGTAAAAGAGGTCATACAATTTCACATTGCTGGCTACTGATGAAGAAAATGAATTTTTATGCTGGCCAAAATAAAGTCTCTTCGTCCACATGGAAGCATGTTACTAATCTGAATAAAAACTCTCCCATGTCATATGTCAATTGTGACTACTATGGTAAAGTAGGTCACAAGTTGAATGATTGCTTCATGATAAAGCATGACGACAAGTTTACCTTCAGTAAACCTGTTAATCCATCAATAATCAAGAAAAGAAGTTTTCATTCAACACAGCATGCCAACACACATAAAATGGCCAAGCAAATGAGAAGAATGAATGTCATGTCACATCCTTCAAACAATAGTCATACTTTTAAATTTTCAAAGTCATGTTGTCGTTACTGTGGTAAATTTGGGCATTACATGCATGAGTGTTTTCTGAAAGAAAATGATGAATTGAATGTTGATACGAAGTGGAAGCCACGTGCCAAGAGTGCTGCTAACCCACAAGGACCCAAGATGGTTTGGGTACCTAAAAATGCAAAATGAGAAATATGTTTTGTAGGTGTGCCTTGGAAATAAAAAGCATGAAAATGCCTTCAGTCAATAAGATAAGGCACACGGGCTAGGCAACATACGTCAGGTTAAAAGAAAAACCAAAAGAACTGAAATCTGGATACTCAGGTGATATCCCTCTTACTCTCTCCAGCAAGTGTGCCATGTCTTGATTCATATTGTGATGAAGAGTTATGTGATCATGCACATGTCTGTGTGCTGAATAGTCATGTGATCATGCATATGTGTGTACATGCATTTCATCCGCAGTCAGTTGCATATCTCTATGCCTATCACTTCTCACATAGCATATTGTTGAAGAAGAGGTTGGATACCATCAAAATTTCACTTCATGCATTGAATTTGCATATACCATCACATTCAGTCATGCAAAGGTTGAACATTGTGAATTCATGTCATAATGCATTACAATCCTCCTGCCTTCATCACATCCATGACTACATAGTATATCAAATGGTGACATGTGGAAGGGCAGGTTAAACATGTCTGAAAACTATCACTACGCGTGAGGTGATCTTTGGATCTAGGTTCTCCGCCCGGTACTATGAGCCAATTACTTAAAGGCTGCATATGGCATTCAATTTTCACTGAACATTTCACATTATTACTCATTAAGGGGGAGTTGCAGTCTAGTATTATGAACTTAGCATCTAGGTTCACATCTTAGTTATGCATTTAAGTCTAGAGTTCTTAGGGACACTTTAGTTGCTAAAAGAAGTCATCATGTTGTTGATGTTAAATCTGAATCAAAATTAACAAATTAAATCATTCCAACTTTGGATGCAGATCATACTCCCAAAAATTCAAGTGATCATGGGCCAACTATGGCTACATTTGAATCAACTGAAGGAATATCTTGTGAGGATGAACATGATGAGGTTTCCCCAAATTGCTACCAGGAAATAGATGGATGTTAAATCTGCCTCTCTTAATGGGAATATCAAGAAGATGTTCTTGTAAAACAACATCCAGGATCCAAAACATCCATAGCATGTGTACATGCAGCAGAAAGCCTTGTACGGACTGAAGCAAGCACCAAAGACATGGTATGAGAGGCTCATCTCATTCTTACCCGAAAATTGACTAACGAGAGGTAAGGTTGATCAGACCCTGTTCACAAGAAATTCAAGTAAAGATATGCTAATGGTTCAAGTTTATGAAGACTATATCATCTCTTGAATTATCTTGAACTATTAACAATGCCGTGTGGGATGGATCTGCTAAAATCACCCAGGATAAAGTTGAAATGAGCTTAGTTAGCGAATTGACATCATTCTCTTCTTTGGCTTGTAGATTAAGCAAATGCTCCAAGGAATCCTCATAATCTAAGCCAAATAAGTTGTTGAGCTTCTAAAGGAATATGGCATGAAAGAAGCAAAGTCAATGTCAACTCCGATGGCCACAGCCAAGAAGTTAGACAAAGATAAAAAGGGAGTGACTTGAGGGCAATGTAGAATTTGAGAAAAACAAGGAATTCTCAAGGGCAAGGTAAGATAACAAAAATCTGAAATACTAACCTTCATGAGGTTAGTGTTTTTGGTGCTTGAAGGCATATGGTGATACCTGTTGAACTCAGGTATTGATTCTAAAACCTGAATTGTCATGTCCCCAACCTGCTATGGTGATGTTACTCATTTGACAGGTATCAATGTTTGAAAAACTTGACTTGTTATTCCTCTAGCATGATGATATGAACTTGTCAAACTGTTTGAATGGAATTGAAAATTCTAAAGATTTTGTTGATTATTGAACATCTTTCAATCTGAATTGCTTGAGGACATATGAGCTGAATTAAGTATCTGGTATATCAAATGCTGAGTAGTGAAATGGTGGATTACGTCCACTTGGAAACTCTCACTATGCGTGAGTTGGTCTTTGGATCAAAGTTCTCCGCCTCGTACTAGAACTCAGATAAGTCAAATGGTTGATTTGTGAATGAATCCTTGAACTGAGCTATTTCAATTGAAAATATATTTTTACTCAAACGATCTAAACAATTGGCTTGTGGATGATTTCTCATTTCTAACTTGTGAAATGATCATGAAAATCTATTATTGAACAAATTTTTGAAAATAATTGGGTTGCATTGTTTGTTTTTTGATCATGTTTGCACCTTTGTTCATAAAGGCCATATCATGAAAAATGTTGTTGATAATCTTTTGAAACTGAATGCCTTCTTGTGGAATCTGTCAAAATGATCCAAAATAAGAAAATAATTAAATAAATTGTTGCATCTTGCTTTTGCACCTTGCATTACACTCTCATGTTGTTATAGGTTGCATGCTTTCGAGTTCATGCATCAAATGTATTTAGGACATTCAAATAAAGATCTGAAATTTTGCATCACATTACACATTTGTACATCATATCTGCATATCATTCACATAGTGCATTTGAAAAATGAAGCTCATTGTGTGTCCTGCTATATAGTTGGCATTTTCAGCATGCATATAATGCATATTTTGAAATGCATCTTTTTGAACACTTCATGTTGCATAAATGCCAAAATGAATTCTTCCAACAATGGTGTCATACCTTTGGGTCCAACAATTCAAGAACTGAAATTACATATTTTTTCATTTTGCATTGCATATTACATATACTCCTAATGTGTGCTTGCATGCTTATATATGTTATTCACCCCATTCTTTAGAATTTTTATGACCTTATGCTCTCTTAATAAATAATGTGCATTTGTGTCATTATTGGAGTGCTTCATGTTATACATTCTGAGGGAGTTCATATTTCATAAGTGCATCTATTTAGGGGAAGTTACACTGTTATGTCTTCATGATATTTTCGGTATACATGCTGAATCAAATTCATACACATCTTGCACAAAATGTGAAAATGAGTGTTAAACATAAGGATATAGGAATTTCCTTTCAACACTCTAGAGATATTAAACTTGCTGCATGTATGTTGAAGAGACAGTTGAGGAAAAAGCTGCCTACCTCTCTTGTTAAAAAATCTGAAATGAAAAAGAAAGGCAGAGCAATGCTTAGTCTCACTGAGTAAACTGGATACACGTCACCTGAGACGTGATGTGGTTCATTTCTGAAAAGTGTTGACTAAAGTACCACTGTTCAAAATGAGGTGAAATGGTTCAGTATTCTGAGTAATCGGGGATTCTGGCATGAGCTCCACATGTCTCCTCGCGTAAAAAGGAATTACTTGGACCTGATCATTCTTAAAAAAATTGATTATCCTTGTGAAATCATTGAAATATCTGATGTGAAAAATTATTGAGGTAGAGCGTAGCCTCCAATACAATGTTCTCAAAATTAAAATGCAGTATATAAAATGTCTCCATGTGTTGATCTGAAAATCTAAATATCCATATTACAACTATCATTTTTCATGTAACTTACTTACACACTTGGAAATTTAATTTATTATGTATTCAGAAAATGGATTGATTGTATTGACTATTGCATGATTCTTCTATGTGATTGCACAACCTCCTAGGTGCTATATATGAATATTCTTGTTGTCATGACTCTCATGCATCTTTCTTATCCCATTCCCTTCTTAAATAAGTAAGGGGGAGTTATGTTGCATATATATATATATATATACGTAACTGTCTGGTTGCATTGTGTGTATTTCAAATGTCATCATTAGCATGCATCTAGCTTCATGCATTCCCAAAGAAAATTACAAATCTGAGAATCAATGAAAATCCAAAAATTGAATGGGCTTCAAATTCCTTCCATGTGCTAAATGAGTGTTTGGCTTTGAATGGCATCAACTTGATTTCAGAATCTTGCCCTGGACATCTGCTGTCTACATACCTTCCTGTCTCCATAATCAACCATTGGAATCTATGAATCAACATGTTTTGTTCACCATATCATTACCTTGCTATTGCCTCATGTGAACTTCTGAAGTGGGCTATTATTGATTTAAGATTCTTATTGATTTATTGCCTCATTTGAACTTCCTTGCCTTCCTCTCACTTTTTGATCATGTCAAAGGGGGAGAAACATATGCTCTGTCTATGTCAGTCATAAAGTTTATCATCATCAAAAAGGGGGAGATTGTTGTACATGCCTTGCAGATGTTTTGATGATAACTAAACTTTATGGTATGAGGTTTCATGAGTTTACAATGATTCATACGATTCAGTTTTGCTGCATGCTACTTGGTTTTGTGATAACCAAAGAGCCCTTGTGCTCTTGCTGTTCATGTATGGTTGAGATGGCAAATGTGTAATGTCCCGGATCTTTCGGATCCTTCGTTATGGGTCCCGGATTTAGTTTATCAGGGTGTTCGACCCTGTTGTGTCCAAAATTTTATTTCGGACATCTTTCGTGTTCGGATCGGCGCGATCCGGAGTCGTTTCGGAGGCCCGGAGTGTGTCCGCGGCTTTTCCGTGCGCGTTTTCCGATTTTCGCGTACGGGTTTCGGCGAATCTTTCGGAACCCTGTAGCGGGTGAACTGGGTCGTTCACCAGCCCGCGAGTGGTACCGTTGCGATCAGCGCGTCGAGACGGTCGAGGAGGTGTATTTTTCTATTTTTCGGGATTTTTCTGATTTTCTGGATTTTATATATATATCAATTCTTTTTCTTTTCCTTTTACCTTTTTCTTTCCTTCTTCTTCCTCCTTCCTTCAACCGTGAGAGCTCCCCCTCCCCCGCGGCCGATCTTCTTCCCCCCGAGCGACCGAGACGCGGCCCCCCTCACTCCGGCAACGGCATGGCAGCGGCGGCGGCGGCAAGGCGATCCCGGTGGCGTGCTTTTCGCGGCGAGAGGCGGGGCGTTCGTGGGAGTAAAAGCTTCATCCTTGATTTCGGCGGTGATTCGGTGGATTTCGCGCTTCCTTGAGGTAGGGGGACGAATCCTTACCCTCTTTCTAGCATTCCCCGTGATTTCTAGGCCGTGGAGAGGCCGAGAGGGGCTAGATTCATGTCGGGAGGGTTATTTCCATGTTCGGGGTTTGAGCGCCGGATCCGTCGATTCGTGGGGTTTTTAATCGATTTGGGGGTCCTAGATGCATGCTAGGGTGTTGTGGGGTGATTCCCCATTGTTTTCCCTTCACCAGGAGTGGTGAATGGGCGTGGATCTACGTTTTTGGGAGTGTTTCACGAAACCGGACTCGGCCCGTTGTCGCGCTATAGTCCAGTGGCGCGTTCTTGATGAACGCGCCATGTCGTCCGAGCGTGTCCATCTGAGAAGATGAACAGTAAGGCGGTGGGGAACGCGCCTGGTTCGGGTAGCGCGATGTCCAGATCGCGCTACCCAAAACTAGCGCGTTCAGGTGTGAAAGCGCTGGCTTTGGCCGGCGCGACATGGAAGATCGCGCTAGGCTTAGCTAGCGCGTTCTTCGGTGTCGCGCTAGGGATACCTAGCGCGACCATCCCCTCCCCCGAACCGTGTTTTTGCGGGTAGGGTGACCTCCGGTTGGGTGAGTTGCGGACCCGGTTGTGGCGTGTGGCCCTAGGGATGCCGTGGGCACCCAGGGAGAGCCACAGGGGCGCCCCGGGTTCCTCGGAGAATCAGTTACCTAGGTGGGAGTGCCGCGTGACTTGAGGGACGGTCGGACCTCATGCGTGTCCCCGGCTTCCGTACCTACCGTAGGATCATCGAGAGTCTGTGCTAGTGCTTGGTCGGTGGTTTCCGTGGATTAGTCCTTACTTCCAGTGACCTGTCCACTAGTCGTAGCTTTCTGCGCACGCGTGTGCGGACCCACCTGGGAGTGGTGGAGAGCGAGACCCAGTGTGACGCGGTTTTTAGGCTGGTTACCGTAGGGCCCCTTGCCTTTGCCACCAGAGTCCGGTGGGGGGGAAAACCAGCTAGAGGACCCGACCTAGAGCAGATGGTCTGTGTGTGCACACGTAGTTGGGGGCTTAGGGCACGCACTGACGAGTGCGACCCCAGCTAGTCCTTGTTGTGGTACTTGTTGCGTGTCTGAGTCTCACGCCCGGGGCGTTGTAGCTAGACACTTGTGACGCGGTGTAAGACGTCAGGGGACGCATCCGGTCGTTCTTCTTGTGGATGGTGCTCCTGTTCACTGGCAGGCGTGGACTCGTGTTTTGTTGGACCGAGGTTCCGTACTACGGTACCGTTAGAGTAGATGACTTTTCCGTTTATTTACTTTAGCTTGTCGGTTCTACCGTACTCTCGGTTGGTAGGGTTGTCTTCTTCTTCCTCGTTTTCCGCGCGAGGTGGGGATTCGCGGGATCCCTACTGGGCCAATGAGATGAGGCTCACCCCTGCTCTTCAGGTGAGGCGGGGTCGACGGGAGGCGCGGCCGAGTTTCAGCGTGGGTCTTCCAGCCAGGGTTAGTCGCCAGTCCGCAAGAGCCGGGGGATGCCCCGCGTAGTTGTACTCCGGGGGATGCCCCGTGTTGTTGTACGCCGGGGGATGCCCCGTGTAGTTGTACTTTCTTTCCTGTTGACTGTACTTTCTTTGGACATGAGACACTGTGGACCTTGTAGCAGTTTGATTTATTTATTATTATGTGCATTTCTTTTGATTATTGTGCTATCTCTGTGGACGTTGCAGCTTCTCTTATACCCCACACCACTCCTTTCTACCCTTCCGAGTCTTCGGGCTCGTGGGTTGACGGGCCGAGATTCGAGACGCGCCGGTTCCTTTCCGGTACTCGGATCCTCGGGTCGTCACAGCTGGTATCAGAGCGAGGTTTTGGAGGTATATCGGAACTTGGAACGAATTGCTGTGGTCCATAAGGTCCATGAATGTCCCGTACAGTCGGCGACTGGCTTAGGGTCGTGTGTTTTATTGATTTCTGGTGCTTTTCTTGATGCTAGGTGTTATGGCGCCACGGAGGAGGACTCGTGCCCAGCAGGGAGAGTCTAGTGGGGGTCCGGAGGAGTAGAGCAGGGCTTCGATTTCTGAGGGTGTATCTAGAGATGCGAGAGCTCCAGGGATGGATGATTTCTTCCGAGGCATGTTTGAGTATGTGTTTCAGCAGCGGCAGGGAGGTCAGCAGCAGGGAGGTCATCAACAGCAGGGTGGCGAAGCTGGTGAGGATCAGGCTCGAGGTGGTCGCGGTCGTGTGCTGAATAAGTTTTTGCTGTATCAGCCTCCTTCTTTTGGTGGGCAGTCGGATCCTGAGGTGGCCAGAGAGTGGCTGGATGATGTGCAGCGGATTTTCAGTGCGATGGAGTGCCCCGAGGAGGAGCAGGTGGCGCTGGCCACTCATCGTCTTCAGGGATCAGCCCGTACTTGGTGGACATCGGAGTGGGGTTCAGTGTTCCGATCTCGTCCTCTTCGGCAGATCGCATGGCAGGAGTTCGTCACGGCTTTCGAGCGAGCCTTCTGTCCGTCCTTTGTCAGGTCGCAGAGGTTGCGAGAGTTCATGGAGCTGACTCAGGGTGACATGACGGTGATGGAGTACCGTGCCAGGTTTATCGAGTTGGGCCGTTATGCTCCTCATATCATGGCGGACGAGGAGGTGAAGGCCGATCAGTTTGTTAGTGGTCTGAGGCTAGAGTTGAGGCATCACCTTCTTACGTCGGGTTTGACCAGTTTGGATGCGGCATGTAAGGCAGCAGCGGCGCTGGAGAGAGATTTGCAGAAGGTTCGAGGCCAGAGCAGTGCTAGTGAGGTGCAGGCAGATTTCAGCCAGCCGACAGGGATACAGCAGCAGAGTACCGCCCAGCTCTCAGCAGGTGGATCAGTGGCGACACAGACTGCGGCTCCGGCGCCAGGTTCATCCTTTAAGTCGAAGCTTAAGAAGTTGCTTAAGGAAGCTGGTTTTAGCAAGAGGCGTCAGGATCGTAAGGAGTCGGGGCAGGAGTCGTTGGGCAGTGTTCAGCAGCCTGCGGCTTTTCAGCGTCAGAGTTCGATGACTGGTTCACGAGATGGCTGTCCCAGGTGCGGTGGTTCTCATCCAGGCAGACCGTGTTCGGCGCCCGTGGTTTGCTTCAGGTGCGACCAGCCAGGGCACATGGCACGTGACTGTCCGCAGAGACCGCGCCAGCCGCACGAGTTCCAGCAGCAGCAGCAGTTTCGGCCCCAGCAGTCGTCAGCACAGCCGCAGCAGTACCAGCAGCAGGGACAGTTCCCTCAGTTGGCACGGTCAGCTACTATGGGTGGGCAGAGATCCCGAGGTAGAGTGACTCATCTGACCAGGGCGGAGGCTAAGGCATCGCATTTGGTGGAAGGTACTCTCTCGATTTTGGGTTGTGCGGCTCGTGTTTTGTTCGATTCAGGTGCTTCTCATTCGTTCATCTCGGAGGTTTTCGCTCAGAGCGTGGAGGACCCGGTGACCGAGGTGTCCTGTGACTTGGCGGTAGAGTTGCCTACCGGTGACTTCATGATCACCCCGTACTGCTTTGAGAAGGTACCTGTGTGGGTGGAAGGGTAGAACTTGCCGGTTAGACTCTACGCGTTACCGCTTCAGGACTTCGATGTGATTTTGGGCATGGATTGGCTCGAGGCCCATCATGCCTTGGTGGATTGTGGCTCGAAGAAGGTCTACTTCCGACAGCCCCGTGGACCCACCTTCTATTTTCAAGGTATTCGGTCTTCCTCTTCCCGCTTGCTTATTTCGGCTTTCCGTGCGCATCGTTTGCTTGATGCAGGTTGTCAGGGTTTTCTCGCATCCGTGGTTTTGGTCGAGCGGCAGGGCCCTGAGGTAGAGGACATTCCTGTCGTGTGCGAGTTTCCTGATGTTTTCCCCGAGGAGCTACCAGGGATGCCACCGCAGCGAGAGATTGATTTCGTGATTGAGGTGGTGCCGGGTACGGCGCCTATGTCGAAGGCCCCTTATCGGATGGCGCCTGCTGAGTTGCGAGAGCTGAAGGCGCAGTTGCAGGAGTTGCTGGCCAAGGGGTATATTCGTCCTAGTTATTCCCCGTGGGGTGCGCCGGTATTGTTTGTAAAGAAGAAGGATGGTAGTTTGAGGCTGTGCATCGACTACCGTCAGTTAAACCAGGTGACTGTCAAGAACAGGTATCCGTTGCCGCGGATTGATGACTTGTTCGATCAGCTTCAGTCGGCCCAGGTGTTTTCGAGGATCGATTTGAGATCGGGTTATTACCAGCTGCGGATCCGAGAGTCAGACGTGGAGAAGACGGCGTTCCGATCGAGGTATGGGCATTATGAGTTCTTGGTGATGCCGTTCGGGCTCACCAATGCCCCCGCAGCATTCATGGACTTGATGCATAGGGTGTTTCGTCCGTACTTGGACCAGTTTGTGGTCGTGTTCGTGGACGATATCCTTGTGTATTCGCGGTCTGCTGAGGAGCATGTGCATCACTTGAGGGTGGTGTTGCAGGCCCTGCGCAGTCACCAGTTGTATGCCAAGTACAGCAAGTGCGAGTTCTGGCTCCGAGAGGTGCACTTTCTGGGGCACGTGATTTCTGGTGAGGGTGTTTCCGTGGACCCGGCCAAGGTCGAGGCGGTGGTGCAGTGGCCGAGGCCGAGTTCTATCACGGAGATTCGGAGTTTCTTAGGGCTTACAGGTTATTATCGGTGGTTTATTCAGGATTTCTCTCGTATTGCGGCCCCGATGACCAGGCTTACGCGGAAAGAGGTGCAGTTCATCTGGACGGAGGAGTGTGAGCGGAGCTTCATGGAGCTGAAGAGATTGCTTACCACTGCTCCGGTTTTGGTGTTGCCGTCCGGCTCGGGTGGTTTCGTGGTGTGTACAGATGCTTTCGGGGTAGGTCTCGGTGCTGTGTTGATGCAGCATGGGAGAGTTGTGGCGTATGTGTCGCGGCAGTTGAAGCCACATGAGGCGAACTACCCTACTCATGATCTTGAGTTGGCAGCGGTGATCTTCGCTCTGAAGATTTGGAGGCATTATTTGTACGGCGAGCGGTTTGAGCTCTTCACTGATCACCAGAGTTTGAGGTATGTGTTCACGCAGAAGGACCTTAACCTCAGGCAGAGAAGATGGATGGAGTACATGAAGGATTATGACGTTACTCTGTCTTATCAGCCTGGCAGGATGAATGTCGTGGCTGATGCTCTGAGTAGAAGAGTGACGATCAGTCAGATGTTGTTGAGGAAGTGGAAGCTTTGGGAGCAGGTCCCGGCCATGACTTTTAGGCTCAAGGTCCCGCAGGACCAGGGTTCGGCTGTCCTTGCGAGTCTGACTGTCACGCCCGCGGTGCGTCGACAGGTGACTGAGGCCCAGCGAGCGGACCCCGAGCTACCCCGTATTCTGTCGATGGCCGAGGTGGAGTTTGGTGAGGATGGAGCTGTGAGATTCAGAGGTAGGTTGTACGTTCCGGCCGAGGGGCAGGTACGGCGTACGGTTTTGCGTGAGGCTCATGGGAGTCGGTATGCCGTGCACCCCGGATCGGCTAAGATGTACCAGAACCTGAAGAGGCAGTTTTGGTGGCCTGGCATGAAGAGAGATGTTGCGGAATTTGTGGCCAGGTGTTTGACCTGTCAGCAGGTGAAGGCTGAGCACCAGCGACCAGGAGGCACACTTCAGCCCCTGGATGTTCCTGCTTGGAAGTGGGACCATGTGACCACTGATTTTGTGGTTGGATTACCGAGGACGTCCAGTGGGGAGGATAGTATCTGGTTGCTAGTGGATAGACTGACGAAGACGGCGCGATTGCTGCCGGTCAAAGTCAGTTGGGGCGTGCAGCGCTTGGCTCGGTTGTATGTGGAGCGGATCGTCCCGTTGCATGGAGTTCCTATCTCCATTGTATCGGATCGTGACCCCCATTTCACTTCTGGATTCTGGAGGAGCTTCCAGAAGGCTCTAGGCACCGAGTTGGCATTCAGCTCGGCCTATCATCCTCAGTCGGACGGTCAGTCTGAGAGGACCATCCATACTTTGGAGGACATGCTGCGAGCGTGTTGCTTGGAGTGGCAGGGGAGTTGGACCCACCATCTGCCATTAGTGGAGTTTGCCTACAACAACAGCTATCATTCGAGCATCGGTATGGCTCCCTATGAGGCGTTGTATGGACGACCTTGTCGGACTCCGCTTGATTGGTTCGAGGTGGGCGAGCGTGCCTTGACCGGACCAGATTTGGTGCAGCAGTGTGTTGAGGTGGTGCATCTCGTTCGGCAGAAGATGTTGGCAGCTCAGAGCCGGCAGAAGAGTTATGCCGATCGGAGGAGGCGACCCCTCAGCTTTGCTGTGGGAGATCGAGTTTTCTTGAGAGTGTCTCCCATGAAGGGCGTGATGCGCTTCGGTAGGCGTGGGAAGCTGAGTCCCCGCTACATTGGTCCCTTTCCCATCGTTGAGCGCGTTGGGGAAGTTGCTTATCGGTTGCAGCTACCTCCGGAGCTTTCCGCCGTGCATGATGTGTTCCACGTGTCGATGCTTCGGAAGTATATGCCCGATGACTCTCATGTTCTCGAGGATGCCGTTTGGCCTGATGTGACCCCAGATCTGTCCCTTCCGGAGTTTCCTGTTCACATTGAGGATCGGCGAGAGCAGCGCCTGCGGAACAAGGTTATTCCTCTGGTTAAGGTGGTCTGGCAGCGTCATTCTGGCGGCGAGGCATCTTGGGAGCGCGAGGATGAGATGCGGGAGTCGTATCCTTATTTTTTTGTGTGAGTCTTTCCCCCGTCCTTGTGCCTTGTCCTTGAATTTCGAGGACGAAATTCGTTTAAGGGGGGAGGGCTGTAATGTCCCGGATCTTTCGGATCCTTCGTTATGGGTCCCGGATTTAGTTTGTCAGGGTGTTCGACCCTGTTGTGTCCAAAATTTTATTTCGGACATCTTTCGTGTTCGGATCGGCGCGATCCGGAGTCGTTTCGGAGGCCCGGAGTGTGTCCGCGGCTTTTCCGTGCGCGTTTTCCGATTTTCGCGTACGGGTTTCGGCGAATCTTTCGGAACCCTGTAGCGGGTGAACTGGGTCGTTCACCAGCCCGCGAGTGGTACCGTTGCGATCAGCGTTTCGAGACGGTCGAGGAGGTGTATTTTTCTATTTTTCGGGATTTTTCCGATTTTCTGGATTTTATATATATATCAATTCTTTTTCTTTTCCTTTTACCTTTTTCTTTCCTTCTTCTTCCTCCTTCCTTCAACCGTGAGAGCTCCCCCTCCCCCGCGGCCGATCTTCTTCCCCCCGAGCGACCGAGACGCGGCCCCCCTCACTCCGGCAACGGCGTGGCAGCGGCGGCGGCGGCAAGGCGGTCCCGGTGGCGTGCTTTTCGCGGCGAGAGGCGGGGCGTTCGTGGGAGTAAAAGCTTCATCCTTGATTTCGGCGGTGATTCGGTGGATTTCGCGCTTCCTTGAGGTAGGGGGACGAATCCTTACCCTCTTTCTAGCATTCCCCGTGATTTCTAGGCCGTGGAGAGGCTGAGAGGGGCTAGATTCATGCCGGGAGGGTTATTTCCATGTTCAGGGTTTGAGCGCCGGATCCGTCGATTCGTGGGGTTTTTAATCGATTTGGGGGTCCTAGATGCATGCTAGGGTGTTGTGGGGTGATTCCCCATTGTTTTCCCTTCACCAGGAGTGGTGAATGGGCGTGGATCTACGTTTTTGGGAGTGTTTCGCGAAACCGGGCTCGGCCCGTTGTCGCTCTATAGTCCAGTGGCGCGTTCTTGATGAACGCGCCATGTCGTCCGAGCGTGTCCGTCTGAGAAGATGAACAGTAAGGCGGTGGGGAACGCGCCTGGTTCGGGTAGCGCGATGTCCAGATCGCGCTACCCAAAACTAGCGCGTTCAGGTGTGAAAGCGCTGGCTTTGGCCGGCGCGACATGGAAGATCGCGCTAGCCTTAGCTAGCGCGTTCTTCGGTGTCGCGCTAGGGATACCTAGCGCGACCATCCCCTCCCCCGAACCGTGTTTTTGCGGGTAGCGTGACCTCCGGTTGGGTCAGTTGCGGACCCGGTTGTGGCGTGTGGCCCTAGGGATGCCGTGGGCACCCAGGGAGAGCCACAGGGGCGCCCCGGGTTCCTCGGAGAATCAGTTACCTAGGTGGGAGTGCCGCGTGACTTGAGGGACGGTCGGACCTCATGCGTGTCCCCGGCTTCCGTACCTACCGTAGGATCATCGAGAGTCTGTGCTAGTGCTTGGTCGGTGGTTTCCGTGGATTAGTCCTTACTTCCAGTGACCTGTCCACTAGTCGTAGCTTTCTGCGCACGCGTGTGCGGACCCACCTGGGAGTGGTGGAAAGCGAGACCCAGTGTGACGCGGTTTTTAGGCTGGTTACCGTAGGGCCCCTTGCCTTTGCCACCAGAGTCCGGTGGGGGGGAAAACCAGCTAGAGGACCCGACCTAGAGCAGATGGTCTGTGTGTGCACACGTAGTTGGGGGCTTAGGGCACGCACTGACGAGTGCGACCCCAGCTAGTCCTTGTTGTGGTACTTGTTGCGTGTCTGAGTCTCACGCCCGGGGCATTGTAGCTAGACACTTGTGACGCGGTGTAAGACGTCAGGGGACGCATCCGGTCATTCTTCTTGTGGATGGTGCTCCTGTTCACTGGCAGGCGTGGACTCGTGTTTTGTTGGACCGAGGTTCCGTACTACGGTACCGTTAGAGTAGATGACTTTTCCGTTTATTTACTTTAGCTTGTCGGTTCTACCGTACTCTCGGTTGGTAGGGTTGTCTTCTTCTTCCTCGTTTTCCGCGCGAGGTGGGGATTCGCGGGATCCCTACTGGGCCAATGAGATGAGGCTCACCCCTACTCTTCAGGTGAGGCGGGGTCGATGGGAGGCGCGGCCGAGTTTCAGCGTGGGTCTTCCAGCCAGGGTTAGTCGCCAGTCCGCCAGAGCCGGGGGATGCCCCGCGTAGTTGTACTCCGGGGGATGCCCCGTGTTGTTGTACGCCGGGGGATGCCCCGTGTAGTTGTACTTTCTTTCCTGTTGACTGTACTTTCTTTGGACATGAGACACTGTGGACCTTGTAGCAGTTTGATTTATTTATTATTATGTGCATTTCTTTTGATTATTGTGCTATCTCTGTGGACGTTGCAGCTTCTCTTATACCCCACACCACTCCTTTCTACCCTTCCGAGTCTTCGGGCTCGTGGGTTGACGGGCCGAGATTCGAGACGCGCCGGTTCCTTTCCGGTACTCGGATCCTCGGGTCGTCACAAAATGGCTTTTGGAGGTTCATAATGTGGTTCATGTTCCTTTCATAATGGAACTTTTGTGGCTAGTTATATGTTCAGAATCCTCATGCATATCTTCGTGGGAATTGGGATTGGTGATGGTTTTTGAACATGTAATGGTTTGTGCATGGATGATTATACCATATGCGATTGATTTAACTTCTATTCAGTTGATAATCATTCATGATAATGGAGATTTTGATATCCACGTAGATCTCATGTTTTACTTTGTCTTTTATAGGAGAGAGACGGTTGGAAGAACTACATATCACGTGGATCCATGGTGACATCTATTTATGTGAATCTTGGTGGAAAGAGGTTGATATGTGGTTTTATAATGCTTAAACTCCAAGGAACACTTGGTTTTTGAGTGTAAACATTTAACCTCTTCCTAGTCCCTTGTGCTATCCATGTTGCATATACTCACTTGATATCTTCATGTATATTCCTCATACGGTTTTCATGCTAGCTACAAGGTTTGAACCCCTCATGCAAACACTAGCAAACTGAGTTGAATGGAACTTGGTCACATGATACACTCACATTGGATGATTGCAGTGGTATATGAATCTTACTGATAATTGGGTTGAATGAAGCACAGATTATATGAATAATGTTGCAAGCATAAGCCTTGACCATATGGATATGTTTTACTAGGCTAACAACTTGCTTTTGTAGGATCTTCACTGTTCGGTCGACTTGAGAGTAAGGGCCGGTCGACCAGAATTAACAGAAGCTCGAAATCTGGAATTTTACAGATTTCGATCGACCGCCAACCCAGGGTCGATCGATCAGTTTTCCCAGAACTGAAAGACTATGGTTCTGTAACATTTCGGTCGACCGCCCCCTCCTACCGGTCGACCGCCAGTCCCGATGCAGCCATTGTTGACTTTGTTTCTTGAACGTGTTCAAAGCCTTCCTCTTGGACTTTTTGGTCCAAAAGCCACCCATCTTGCCTAAAATCGTGGATCTGGTTTTTGGCTTGTCCCTTGACCATCCTAGGTCTTATAAAAACAACTCTTGGGCTAAGAAACCTAAGAGATGCAAGAAAATCAAAGGGAGGCCATCAAAGTAGAAAGAGAGCTGCGGAAATAACTCCGTGAACAGTGATCTGTCCAGAAGTTCTTCATCAAACAGCAAGCTTTTCAAGATCTATTAGAAGCCAATCAATTGGGAATCAAGTGGAGAAGCAATCTTCATTCAAGATCTGCATCATACACTCAAGCCGAGCCAAATCAGGAGTTCTCTCAACTATTTTTCATTTGTGTTTATTCTTCCAAGTTTCTTGAGCTTTATGTGTGTAATCTTCAAAATCTGTGAACATTAGTGTGTGTGTGTTTGTGGATCTTTTCAGATCTACACTTGTGTGTGTGGATTGTTTCCTGATCTACACTTGTGTGTGTGTGCCCGTCTGCGTACGGTCGTGTGGTTAATTATGCTACGGTTGTTGCAGCGTGTGCGTGTGTGTATAGTTGATCCGGTCATCGGATCGTGTTGGAGCTCGTCTCGGTGTATGTGTTGGGGTGCGTCCCCGTGTGTGTGTGTGTGTGTGTGTGTGTAGGCATCGCCCTGCGTGTGTGGTTGGAGTGTATCTCCATGTTAGGGATTCATCACCGTGCTGGTTTACAGCTGTGAAGTCTCACCGGGTTTTGGTGAGGGGTGGACGTAGGTTGCCGTCGTTGCATCCGAACAACCTTAAAAATCGTCATGCATTGTGTTTTGATTTGTGTGGTTTGAATCATTTCTTATACCTTCATTCTATGTAATCATACGTATATATTGTTTCCTTCATATTGTATTCCTCGGATCTAGCATAATTAGTTATCTTGTGTGACAGATTTATATAGATCCTATTCGTGCATTACTAGTTCATCACATTTCTTTTAAATTGGGAAAAAGTTTTCTAAATTTGTAATCACCCAATTCACCCCCCCTCTTGGGTGTCATTGATGGCGGTACTTCAGACATGACCTCCACACTCATTTGAATGGGTTCTTCGGCCACCTTCCAAGCCTCATCATCATCGAGACATCTATTGAGCATCCCATTGAGAGCGCGCATGTACAATTCTCCAGCAATGATAGTATTCTTCAAGGCGGCTCTTCTAATAGCCTTACGCTGTTCAGCATTTGCCCCTTCTGGGAATGATCCATCTCTACAATACATATCGATTTCATGGTACCATGGTAATTCTTCTTATTTTAGAATCTCTTCTAACTCAGTTAAAGACACTTCCTTTAGATCTTCCTTCTCAGCCCTAGCTTCTACAGTCTTCCTAAGGTTGTCAAACCAAGGATCCTGAAGAGAGGGTGTGTCCAATCTCTAGACGACGATAGTCTCAGTGCTTCGACTGAGAGGGAAAGACAGGGAAGAAGCAAGTGATGCTAGTGCATCGACAATAATGTTCTCAGATTGAGGAGTATGGATGTAGATTAGCTTACGGAATTGCCTCACCAATAGAGTGACGAAATCCTGATATGGCTTGAGCTTTAGGTCACGAGTGCAGTAAGTGGACAGGACTTGCCACAGAACGAGCTAAGAATCTCCTATGATGTTCAGGTAATGCGCGCCCAAGAGATAGGCGTGCTTCAATCCGGCTAAGAGAGCCTCATACTCGGCGATGTTGTTGGTAGTAGGAAAGTAAAGCTGATATGCAAAGGGAATTGTTACTCCCTCCGGGGTGAGGAGAACAACGCCTATCCCTCGCCTTGGGAATTGAGGGCACCATCAAAGTGCAGAGACCAAAAGGGATGATGAGTGAGAACATAGAGATGCTCATCAGGGAAATCATCCTGAATAGAGTCCATGAAGGGGATAGGAAGATGGGTGAGATGCTTGACGATGGCATACCCTTTAATTGCCTTCTGAACAACGAAGGTGATATCAAACTGAGAGAGGAAGCTCTGCCAGCGAGCTAACCTACTAGAAAAGATAGGTTTTTCTAAGAGATAACAGATCATGTCCATTCTAGAGATCAACCTAACTGGGTGGGCTAGAAAGTAGTGTTTTAGCTTCTGAGCTACCCACACTAAGGCGGCACAAGTTTTCTCCATGGTAGTGTACTTGGCCTCCGCGGGATTGAATAACCTGGAAAGGTAATAAGCTGCCCGCTCTTTGCCTTCATCATCTACCTATGCGAAGACAGCTCCTAGAGAGTCCTTAATAACAGAAATGTATATGATTCGGGGTTTCCCAGGGACAAGAGGTTGCAAAACTGGGAGATTAGACAAATAACCCTTCAAATCTTCATAGGCCTTCTGATAGTCTTGATTCCACTCGTACTTGACCCTCGCCTTTAGCAATTCATAAAATGGGCGGCACCTCTGAGAATGTTGGGATATGGACCTTCTAATGAATTGCAATCGTCCAATCAATCCTCGAAGTTCCGTGATATTCTTAGGCTGAGGCATGTCCATGATGGCCTTTACTTTGTTAGGATCAATCTGGATCCTCCTTTTACTAACTATGAAGCCTAGCAACTTCTCTGAAGAGACTCCAAAAATACACTTCTTAGGACTCATCTTCAACTGGTACTCCCTAGCTCTCTAAAGCACCTTAGCTAGAATGGCAGGGTGTTCTCCTTTAGTCCTCGACTTTACCAAGATATCATCCACGTAAGCTTCCATGTAAACGTGCATCATGTCATGGAATATAACCATCATCGCCCTTTGATAAGTGGCACCCGCGTTCTTTAAACCAAACGGCATGACCACATAGCAATATGTGCCCCAGGGAATGGTGAAGGAAGTTTTCTCTTGATCCTCGGGAGCGAGATGGATTTGATTGTAGTCTGAATAACCATCCATGAATGATAATGCTTCGTACCCGGCGGTATTGTCCACCAAAACATCAATATGAGGCAATGGGAAATCGTCCTTGGGACATGCTTTGTTAAGATCCATGAAATCAATGTAAATGCGCACCTTTCCATCCTTCTTGATGATAGGGACTATATTTGCCACCCACTGAGAATATAAGATGACTCTAATAAACCTAGCCTTGTACAATTTATCGACCTCTTCTTTTATCCTCAAGGCCATGTGGGGGTGAAATCTCCTTGATCTTTGTTTCATGGGTGTTGCCCCTGGTTTAAGCACTAGTCAATGTTCCACCAAAGAGGGGTCAAGACCCGACATGTCCTCATAAGACCAGGCAAAAGAATCACTATACTCCCTTAGGACCTTGACTAAATCTTCTTCAACTTCTGAAGGGAGATTAGCGGCAATGATGATGGGCCTGGGGTCTTCTTCACTTCCCAGATTAATTTCCTTCGTAGGTTCATCCACTGCTGACGATGGCTCATCAAATCTTTTTAAAGCTTGCGCATACAAATCGGCAGTGTCATCTATGTCACTGTCCTCAAGATCAACTGGGTCCTTTTCATCCATGATTTCATAGACTCCTAATCCATCGTCGCTTGACACCCCGCCCGACGCCCCACCTTGCTCCTCTTCTTCTTCGATCACAATGGTCGTAGCTATGAACTCCGGGCATTTCAGAAGAGCATGACATCATTGAGCTAGATCCTGCAAGAACTTATTAGGAATGAATTTGGAATGATGCGCCAGTAGGCGCGGCTTAGGCCAGGATGGGTTGGATGACCTAGAACAAGACCCTACTTTTCTAGACCTAACAGACTATTCTACCCTAGACTCGACAGACCCTATGCCTATCTTAGGAGAGAAAAAATATAATGGGAGGGAGGCAGCAGGGGCCTCATGCCCCTGGGAGGATGATGGAGAATAGACAGCGTAATCTTCCATTGAAATCTCCATTTTGAATTTGACATTTTTTTTGGAGATCAGTGGAGATCATGCAACAAGATGGGGAGGATGGCGGAGGAGGAAGCCTAAGGGGATACTTGGATGGACAGAGGATGTCGAAAAAGGGGTCGGAGGAGGAGAAGAAGGGAGTAGATAGATCGACTGGCGAATAGCACGTGCATGTCCGGACAATAAGAAAGTCGGTGGGGACTTCAAGTAGTAGTGGATTGATTAAGATAGGAGGTGAGTGGGGTATGGATACCAGCTTTTCGAAGAATGAAAACAAGGGGGAAGGAGACCAAGTGAATATGACGGGTGAGCTCCCCCTTTCCCGCAGGTGGTGAACTGGCTTCTTTTTCTCATAACACACAAGTCGCACCTCCTGGTTTGTCTGGTCACTATCTTCTTCACAAAACAACCTTTCAAAAGCTTGGCTAAAATCAATCATATTCTCGACCGGCCCCTTCGACAGCAATGGCGGGCTGTCGACTGTGTAAGCTACTTTTTCTTCCTTATGCTGACTTGGTGACATCTTCAAAGTGCCTAGCTGGAGGGGGCCTTTAACAAAATGCCGACGATAGTTCTATGTCAATGGCCCAGAGTCACCCAAAATTGAGAGTGAGGATTCTTGATAACCGAGGCCCCTCCTATTCATCTTCTTGCCTTTGGGGACTAGTTTAGTTCGCCCTTGCAATTGTGCGTCGAGGCCTCTCCCCGGCTGATAACCCAACTTTAATATCATATCCCACCCCTTTGAATCTCGTATCTGGGGATTCACTTTGACGTTGACCGATACAATAATGGGCTTGTGTGGTGCATAGGCCCATGAAAAATCAAGATCTAAAACTGAAATAACAGGTCGGCTGCTGGGCCACAGTGTTGGCAGAATTTTCTCGGAGATGGCCTTGACAGACTGGACCGTGGACATGCTCTTCACCTTGACCACCCTCCCTTGAAAAGGGAATTTGAGGCATTGGTGGGTAGTGGATGGTACATCATTGAGATTATCAATCCATGGACGACCCAAGATAGCCTTGAACATAGGGTCGATATCCAGCACATAGAATTCAATTGGCATAGTGAGTGGCCCAAGCTTAGCTTGATTGGTGACCACCCCGTGACATGCCCTCCGGGAATTATCATATGCTGCAATAGTAGTCGGGGTGGGCTTTAGCAGATCTTCTAACAAGTTGCAGGCCCTCAAAGTGCTGAGTTGGCAAACATTAATAGAAGCCCCTGTATCTACCAATGTTTCATCTATATTGACTTTGTTGAGAGTGATAGAGATGCCTAACGGCATTTGTCGAGCTTCAGGGGTGCCAATTCAGTTTCAGAGAATGTAATTACTGGCCCTTTAGAGATTGTGGCCAGAGCTGTTGGTAGGCTGTCCACCGCCATGTCTTCATTTACTATCACCTTCTGAAAGAAATTGTGGAGTGCATCTTGGTGAAGCGTGGACCTTTTAATCAATTCTAGCACAGATATCTTGGCGGGCACTCTGTCCAAATGATCTAACAAATCATATTGTGTCCCTGGCAGCGGATCTACCTCTTCCTGATCGGCGGCCTATTGCGAGCACTGGGGATTAGGTGCGGAAGCACCAGTGGAAGGATAGTTTCTATGGAACAAACGCCCGCTCCGTAGGGTAAGATTTTGGGCCGGCATGGTGCTAGGTGGGTTTAAGATAAGCGGCTTGATGGGCCCGGCAGGGTGGATGAATGAAGGAGTAGATGGCGTAGGTGTGATGGGAGTAGGGATGGTAATAATAGGTGTTATGGGGGTAGTGGAGATGACAGGCTGTGGAGGGGTAACGGATGAAGGGTTTGATGAAGGGATGGTGACGATGGGCACGGGAACTGGTGACGGAGTGGAGATAGGCGGAATGATGGGAGAAGCGGATGGTAGGATAAGGGTTTTGGCGATTGCGGGTGATGGAGAGGTTTGATGGTTAAACGGAAGGATGACGGGGGTAGAAGGTAAGGAAGGGTTACGGTAGCTATGGTGGAGGGCCATGAGCCACTGTACAGAGGCTTCATCATCATAGGACCACCCGGCATCAGGAGCCGGGGGTTGAACAAGGTTAACTTGGGCCGGTGCCGGTGGTTGTGGTTGCGGAGCGGGCAGATGATTCGGCATGGGGTTTTGATGGATCCCCAAGTCCTGCACGGGCCGTTGCTACTGTTGTGGCTACTATTGTGGCTGCGGTGCTTGATGCTGCTGCACTTGCTACCTCGGCGCTTGCTTTCTTTTCTCTTTGATTTCAACGATGGCCTTATGCATCTCGGCCCAATCAATGCGCTGCCCTTCATGGAGTTCGTACACCAGATCTCGGAACTGACAGCATCCTTCAATAGTGTGCCCGGGTTGCCTATGGAACATGCAATATTTGGACTGGTCGACGGTCGGGTTCCAATTGTGCCGTTCCGGAGGAAGTTGAATTGCATTTATTGACATGAGGGAGGAAGAGATATCCGCGAGGGTTTCGGGCATAGGAGGATATTGCGCACTCTTTGGGGCCGGGCGCTTGTTGGTGTAGCCGTTGGGTAGAGGGACGCTGTGGTATTGTGGGGGTTGTTCCGGTTGTTGTGGAACGGGGAAGGTATTTTTTGGCTCGGGGAAGGTAGGCTAGGTGTTTGGTGAAGCGGAGAAGGTAGGTTGGGTGTTTTTTGGTGTGGAGAATTGGCGATTGCGTGGGTTTTACGGGAAACGAAACGGAGTGGACTGGTTTAGGAAGGAAAATGCAACGGCTTGCACCTATTCATTAGTTTAGACTCCTTCGGTAATGGGCCCCTGGGGTTTTCTATTATATTTTGGTTTTTGGGCCTCAAAAAGAGAGTGGATAGGGGACTCCTTGAATTTGGCTTGAATGAATCTCACCCGACTATACAGTTGATGCATCTTGGCAATATCGTTCATGGCCAATATGTTGCGGAAGGTGGGTGTGGCATTGGATATTAGCAACTTGACATTTTCCTCCTCTGGAATGTGACCCGGCACCCGGGCGGCCATCTGCCTCCATCTATCGGCACATGTAGCAAAGTCTTCGTCTGCCTTCATCTTTTCGGCCACCAAATCGGTAAATGAATACTCCGGGCTGACCCGGTCTTGGAATCTTTGAATGAAGTTTTCTTTCACCACCTTGAAGCTTTTAGCATCTTCTAATGGCAGAGCATAAAACGATTCTAGAGCAACTCCATCTAGAGATCGGCAGAACAAATACGCCATAAGGCGATCATCATATTGAAACTACGCCGATTCATACATAAAGTCCCTCACATGAATGAATGGATTACCGTTCCCGTCATACTTGTGGTATGTGGGGAGCTCAGATTGTGGAGAGAATCGGATGTTATGAAAGCTAGGAACCGGAACATCTGCTAGAGATTGTGGGCCAACCCGCTTTTGAAGGAAGTCGAGTTGTTGTTGCATGGCGGCCCATTTATCAAGGGGTTCCTACTCCCGAGATGGAGTAGGTGAAGTGAATGGAGTAAGCTCAAGGCAAGGAGCTGAAGGATAGACAGAAGGAGGAGAAGGAGGCCCATAAGGATGATATTGGGCCGGAGGATGACCCAGATTGGAATGGACATGGACCGCCCCTTGCTGAGGATGAGCGAGATCGCCCGGGCTAACAAGGGCTTGTGGCATTGATAGAATGGGCCTATAAGACTCAGTGTCACGCCCCGAGCGCGGAAGATACTCGGATATGCGCGACGAGTTTATATCAATCATGTCAATCAGAGTAGTAGTGTATTCGACACCAAAACAGAGATGCGCAAAAGTAAAGATAACCCAATCCTTTATTTCATAATGGATAGACTATTACAAATCCAATACTCTATTCAATTAAAAAGGAAAAGTACATAGTTGACTCAAGAAAATAGGAAAAAGACTAGATGACACTTGGAAAAGCTCTAGCTCTTTCACTCTTGACCATTCCCATCCGATTGACTTCCCTCGTTGTCGAAATTACCTGAAAAGTAGGGAACACACGGAGTGAGCAAACGCTCAGTAGGAATTTATATCTCAAGCGCTAGCAAGGGGTTTAAATAATTACATCTTTCATGTATGCACTATAGCTATGCATGCTCGCATAAAACGACAAGATAGAGAAGGAATTTATCAATAAGATAGCAAGATGAACTAGTCATGAGCTTTCAAGAAAAGATAACAAGATATTCAAGCAAGTACTTTTTTTTAGCAAGTCATGTCAAGAACTTTGGCTATCATGTATCAAGTAAGTAAGTAATTACCCTTTTCGGGTCACGCAATTCATGTCATGTTAAGTACGAGTCAAGTACAAGATTTGTGTGGAATGTCCAATCAGGCTAGTCATGCACTCGGTATAATGCCAGATACCTTATCATTCAACTCCCATGAGCACAAGTACTTTCGGGTGCTCCTCCCAGGACCAGATCGGGCCCTATATGCGCAGGCATTTATCATGTATATTTGACATCCACTCTTGTATATATATAGCCAATATGGAATTTCAACAATTTAAGCTTGTAGACACGTAGGATAACTTTGAGAGAATGGAGTCCAAAAATATGACATTGGACATAGATAGGCGATAACAACGGTACAATCACGATGAACGATGAAACTAGGTGGAATTAGGTTTCCTTAACTCGGGTACCATGACAAACAAGTATGGACATTCTTTATATAGAATTGAGGTCCACATGAACAGTACATCAAAGGTAAGATACCCTCATTCTCATTATAGAATTGAGGTCCACAAGAACATCAACCAATGGCATGATATCATCATCCCATTAAGAATTCTCATGATATACTCTTTGCATATCATAAGGGCCGGTATACCATGTTTCTTTAGAGTGACATGGCATTCAATAGTGTAATGGGTTTTAGGGTACAACCAGCTCAGTCGACCTTGAGGGACTCCAAGGCTCGAGGAGTCTTACGGAGGTCTCTATGACTAACTCGCTAGTCCAAAGGAAAGGAATGTCCAATGGAGAGCTTGTATGTCAATGAGAATTGAGGGTGATCGATAAAACATCACGAAACGTGGGACTATACTCACGGAGTGGAGATATAGTGCCGATATACATATATATAGATATACTGAAACCATCGGTTATCAGAAACAGGTAAAAACATTTTTACAGGAAAATAACGACTTAAGTAAAGTCACTACTCAAGTAATTAACGCCTTCCGTCGGGGCGTTTATCTATTTTACTTTTTGCAAAATTTCAATATTTCAGTATTTTACCAAAAACGCGCCTTGGTTAAGGGCGTTTATTTACAAGTTGACGACGTATACAATGGTCATTCATTCTTTACTTCTATTTTTGTAGAATATATATTTTCAGTAATTTATCAAAAAAACACGCCCTGTACAGGGGCGTTACTTTTCAATTCACGTCCTGAACAGGGGCGTTAGTCAAGTGAGAGACGACCTATACAGGGTCGTGAATTCAAGAATTTACAATATTTCAGGAAATAAAATTCCAAGAGACAAGAGACATGATCATGACAGAAAATTAGCAGGAATTCACAGGTCGAGTCATGCAATATATATTAGATTGGATATTTCATATCTATTGAATTTTTAAACGTGGATCAATTATTAATTACATGTGATTTTCATGAGATTAACGCCTACAGGGCAGGGCGTCAAATCTGTAATTGACGGCCTGGTGCAGGTCGTTTCTTTTAAAGTAGCGCCCTGGACACGGGCGTCTCTTGAAAAAATATTACAGAAACGTGTAGAAACCATCAGGAAACTTATATACATGACATGCATGATGTGTTACTATGAATTTAATTTGTTTGGGCTACGTTGCTTGAGAAAACCTACCTTTGACAAAGATTTGAACGGATGCAGGTTCTGTGAAGAAAGAACGATACTCTGTTTTATAAACAGAGTCTTTTGAATCTTTCGAACAGTAGCAGCAGCAAGGGTAGTAATGGATGCAGATGAAGAACCCACGTTCTTTAGTAGGTTAAGATGACTTTCCTACAGAGAACATATATATACGATCATTAGTATTATCTTCATAATACCTGACTGAAGGTGGAAGAAAGAAGAACTTACCCTGTGTTCTTCTCACGTTCGTCTTCTTCAACCTGTAAGAAGAGAAGAAGATGAAGAATCAGTGATTCTTCATGCAACCGAAAGAAAAGAGATAAGAACTGATGTTCTTTACGTACCGTAGCAGCAGCAGATCGACCAAATAGCTTTAGGGTTCGATCGGCAAGGGTTTTTATAGGATCCTTAGAATTCTAATAGGGTTAGTGTTTGATTGGAAGTAATACTTCCAAGATAGAGTTATTACTACATTCGAACTTTTTCTCATAGTTATCAACTTACCCGGGATAGACTCCTGGGTCGAACGAAACTCAAACTGAATTAGCGACCTAGGTCAGGGCGTCGAATTTAAATTGACGCCTTGTCAAGCGTCGTTTCTTGTTGAAACGCGTCCACTCAAAGGACATTATGCAAACTTGCCCTTTTTATTTATTTTGGTCGTTTGAAATTTGGCGCCTTGAAGTGTGGGCGTCCTTTCTTAAAACACGCCTTATGTAGGGGCGTTTTATTGTAAAGTAGCACCTTTATCTGAGGTGTTATTTTCATCAGGGTTTAATTATTTTTCTTCCAAGCTCTTTCGTTTATTTACTAAATCTTTTAATCTATTTTGATTTATTTATTCCTTTTTATTTTATCAAGGTTTCTACACCCTCCCCCACTTAAAAAGAATTTGGTCCCCAAATTCCATATCATATATTTACATTTGGAGAGTGTAGAGTATGTACCTTCTAAAATAACTCTGGAAATTGTTTCCTCATAAATTCCTCGGTCTCCCATGTAGCTTTATGTTCTGAATTCTTATTCCATTGTACTTTTAGCATGGGAATAACCTTATTCCTTAGGGTTCGTACTTCTCGATCTAGTATTCGTATGGGCTTCTGCTCATATGTGAAATCTTTCTGGATCACTAGGTCTCCATATTCGATAATATGTGATGGATCGTGTACATACTTCTTCAACATGGATATGTGGAACACATTATGTATCTCGGACAATTGAGGTGGCAATGCGATGCGATAAGCAACCTCGCCAACTCTTTCTAGTATCTCAAAAGGTCCGATAAATCTTGATGTAAGCTTGCCTTTAACACCAAATCATCGTATTCCACGTCCAGGCGATATCTTGTGAAACACATGATCTCCAACTTGGAATTCAAGATCTCTTCTTCTTGTGTCAGCATAAGCCTTTTGTCTAGACTGAGCAACTTGCAGTCTTTCTTTGATCAATTGTATCTTCTCGGTAGTGTCCCTTACCATTTCTGGACCTAACAGTCGTTTCTCTCCAACTTCGTCCCAGCATAAGGGTGATCGACAACTCCTTCCGTATAAGGCTTCAAAAGGTGCATGTTGTATACTTGCCTGGTAGCTATTGTTGTATGCAAATTCGACCAGAGACAAGTGATCATGCCAGTTCCCACCAAAATCAGTAATGCATGCTCTTAGCATATCCTTGACTACTTGATTGGTTCTCTCGGTCTGACCATCCGTTTGAGGATGAAAAGCTGTACTAAAGTTAAGTCTCGTCCCCAACGAATGTTGTAGTCCCTTCCAAAAATGAGAGGTAAAACAAGGATCTCTGTCAGACACGATTGAAATAAGAATACCATGTAATCTGACTATTTCCTTGATGTATAGTGCAGCTAAGACATCAACTGACCATCGACTCTTGATTGGCAAGAAATGCGCTGATTTAGTCAATCGGTCAATGATAACCCATATTCCATCATGTCCTCTTTTTGATTTAGATAAACCCATGATAAAATCCATACCAATATCCTCCTACTTCCATTTAGGGATATCTAGAGGATGTAGCTTTCCAGCAGGCTTTTGGTGTTCCGCCTTGACTTGTTGGCACGTGAGACAGCGTGATACGTAGTCCGCTATTTCTCTTTTCATGTTGGGCCACCAAAAATTTCTTTTTACATCTTGGTATATTTTGGTGGATCCAGGATGAATCGTATACCTTGACCTATGAGCTTCATCTAAGACCTTCTTCTTCAATTCTGGGCAGTCCGGTATACAAGTTCTATTCTTGAACATTAATCTTCCATCAGAAGCTAATTGGAAATCCGATTGTCCTTCCAATCTGCCCTTGATTTCTACTAATGTAGGATCATCATTCTGAAGTGCTTGTATTTCAGACAATAAATCTGACTGTATGCTTACATGAGATAATGTGACACATCTAGGGTCCGTGTCCATGCTTATATTGAGTTCAGAGAATTGTTCCAGCAATTTCCATTCTTGAATCAGATAATTGGCTAACAGTGCTCTCGGCTTTCAACTAAGGGCATCTGCTACATGATTACCCTTTCCGGGATGATATTGTATATTGAAGTCGAAGTCCTTGAGATATTCCATCCATCGTCTTTGCCTCATATTTAGTTCCTTCTGTGAGAAAAGATATTTGAGACTCTTGTGGTCGGAGTATACAGTAAATTGTACTCCATAAAGATAATGTCTCCATATTTTGAGTGCAAATACTACCGCGGCCAATTCTAAGTCATGGACGGGGTAGCTCTCTTCATGCTTCTTTAATTGACGAGAAGAGTAGGCTATAACCTTCCCTTGTTGCATTAGAACACACCTGAGGCCAATGCCAGAAGCATCAGTGTATACCTCGAACTTTTCTCCTTCAATTGGCAATGCTAAGATAGGAGCTGTAGTAAGATGATCCTTGAGAGTTTGGAAGCTTCTCTCACATTCCTCATCCCATTCATAACGGATCTCCTTGCGAGTTAACCTCGTAAGTGGCACGGCGATTTTTGAGAAATCCTTGATGAATCGCCTGTAATAGTTAGCAAGACCTAAGAAACTTCGGATCTCGCTAGCATTGGTCGGTCTTTCCCAGTTCCTTACAGCTTCAACCTTTGATGGGTCTACAGACAAGCCATCCTTTGATATAACATGTCCGAGAAAAGTCACTTCTTCAAGCTAAAATTCACACTTGCTAAGTTTTGCATATAATTGGTTTGTCCTTAATATTTGTAATGCAATCCTCAAATGTTCCTCATGCTCTTCCTTGGTCTTGGAATAAATCAATATATCATCAATAAAGACCACCACGAATTGATCCAAATAAGGCCTGAATATACTATTCATTAACTACATAAAGGCAGCAGGGGCATTCGTTAGTCCGAAAGGCATAACAATAAATTCATAATGGCCATACCTGCTTCTGAACGCAGTCTTATGAATGTCATCATCCTTGATTCTTAATTGATGATATCCCGACCTGAGATCAATCTTGGAAAAGTACTTGGATCCTGATATTTGATCAAATAATTCATCGATTCTCGGCAGTGGATACTTGTTCTTGATAGTGAGATGATTCAACTGTCGATAGTCGATGCATAATCTCATGGATCCATCTTTCTATTTTACAAATAGTACAGGCGCTCCCCACGGGGAAGTACTTGGTCTAATGAATCCTTTCTTAATGAGTTCCATCAATTGCTCCTTTAACTCCTTGAGTTCAGCAGGTGACATCCTATAAGGTGTCTTTGAACTTGGACCAGCACCAGGGACTAAGTCAATGGTGAAGGCCACTTCTCTTTGCGGGGGTGATCCCGGCAATTCTTCTGGAAACACATCCGGAAATTCTTGTACCTCTGGAATGTCTTATAGCTTAACCTCCTTAGCTTCTTTAACTGTGACAAATGCGAGGAAAGATGCACATCCTTTCCTGATGAGCTTGCTAGCTCGGAGAGTTGAAATAATAGGGGATTTGCTTCGACTCTTGGGGCTAGTAAATATTAGTTCTGGAAATTCCTTGAATGTAACCTTACTATTGCGGCAATCAACCGTTGCCTGATACTTGGATAACCAATCTGCCCCTAGTATAACATCATAATCTTTCAGATCTAAACATATGAGATCAATAGGGGGATTTCTACCCTGAACCAATACTTCGCAGTTTTGGTAATGATGTGTAATATCAGTCTCATCATCTAGAGGAGTAGACAAAACTAACTTTATCCATTCCGGTTCTAGGGGTAATGGGTCAGCAAACTTCTTAGAAACAATAGAATGCGATGCACAAGTATCAATTAAGACATATGCATTCCTAGAACAAACTTTCAATGTACCTTCCACTAAGCCGCCTTCTTCTTCTTGCTCGGTCTCCTTGATTGCATGAAGACGAGCATTCTTGGTTACTGGGCGCTTTCCGTCAACGGCTTGATCGTTAAGTAATGGGCAATCGGGAATCCGATGCTCACGACTCCCACAACGGAGACATGCTCCTAGTTTCCTCCAGCATTCTTCTGCTCTATGACCCGCTTTATCACAATGTTTGCACACTGTATTTGCAGAGGTAGTGGTGATAGAGAAGGGCTTGGTCTTCTTGAACTTTTGCTCTTGCGAGGGAATACCTCCATTGTTAGGCCTCTTCTTGAAGTTGGGTTTAAAGGAACCCGAACCTATAAATTGTTCCTTCTTATCATTACCATGAATCCTATTAGACAGTTCTGTGGCATCTTCTAATAGTTGAGCTCGGCGTACTATCTCCGAGTAGACTTGAATGTCCATCGGCGCCAGTTGAGTAATAGCTTGGGGCCTGAGCCCATTAAGAAACCTCCTAGCTTTCATTTTCTCGGTGCTAACTAGATGCTTAGCATACCGAGATAGTCTAGAGAATTGGGCCTCATACTCGGCCACTGACAAGGATCGTTGTTTTAATGCGGCAAACTCGGCAGCCTTCTTTTCCTGAACTCGGTCCGAGAAATATTTCGCGTTGAAGTGTTCAACGAATTCTTCCCACGAAACCTGATCTTGATTTATAGTAGCCTCTATTGATTCCCACCAGCATCTAGCATCCCTTTCTAACTGAAAAGTAGCTAATAAAACTTTATCATGATCCGTGCATTGCATAACACGGAATATACGTTCTATCTCCCTAATCCAGTGTTCAGCGTCATCTGGATCAGTAGAACCCGTGAACTTGGGTGGGTTCATGTTCTTGAAAGTCTGGTGGAGACTTCCTGCTCGTTGTCCACCTCCTTGTGCTACTTGTTGCAGCACTTGAGTCATGCCTTGAAGGGTACGCTGCATGTTGCGCCATTGAGCACGTTCGGCAGCCATTATCCTACAATTACAATAACTAGATTAATATGTGCTTGTATTTAAAGACTCATATACTATGTTAACTTTAACCCTTGGTTCTACCCAATCTCACTGGTTGAAGGTTAAAACTTATCCTTGGACTTGGGTTTTTCCTAGGAATTGAATACCCTAGGCTCTGATACCACAAAAACTGTCACGCCCCGAGCGCGGAAGATACTCGGATATGCGCGACGAGTTTATATCAATCATGTCAATCAGAGTAGTAGTGTATTCGACACCAAAACAGAGATGCGCAAAAGTAAAGATAACCCAATCCTTTATTTCATAATGGATAGACTATTACAAATCCAATACTCTATTCAATTAAAAAAGAAAAGTACATAGTTGACTCAAGAAAATAGGAAAAAGACTAGATGACACCTGGAAAAGCTCTAGCTCTTTCACTCTTGACCATTCCCATCCGATTGACTTCCCTCGTCGTCGGAATTACCTGAAAAGTAGGGAACACACGGAGTGAGCGAACGCTCAGTAGGAATTTATATCTCAAGCGCTAGCAAGGGGTTTAAATAATTACATCTTTCATGTATGCACTATAGCTATGCATGCTCGCATAAAACGACAAGATAGAGAAGGAATTTATCAATAAGATAGCAAGATGAACTAGTCATGAGCTTTCAAGAAAAGATAACAAGATATTCAAGCAAGTACTTTTTTTTAGCAAGTCATGTCAAGAACTTTGGCTATCATGTATCAAGTAAGTAAGTAATTACCCTTTTCGGGTCACGCAATTCATGTCATGTCAAGTATGAGTCAAGTACAAGATTTGTGTGGAATGTCCAATCAGGCTAGTCATGCACTCGGTATAATGCCAGATACCTTATCATTCAACTCCCATGGGCACAAGTACTTTCGGGTGCTCCTCCCAGGACCAGATCGGGCCCTATATGCGCAGGCATTTATCATGTATATTTGACATCCACTCTTGTATATATATAGCCAATATGGAATTTCAACAATTTAAGCTTGTAGACACGTAGGATAACTTTGAGAGAATGGAGTCCAAAAATACGACATTGGACATAGATAGGCGATAACAACGGTACAATCACGATGAAAGATGAAACTAGGTGGAATTAGGTTTCCTTAACTCGGGTACCATGACAAACAAGTATGTACATTCTTTATATAGAATTGAGGTCCACATGAACAGTACATCAAAGGTAAGATACCCTCATTCTTATTATAGAATTGAGGTCCACAAGAACATCAACCAATGGCATGATATCATCATCCCATTAAGAATTCTCATGATATACTCTTTGCATATCATAAGGGCCGGTATACCATGTTTCTTTAGAGTGACATGGCATTCAATAGTGTAATGGGTTTTAGGGTACAACCAGCTCAGTCGGCCTTGAGGGAATCCAAGGCTCGAGGAGTCTTACGGAGGTCTCTATGACTAACTCGCTAGTCCAAAGGAACGGAATGTCCAATGGAGAGCTTGTATGTCAATGAGAATTGAGGGTGATCGATAAAACATCATGAAACGTGGGACTATACTCACGGAGTGGAGATATAGTGCCGATATACATATATATATAGATATACTGAAACCATCGGTTATCAGAAACAGGTAAAAATATTTTTACAGGAAAATAACGACTTAAGTAAAGTCACTACTCAAGTAATTAACGCCTTCAGTAAGGGCGTTTATCTATTTTACATTTTTGCAAATTTCAATATTTCAGTATTTTACCAAAAACGCGCCTTGGTTAAGGGCGTTTATTTACAAGTTGACGACGTATACAATGGTCGTTCATTCTTTACTTCTATTTTTGCAGAATATATATTTTAGTAATTTATCAAAAAACACGCCCTGGACAGGGGCGTTACTTTTCAATTCACGTCCTGAACAGGGCGTTAGTCAAGTGAGAGACGACCTATACAGGGTCGTGAATTCAAGAATTTACAATATTTCAGGAAATAAAATTCCAAGAGACAAGAGACATGATCATGACAGAAAATTAGCAGGAATTCACAGGTCGAGTCATGCAATATATATTAGATTGGATATTTCATATCTACTGAATTTTTAAACGTGGATCAATTATTAATTACATGTGATTTTCATGAGATTAACGCCTACAGGGCAGGGCGTCAAATCTGTAATTGACGACCTGGTGCAGGTCGTTTCTTTTAAAGTAGCGCCCTGGACACGGGCGTCTCTTGCAAAAATATTACAGAAACGTGTAGAAACCATCAGGAAACTTATATACATGACATGCATGATGTGTTACTATGAATTTAATTTGTTTGGGCTACGTTGCTTGAGAAAACCCACCTTTGACAAAGATTTGAACGGATGCAGGTTCTGTGAAGAAAGAACGATACTCTGTTTTATAAACAGAGTCTTTTGAATCTTTCGAACAGTAGCAGCAGCAAGGGTAGTAATGGATGCAGATGAAGAACCCACGTTCTTTAGTAGGTTAAGATGACTTTCCTACAGAGAACATATATATACGATCATTAGTATTATCTTCATAATACCTGACTGAAGGTGGAAGAAAGAAGAACTTACCCTTTGTTCTTCTCACGTTCGTCTTCTTCAACCTGTAAGAAGAGAAGAAGATGAAGAATCAGTGATTCTTCATGCAACCGAAAGAAAAGAGATAAGAACTGATGTTCTTTACGTACCGTAGCAGCAGCAGATCGACCAAATAGCTTTAGGGTTTGATCGGCAAGGGTTTTTATAGGATCCTTAGAATCCTAATAGGGTTAGTGTTTGATTGGAAGTAATACTTCCAAGATAGAGTTATTACTACATTCGAACTCTTTCTCATAGTTATCAACTTACCCGGGATAGACTCCTGGGTCGAACGAAACTCAAACTGAATTAGCGACCTAGGTCAGGGCGTCGAATTTAAATTGACGCCTTGTCAAGCGTCGTTTCTTATTGAAACGCGTCCACTCAAAGGACGTTATGCAAACTTGCCCTTTTTATTTATTTTGGTCGTTTCAAATTTGGCGCCTTGAAGTGTGGGCGTCCTTTCTTAAAACACGGCTTATGTAGGGGCGTTTTATTGTAAAGTAGCGCCTTTATCTGAGGCGTTATTTTCATCAGGGTTTAATTATTTTTCTTCCAAGCTCTTTCGTTTATTTACTAAATCTTTTAATCTATTTTGATTTATTTATTTCTTTTTATTTTATCAGGGTTGCTACACTCAGCCTGGGTAAATGAGGGAAGAACAGCCTTCCCTTTATCAAGAATTTGATGGGCTGAGCCAGAGGACTGACCCGCTTCTAGATTGGAGAATTGGAGGGTCCTGGGTTGGACCGGGGTAAGATCAATAGGAATGGGTGACACTCTGGGCCCATCAACCCTAGATTGTGAGATGGAAGTGTAGACACGCCATTCTTGACGTCTCCTGAAAAAGTCTCATATTACTATACAACGCCCCGCAACGGCTTACGCATTTCGAATCACTCGAGTGCTTCCTTTTCTTGGGTCTTCTTCTGCCTTTTTCGGCATTCGGAATCGTCCCGTCACGGCATTCGGACAGCGTCAACACCAGTCAGACGCATCAGGAGGTTCCGGAATTAAGAAGGTGTCTGTCGGGCAGCCGCCGATTGAGGACCCGGGTGGGTCTTAATGGGGGCGTCCAGGCCCCTGGACGCCCCCATGTTTTTAATTTAATTTATTTTATTTTCTCAGGGCCCAAATCAAATAAAAAATATATATATTAATAGAGGCATCCAGGCCCCTGGACGCCTCCATAAAAACAAAAATAAAAAATATGTGTAAAATGCCAGTTGGCATAAAAAACAAATAAATAAATATATATATATATATATATATTAATGGAGGCGTCCAGGCCCCTAGACACCTCCATAAAAACAATTATAAAAAAATCAAAATGCCAGCTTTGGCATAAAAGATAAAAGAAAAATAAAAAATAATATATATTTTGGAGGCGTCCAGGCCCCTGGACGCCTCCATCAACTCTCTCACGGGCGCCGTTCACCGAACGACGGTTTGTCGTGTGTGAAAAAATCCAAATTATAGAGACGTCCAGTCAGCTGGACGCGCCCATTTCTGAATCACGAGGCGCCGCTCACAAAACCAAGCGTTGTGCCAAACCGCGTGCGGCCGTCGTCGGTTTTCGGTGGACCTGTTTGAGGCGTCCGGGACCCTGTACGCCCCCACAAAAGTATTCAAAAAAAATATATAAAAATAGAATAAAATATTGATTCGGCCCTGATGGAGGTGTCCAGGGTCCTGGACGCCTCCACCCTTCGGAGCTCTATAAATAGAGGCCCACCCCCTCAGTTCTGGGGAGCTTCGAAGTGATCCGATAGGCTGCCGGAGCCCAGAGGCTACGGAGTCATTTTCTAACTCGTGGGTTCTTTTGTAGGTGGAGGTTCTGCCGGCTTCTCGGGTGCTCACGCTCGCGAGAGGAAGGTCGTCTTCATCCACCGCGCTTCCACGTCATCCCCACGCTACCGGAGCTCCGCCGGATTTCACCATCGGCACATCCAATAAGTAAATTCTTTCCTTTTCTTCGTAGTTCTTTTGCATTCATCATCTTGCATCCCCTATCCCCCTTTATAAGGGCGCCTTTTATTATACACTTCTTACATCCATCATCTCACTTTCCTCCTACTCGAGTCCGAGAGGGGTTTAAAAGATAACACCAACCAGGTGTGTGTCTTGCCATCATTTCATTATTTTTATCGCAAGGATTTGAATACTACACCTCCATCTTTCTAATCCACTTGTCATTTGTTTGTCGTTGTTTTGCAAGGGTAGCCGAGGAAAGCCCTCTCCGTCGGCCGGCCGGAGGAAGAGGAAGAAGCAACCCTGCCATCTCCCGCTCTTGAGGTAGGCACGATCACTTTCTTATTTTGGGGTCTTTCGGCCCCTGGCGATCACATCTTGTTTTCGAGGCCGCGGCGAGTCACTTCCCCAATGGCCGTTTAAATTTCCGTTCTTATATTCTCTTTATACTCTGTTATATTCTGCTCATATTCTCGAGGCCGCGGCGAGTCACTTCCCCAATGGCCGTTTAAATTCCCGTTCTTATATGTTATATTCTTATCTATTCGTGTTCTCGAGGCCGCGGCGAGTCACTTCCCCAATGGCCGTTTAAATTCACGTTCTTATACGTTATATTCTTATCTGTTTATGTTCTCGAGGCCGCAGTGAGTCACTTCCCCAATGGCCGTTTAAATTCCCGCTCTTTGTATTCTCTTTATATTCTGTCATCTTATTATCTGCTCATATTCTCGATGCCGCGGCGAGTCACTTCCCCAATGGCCGTTTCAATTCTTGTTATTTAATTTTTGCACCATTCCCGTCCCCCCGAGGCCGCGGCGAGTCACTTCCCGCTATGGCCGTTTAACCCCCATATCTTGCTATATCACACTTGTCCCGCTCGCCCCGCCGGAGCAATCTCCCGTGGTGGCCTCTTCTCTCTCTTCTCTTATTTCTGTGTTGCAGCAAACAAAACAAAAAAAGAAGGAGCCCGCGCGCGCTCCGCGTCTTCTCCGCTCTTCCCCGAACCGCGTGGCGTCGCTCACAGATTGGCGATCACGGTGGGACCTCTACTGCTTCCTTTCGGCTACCCTTGCAAGTTCGGCACCACCCGTGCCTCTCCACCTTCGCGCCCGCGCGCGCCCCCGTTGTGCTCACGGCAGCACTATCAGTTGTGATTGGTTGTTTATTTATTATATGTCTGTTATTTCTGTTATTTTCTTACTCTATATATCTGTCAGCATTCCATTGCATACATCCATTCCTCTTTTCTATCCTTTTTTCATTTTTTTGAGGATCACCCTTTCCCGGTGAAGGAAGGACTCTCCGTTTGGGAATTCCTCTCAACGGACTAGAATCTCCTACACTGGGACCTCCGTAAGTCCCCGACATCGAAGAATCTCCTCTTCGTTCACTGGGCTGGTTGTACCATTGAAGTTCCCCGGAGTTAGTCATTTCATTCGTGGTGAGACGAGAGACCCTAGCTGACACGGCGGTGAAACAAAAATAAACTAGGGTCCCCATTTTGTGTGAACTTCAGATCTCGCTAAAAAAATGCAAAAAATCATCAAAATCAAAACACAAAAAAAAGGGCTTAAAGGCATCCACTTGTTTGATAATCTCTGCTACCTACTTGCTAGTGTATGTTTTTACGTTCTGGGAAAACTGTGAGCATGTCTCACGAGTCTTTTGAGGAGAACCACCCTAGTTGTGGTTTGTCAGCCGACCCGCGAGTCTATGCTATGGACTCGGGTCCTTCTCATGACCCCTCGCATGAGGTGCAGGTTATTGCCGGGGACACGTCCCCACCACAGGATATCTCTTCTTACTAGGCGTCCTCGCCAACACGGAGCTTACCTCTGAACAGCTCCGGGCCTTCCAGGCCATTCTAAAGGGGAAATCTGTTTCCCCCACGCCCCAGAATCAACTCCGGCCATCGCACCTCTCCAAGAGTCCGTGCAGGCCATTCCATCTCCTCATTGGCGCAAGCCATCCAGTCTCCCTCGCTTCAAGGTCAAGCGAGCCAACAACCACCCTCATTCCAGTTCCCGTCACAATCTCAAACTCCCGTTGTTCCCCACACACCGCTTCAGCCAGGGCCAACTGTCGGTGGTCCGACAGCTCCCTCTCATTCGGGGTTTCCCCCTCAAGTCTCTGGGAGACAGTTTCTCCCCCAGTGGCAAGTGCCACCTTCACCTCCAGAGGAGCTCGCCCAATCGCTCCTCAATAGGTTCAATCGCATGGACGAGCAGTTTCAAAATCTGAGAAGAATGGTGGACGTGAAAGCCACCCCGGAGGTTGCTTTGCCAATCCTTCCCGTCATTCATCTTCCTCCCTCCGAAATGCCCACGTACCGCAGATACAATGGTACCGGCAACCCCTTCATTCACCTCAAGGACTTCATGTATGAGTCCTCCTATTGGCAAAATGATCAGAGGTCCCTGGCATACCTCTTTCGGAGATCATTGGATGGTCCCGCGCTTGAGTGGTTCTATTCTCTGGAGCCCCGCGAGGCCGAGAATTTTGAAATAGTCCAGAGAAGGTTCTTGCAGAAATATAGGGATAGGGTCGGTCCCTCACTCTCCATTACCGACCTAGTGGCCGAAAAGATGAAACCCGACGAGGATTTTGTCCGATATGCTGATAGATGGAGGTCTCTGGCGGAAAGAATAAGGGATACCCTCTCCGAGCCCGAACAAGTGAAGATGATTGTGTCTAATGCAACCCCACAGTTCAGACATGTCCTGGCCATGAATAAACTTACTACAATGGAGGAACTCTATGAAAGGGCCCGGTACATCCAAACCCAGCTAAAAGACTCCCCCATCATGAACATGTTTGAGTCGCCGAAGCCCAAAGTGGTCAGAAAGACAGGCGCTGGTGTCCCGGGCGGAGCCACAGAAGGGGTCGTGATAAATGAGCAAGTCAGTGCGGTCAACAATGCCAACTATGCAGTCAACCCAAGGCCTCCACAAATGCCCCGACTTCCCCTTCAACCAGGTCCTTTCCCTCTTCGTCCTCCACCCCAAAATAATCCACCCCAGGATAATATGCCTCCATTACGCCAACCCCAGCAACAACAACCACAACCTCAGCAACAACAACCACCGCTTCAGTACAACCAAGTTCCACCCCCGGGGAACTATGGTCCCCAACAGCAACAAAGGAGGCCGCTCGGTCCCAAGAGAGCCTACTATCCACCATTGCCGGAAACCTTAGCAGACATTTTTAATGCCCTCATGGCATCAAACCAACTCGCCCTACCCAGAGAAAGGCCCGCATGGCCACCCAATGTTGATACCTCCAAATACTACGTCTACCACAGGCAGCCGGGACACACAGTAGATTACTGCTTCCATTTCAAAGAGTACATCCATGATATGAATGATGAACATCAAATAGATTGGGATGAGATGAGACGATACGTCGCGGCTCTCAAGGCTAGGAGACCCCCCCATAGGCCACAGCAGCAGTTACAACAGCAACAGCAACAGCAACCACAACAACAACAGCAGGCTCAGCAGGCCCCACAACAACAGCCCGACATGGGCATAATCCAGAATCCATTACCGGAGCACCAACAGCCCAATCATCAGGTTAACCCCATCTCCTCCTTCCCGAAAGTCGAGAGAGAGCAGGTGTGGCATCAGGAAAGTACTTCCATTCTTTCTACCTCCAACCCTATCGTCATGCAACCCCCTCACCTTGCCCGGGTAGCACCTCTCTCTCATCAACCCGCGTCATTATCACCATCACCATTTCCACTACCATTACGCCCTCTCATCCGCACCCCGACCTCCTATCAAACGACACTCTCCACTACGCCTTCACACCCTCTCATCTCTCTCACTCCCCCACTTTACCATCCACCTCTACCACATTTACCCCTACGCCTTCTAAACCCCTTATCATCCGTCAACCATACATAACCCCGTCTTTCTCCACCGTATCACCACTAATGCCTTCAAAACCACTCATTAACCATCACCCACCTCAAAATCATTGCCCACTTCAAGCCCTACCCACTCCTACTTCGTCTCCACCGCCACCTTCTAGACCCCTTATCCTTCATAATCCGCGCAATATCCCCTCTACCTCCACCATGCCGCCACCTAACAAACCCCTCATCAGAATCCCTGCTCCCGTCATCACCCCTGCTTCATCAACCATTCCTCCACTACTACCCCTCAAACCCCTGTTAAAACCCACTGCTACCCCCACAGAGGTACAAAAGCCGCAGGCAATGGTGCTCCGGAGTGGAAGGATTTTCCACAGGGTTTTCCCCCACAACAGTCAGAATCCCGAGCAATCTCAGCCAGAGAAGGATGATGCAGAACAACCAGAAAGAGCTATCCCTGGAACACAGTATGATCTATTGAAACACTTGGACAAGACACCTGCCCGGATCTCCATCCTAGAGCTACTTCAAAGATCCACATCCCACCAGGCGGCCTTGATGGAATATCTTCAAAAGGTCATGGTTAATGAAGACCTCCCCGTGGAGAAGATTTCGACCGTCCTGACCCCAACAGACACACAACCGGCCATCATGTTCCACAACTACGAGCTCGCTCCCAAGGAAGCTCAGAAATATGCATTGTGCATTTCAATAAAAATTAATGGGGTATCCATAAACCCGTGTCTTGTGGACACGGGTGCATCCATAAATGTGATCTCCATGAGCACTCTTCAGTTGTGTGGGGTCAACGAGGAACAAATAAGACCTTCCTCGATCACGGTCACGGCTTATGACAATAGCAAAAGGCCGCCGCAGGGGATGATTATTCTGAAGGCAGAACTAGGCCCCATGTCAATTCCCACGGAATTCCATGTCCTCGACATGGACCCCACATTCAAGGCTATACTGGGTCGCCCTTACATCGAAGCCATGGACGCTGTGCCTTCCACCAACCATCAGTGCCTGAAGTTTCCTTACAATGGGAGAATTATTAAAGTGGTCAGTACACCTGTCCTTCACACAGTGGATGCTATCAACACCTCTCTGCCTCTGTTTGGCCGTCTCATCGGCCCATATTGTCACTGCTGGACGTGCGTGATCCATCTCATGTTCCACTAGCACCAAAGGAGCCGGTCAGGGCAACCGCAACATCATGTCTCCCTTTTCACTCCAAAGGTTGGGAGATTATGAGGAACATCGGCTATCAACAAGGAAAAGGTCTGGGCGCACAGTTACAGGGTATGCTCAAACCGCCAAAGGAAATTAGGCCGAACCGCAGGTTTGGCCTAGGCTTCAAAGGACCGTTCAAGGCAGATTGGAAGCCCCTCACGTGGACTCTATCAAACCACTTCAACAGAGGGCCCGTTGTTCAGATGGGAGATCACCCACGAGAAGCATATGGGGGATCACATGCTGTATATTTGGCTGAAAAATGTCCGAGGATCACCAAAAGAGGCAAGATCAAAGATCCGGAATGCGAGTGGGACAAATGGTTCGACATACGGGACATTTCCGTTGCACTGGAAAGGATGTTCTCGTCTCCGCAGCTTGAAGGACCACCATTGATCTCCGAAATACCAGAGAATATTACCACTCTTGCCAAGGTTCCAAACTATCCTCGTCCTCGCCAGAAGGACTCTGTCATCGACGGATCTTCATCCGTCCTCAACATTGCCGTCGACGGCTCATTAGCCGCCATCCTCTCCATCCACTCGTCTCAGCCTTTGCTGATATCTTCTTCCTGGGCCAGACAATTGTCTGATGATCTTCCCAGGTCCCCTTCTTTGCTTACATACCTACGCGGGCTTTTCAACCCGCGCCAGGTCTTCAACCATGATCTGCTCTATGAGCCTCACAATCCTCTAGCCATAACCACTTTCTCTCTCCTCCAATCTCTTTTCACTGCTTTGTCATTAAAAATGAAAACGAAAAAAAAACGTCAATTTTCAAACTCCCCAACAACACATCTTCGTTGAGGAAACCTCCTACATCTCCCACGGGTGCGTACCGCCTTGCGGACCACCCGTCCAAGGTCCGATGAGCGACCTTTTCTACCCCTCCTCTGAGGGGTCTTCTCCTGTACATTCTACACCATCCTCTTCGTCTTCCTCTTCTTCTGTAAATATTGTCAGTCAATCTAGGAATGATAGGCCAAGGGTAGTACCTAGGAAGAAATCCAAGGGTAGGCAGATCCCTCGTCGATTCCTTCTGGATTTGGCCGCCAGGTGTCAGGCCCTTCTTGCCATCCCCCAGTTGTTAGAAAATCCCATCCAGCTACCCGAAATAGAATGCGAGGGCGACTGTGCATCTGATGAAGGGTATGGAGTCTACGAGATCACGGATGAAGAATGCCCCACTGAAGATGAGGGTGAAGAATATGAGGATGCGGCGGGCGCATACGCTAGTGGAATGAGGAGATTCGACGAGCCGTCAACCGCCGTAGAAGAATCCACCAAAGAAGTCAACTTGGGAACTGAGGAAGACCCTAGGATCATCCTCATAAGTGACAACCTACCACCCTCTGAAGAAGAGGCATTAATTGAGGTTCTCAAGGAATATAAGGACACGTTTGCATGGAGCTACGAGGATATGCCGGGTCTGGATTCAACCTTGGTCGAACACCGTTTAACCCTAAAACCAGGGTCCGTCTCGGTAAAATAAAGGTTAAGGCGTTTCCACCCTCAGATGGCTTTGAAAATGAAAGAAGAGGTCGATAAGCTCCACAAAGCCAGGTTCATTAGAGTCGTTCTTTATCCTCAATGGGTGGCGAACATTGTCCCGGTCATGAAGAAAGATGGGAAAGTCAGGATTTGCATCGACTTCCGGGACCTTAACCGCGCGTGTCCAAAGGATGATTTTCCCTTACCTCACATTGATGTGCTGATTGATAACACGGCAGGCTACGAAACCCTCTCTTTCATGGATGGATTTTCAGGATACAATCAAATTCGTTTGGCAGAAGAGGATCAGGAAAAGACGTCATTCACTACCCCTTGGGGAACATATTGTTACGTGGTCATGCCGTTCGGATTAAAGAATGCTGGAGCTACTTACCAAAGAGCGATGATGGCCATATTTCATGACATGATGCACATATATCTGGAAGTGTATGTGGATGACTTATTGGTAAAATCAAGGACCAGGATGGAACATCCAGAAGTTTTGGCTAAGGTCTTGCAGAGGTCAAGGGAGTTCCAATTGAAAATGAACCCGAAGAAGTGTGTGTTTGGTGTGTCGTCAGGTAAATTGCTGGGGTTCATTGTGAGTAAAAGAGGGATCGAGATAGATCCTGACAAAGCTAAGGCTATCAGGGATATGCCGCCTCCCAAGAATTTGAGGGAAGTCCGAGGTTTAATCGGGAGGTTGCAGTTTATTCGTCGGTTTGTGTCCCAACATTCACAAAGGTGTAGACCTCTCTACGAGTTGACCAAGCCAGGAGTAGAATTCCACTGGAATTCTAAATGTCAGAAAGCTTTTGAAGGGTTGAAGGAATATCTGGCTAGTCCACCCGTTCTCATTCCACCCAAACCAGAAAAATCTCTGATCCTTTACGTCTCAGTCTTGGATGACTCCGTGGGAGCCGTCCTCGCACAAGCTGATGAAGAAGGCAAGGAACGGGCAACCTATTACTTGTCCAAACTTCTCAATCCCTGTGAGCAGAAGTACACCGGCATGGAGAAAACCTGTGCTGCCCTCGTTTGGGTAGTGCAGAAATTGAAGCACTACTTCTTGGCTCACGAGGTCCACTTGATTGCTCGAATGAATCCTATCAAATTCCTTCTGGAGAAATCAGTCCTTACGGATAGGCTAGCACGCTGGCAAAGTTTTCTCTCTCAGTTCGACATCACCTACATCCAGCAAAAGGTGATTAAAGGCTATGCCATAGCCGAGCATCTCGCTCACCATCCTCTTCCCAAGTTCGATCCCGTCCAATCAGAGTTTCCAGATGAGGAACTAATGTCCATCAACCAATCAGATGAGCCAATGTGGACGCTATATTTTGATGGAGCTCTGAATTCTCAAGGGAGAGGAATCGGCATCGCCCTCCTGTCGCCTGAAGGCCTCACATTCCCATTGGCATACCAGCTCAAATTTCCAGTCACCAACAATATAGCTGAATATGAAGCTCTTCTAGCTGGCCTAGAACTCGCTCATTCTTTTCGTATCACTGAGTTGCGAGTCGTAGGTGATAGTCAACTCATCCTTCGCCAGGTGCTCACTAAATATCGCACTCGCGATCCCAAACTCAAGCCATACCAAGAACTCACTGCTGCCTTTGCCAAACTGTTCGCCAAACTGATCTTTGTTCATGTCCCTCGTCATCAGAATATTCTCGCCGATGCCCTCGCCTCGTTGGCATCATCCATAAGGTTCCCTCTAGGAAGATGGTTTAAGTCCATTTCCATCTATAAACTTCACGCCCCTGCAATCGATGATGCTTCCTACGTAAATATCAAAGACAGGATAGCAAGGAAGATCCTGCAGGAAGATATCCTTGAGAAGAGGGAAATCATGTTGGCAGAGGCCGAAGAAGAACTGGCTGATGAAGAGAAACCATGGTTCTATGAAATTGTCAAATACTGCCAAGATCAGTCTTATCCTGAAGGGGCCACCACAGAGGACAAGAAAGCCATAAGAAGGGTGGCTCAGAAATATACTTTGGTTGGAGGCCTACTCTATAGGAGGAGCCTTACTGGTATTCTGTTAAGATGTCTTTGTGACGATGAGGTTTGGAAATGTGTAGAGGAGACGCACTCGGGTGTGTGCGGTGGCCACGTGAATAGTCAGATGCTCGCCAAAAAGATCATTCGGCAAGGCTTTTACTGGCCCACCATGGAAGAGGATTGTGCTGTCTATGTCCGTAGGTGTGTCAAGTGTCAACTTCACGCCGATAAAATCCATTCACCATCTTCCTCACTTCATCCAATATCCTCCCCGTGGCCTTTCTCCATGTGGGCATTCGACATCATTGGTCCCCTAGGTGATCCCAATTCCCTCACCAAGCAGAAATCTTTCATCCTTACTGCGACGGAATACTTCACCAAATGGGCCGAAGCGAAGCTTACGCGGAAATCAAGGCGTCAACAGTCTGCAAGTTCATCATGAAGAACATCCTCGCCAGATTCGGCGTCCCAAGCACGATCGTCACCGACAATGGGCCACAGTTCATTTCTCAGGACCTACAGGACCTCTGCAAAAGGTACGCAATTGCATTGCATCATTCATCGCCTTATTACCCACAAGGTAACGGCCAAGCGGAGGCCACCAATAAAATATTGCTCAAAATCATCAAAAAAACCTGCGAGTCTAGTAAGTTTTCAGACTGGCCAGAAAAGCTTATCGAAGCTCTATGGGCCTATCGCACTTCAATCCGTACCCCCACCGGGCAGACTCCATTTGCCCTTACTTATGGTATGGAAGCGGTAGTCCCGTATGAGACTCTGATCCCTTCTCTCAGGGTACAATTGGACGAGGAATTTCCCCTCGACGATCGTCGTAATTCACTCCTCGCCCAGTTGGAACTCTTGGATGAGAAGCGACTGGCCGCTGCCGAACACGCGCGTGTGTATCAAAATAGACTCGCTCGCTTTTACCAAAAGAAAGTCGTTGAGAGAAAATTCAAAGTCGGTGAGATGGTCGTAAAAAGAATTTTTGTCAAACCTGGAGGGCCGCGTTCTAAGCTCCAACCCAATTGGGAAGGACCATTTGTAATTCAAGCCGTGTACCCTGGCAACGCCTACAAGCTAATCAACGCCGAAGGGACCGAGTTATCCCACCCTTGGAATGGGCTTTATCTTAAGAAATACTACCCTTAGCACAAAACAAAAAAATGATGAAAAGATAAAAACATCAAAAACAAAGAAATATTGAAAACCACTAAAAATATGGAAAATTCAAAATGCCGATGCCTGGCAGTCACCATGTAGTTAAGTCCCTGCATTTAACCTTCATGTTAGGATAGGGCCCATTAAGGCTTGGTAGGCACCGGGTCTTGGTTTGCCAGAACCGTGGAGATCCCTGTCCGGCCACGTCGGCCTATGCTCGCTCGAAGGAAGCTAACATGTGCTCACTTATGTATTTTACTCAAAAAAGGTCGGTAGCATCACCTACGGTGGAGCGTCACCCAGAAGATCTCCGGAAGCTGTAATCTTTATTCTTTTCCCTTCGACCAAATGAGACAGTCGGCGCCCTTAAAACGCTGAGCATGAGAAACCGAAACTCAAACCCCAAAGGCAAGAGTAGGATCCATTTCCTCGAGCATCGATCAGAGCACGAGAAGAGGGCAGTGTCCCCGCAGGCATACGAAAAGGGAGCCCACAAACGTCAAACGACTATATCTCCCTCACAAAAAGAAATACAAAATCAAAATCAAGAGAAAAGCCTGGTCGTGACCGTGCCTGTTGCGATAAACGGAACCCCTCAAAGCAAAAGTCTGAATCCACAAAAGGGGCCGTGGAATGTAAATGCTCGAGATTTGGTCCGAAGTTGTCTGAAAGGAAAGAGTTAATGGGCCCTTATTCGCTCGCCGGGTTAACGGCTTTGCCGGTCCTCTCAGGAGGTTTATCCCCTACACTCTTCCTTCTCCCTCTAAAGATGAAGGTTCGATGGAGTTTCTGAAAGGTGAAAACTGCCCAGGGTCTGCGACCTTATTTTAATATACACATTTGGTTGCCTACTTTGAAAAGCAAAAGCTATCGCTGCGAAGGAGTCTCCGTGTTTCTGGCTAGTCAAGACCCCTGTTTACCACCTTGATGTCTTCTTGTTTAACCTCGGGCTTAGGCCAATGCAAGCGCGTCACCTATGGGTGCGACGGCGTCTGATTCCAGGTCAGCGTCGCGCGGTTGGTCGTTAGGGTTCCAGGGTGTTCCATCATATACCATCTAGAGTTGTGAGGAAACAGACCCGGGTCGGGCAAATCTTTTACCTCAAACATCTTTTGGGTGAATCCCTATGGTCGGAAGCAACTGGGAGCCTAAGCATGGCATGACGGTATTGTCATCAAGGTAAGTCTTAGCCGGCGGGATCATCATTCGAGGGGTCTAGAGGCCCAAATCAACCTAGATGTGCACTTAGGATACCTGGGAGGTTAGTAAGAAACCCCTGTCTCACATAGGTTAGGAGCCATTTGGGTGCTTGCCGGGCGTTAGCAATAAAAACTTTTTATAATAAAAGCAAAAAAAAATGGAAAAGAGAAAATGTACATATTTGTAAACAAACAAATCTTTTTTATGATAAAACAAAAAATGCCAAATATAAGGAAAAGAAAACAAATCAATTTTGCATGATTGCATTTGCGTGCAGCATCTCACTTTAATACCGCTTGCATTCGTGTGCTTGCATGTCGCATTTATCATCACCACTTCTTTCCCTTGCCTTCGTTAAATAAAGGCTTGGCCCCTTGACCAGTTATCAAGGACAGTCACAGTGACCATTTGCTTATTGAGCAAGGGGCCAAGTCAGAACAGAAATTCTGATTTGTTTGTTTCAGTGATATATGCAGGGATTCAGGCAACTGAAGCAAAGGTGAAAAACAAACAAACCGAACCTTGTATTTTATTCCAAAAACCAAAAAAATTACATCAAGTTCCGCCCTCTCTCTCTGCATTACTCGTCCCACTACTCTCCGGGTAAAACACTCTCAAAGGTGCTACCCAACTACGAAAAGCGGTACTCCTACCGCTCTGTACTCCTCTTCCTATTCCCGCATCCCGGCGTTGATCTACGGAAGCAGCAGAGAAGCTACCAACACGAAAGCCACGCTCTCGTGCTCTTCGGTAGCGCTCCTCACCATCTCTCAGCCACTGTTCAGCAAGACCAAGGCTGATTCGGAGTTCGAATAGTTGGGCCTCCATGGCCCTTCGTTCCTCCCTTTCAGTCAATCTGTTGGCTCTTTCTCTCTCTGCGTCTCTTTCTCTCTCTGCACGTTCTCTCTCACGGTCTTCCCTCTCCAACTGGAGAGTGATCCTCAGTTCCACGGCATCCCTAGAGGAGTCGTCATCAGGATGACGCCGCAGTTCCCTCTCCAGTTCTGCTATCCTAGCCTCCTTCTGCGCAGCTTGGCAAGCGCTCTTCCGTCTCCTTTTCCTGCAAGTGTACCATCTCAGATACACGATAAGGCGTAAACCAAGAGAACCCAACACTGAAACTTTTACCTGTATACAGAGCATCCCTTCTGCCTCTACGGCACGCTGCGTGGCATGAGCAAGTTGCTCATGAAGCGAGTCAAGTTCTGAGGTAGGAATCCACAAGCCGGAAGAGGCACCACCCACTCCCATCGCTGGGGAAGCCGTGCCAATCTGGGCATGCAACGACCGCGTGAATTAGCAGCCAACATCTGGAATCTGGGGTTTTAATTAGGAAAGTACTGTACACCTACCAAGGCGCTCGTAGCTCCGCGGGCATCGCCCAACTGTTGTTCCATATCTGCCAAGCGAGTTCGTAAATTCGCTATCATGGCATCCCGGACATCCTGCAGCCTTACAAGTCAGCATTTTCACCAGAAAACCAAGAAAAGGAGAAAGAAGAGAAGAGAAAAGGGGAAACCTACCTCCACAAGTCCCGGGGTTGGAGCCGCTCTGCGTACTTTGTCCTATATAGACGCAAGTAGTCCTCGCTATCCCGCGCATGTGATTCTACAATCGTGCCACCCCGTTGCCAGTCCTCATACTGTTCAGGGAATCGCACGCGCCAGTCAATGCAGGTCGCCGGTCCCCGTGTCTTTCTCCCGACACGAGGTGGCGCAGCTGAATCCACCCATTCTTGAGCCAGTCCTAAAGTCCTCATAACTAATCGTAGCCGAAGCGGCTCGATTTCATTCAGGCAGTGCATCCACAGTTCCCGTCCGAACCGGGCACGACTTGCTAGAACCCACGGCTGGTCGGCATCGACCATATCTGAGTAGGGTCTCCAGTTTACCATCGCTGCAGGGAACTCCTGTAGCTCCCGCCTTAGCACCATCAGTTGGTAGGTTAGGGGTGCCGCACTCATGATGGGTTCCCACCGCCTGGCTAACGGCACCATCACGGGTCGCCAATGCCGAGCTCTCCCCATAGGGAGGTAATAATAGCTCCACAGCTGCTCGGCGCAAGTCATCAGTACTTTGCAAAAACACAAAAAAATACAAAACAAGCAAAACCAAAAAAATACCTGGATGAATGGTGTGAAACCACTCACAGTCATCTCACGATCCGTTTCTTGGAATAGGCCTGCAAACAAGTGTGCCAGCATGGCGGCTCCCCAGGCATAATACCCTACTCTTTCAAGGTCTGACAGCAGCTCCAGGAAGCAACATTGGATACCGTCCCCTTTCGAGCTCAGTACCAATCTCCCCAAAAGGAAGAGGAGAAATCTCCTCAAATCTATGTTGCATCTTTCCCAGTTGCCGAAATCTGTGCAGTACACGGCACGGCATCCTATTTCCATCCTTTCCATGAACTCTTCTGAGGATTCATCATCTCGCCGACGAGTGTCGGTGAGCCCTAATGCATCCATCAGGGACGCCCTAGCTACCGACCTGTTTTTCCGACCATCTAGGTCCAAACCCAGTAACTTCTGGGCACCTTCTCTGTAGTCCGCGTAAGTGACTCCGGTCACTGCCTCGCCCTCTACCTTCAGGCTTGTGATCCGGACCACATCCTCCAAGCTGGGCACCATGTGCCCCCACGGCATCAGGAATGCCCGACTCACTGGGTCCCATCTCTCACACAAGGCTTGGATCAGGACCAGGTCGAGCTGGATCGGCTCGATCCGAAGGAAGGTACCAAATCCCATCACGTCTAGCCTCGCCTTCTGAAAATCTGGGAGGCCCCTGTACGCTGCTACTACCAACTCCCATAAGATTTGTGATTTCATCACAACCTACACATACAAGGAATGGGGGTGAGGTTTGGTCAGAAGAAAGGAAGAAAGAATGAAAAAGGGGCAAGAAAACTTGGCTTACGAGTTGTGATTGGGCCCTTTCGCTGAAGTGCCCTTCAAGGTCTGAAAGCCTCCTGGAACTACTACCACTGGACCTGCTTCTCTTCGAGGAATGGGAAGATTCGCCCTCCATCCAACTCTCAGAATTTTGAACTCCTCTCCCGTGAGAACTCGTGCTCCTCGAGTTAGCTCTCGATATACCCGGGAAAATAAAAGGGACAAGAATTTATAGAAATGGAAGGAGTGCGGGCCAAGATTGCCTCCATCACCTGTTAATGATAGCCCTCGCAATGAGGCACCGGCCAAGCGGTCCCATGTGTCGCTTCACCGCTCGCACAGGGTGATTGACTGGACGAAGAATAGGACGAATAGCCCCTATGTTGTCTAGGGATACCCTATCATGATTTGGAGGACGTCCGCAAAATTTGACACAACGTTGGGAAAAGAAACTAGGGCCGTCTTTTTTTGACTTCGACGGCAGATTCCCGTGGAAAATGGTCACAAGACGCGATTCTCCGCTCGAGGCGGAGTCTCGGCAGACCCATCACATGGGAACAGTGCAAAGGAGAAGAAGTGTAGGGAAGAAGGAACGCACAAAAGAACAAATAAACAGCAGAAAATCAAATCACTCCATTCATAATTCTACATAAGCTGTCACAAACACTACAATCATAGAGAGGTGGCGGGTCCACTAGCTCGCCAATCCTCACCATCATTCATCTCTCTGGGCACTCTCCTCCTCTCCCCCGAGGTGAGGGTCCCTCAGAAGCCTCCGGGATCCCCGTTCAGTAGCACCTGCCTCGTCTCTGGGCGCCTGCTCCGCAGCAGTGACTCGCTGCTCCTCCCCTGGCGTGGGGCAAAGCGACCGGACTGGCGGAGTCGCTCCCCGAACTCTTACGCTCTCTCGTAGCGCGTCTCCATCCCTCCTAGCCTCTGTACGACGGCCTGAAGGCCCAGCTGGAGCTCCCTCACTTGGGCCTCCAATGCCCTCCTCTCGGTCAGATCCCGCTGTCGCTCGGACCTTCTCTCGGCTTTCTCTCTCTCTGCCTCTCTTCTCATCATCTGCAGAAGAACCCTTAACTCCAGGATGTCTGGAGAAGGTCTCTCCTCACCACGATGCCGCAGCTCCGCTACAGTCGCCACCCAGGCGTCACGCTCCTCTTCCGCCCGGGTCGCGCGGGCCACCGCACCGGCAAGTTGCTCCCGGAGGGAGGCAATCTCGAGAAAAGGGGCCGAGGAACTGGAAGATCCGCCAGCCACTCCCACCGTCGGTGTCTGCTGGGCACGCTGGAATAAAATAAACAACGGCCGTCAGTGAAACTCCAAAATCTGAAGATAAAAGTGCGGCACGTAACTTACCAGGAGCGACAGCTCATGTTGAGCGACGGCCAGCTGCCGCCTAGTCTCTGACAGTTGGGCGCGCGAGCCGCCGATGCCACGCGTGTCGCCAGCTTGGGGAAGCCCCGCGTAACTCTCCCTCTGCCGCCGCAGGAAGTCGGCACTGTCCTGCACCAGTACACCCCCTTGCTGTCCAGGGAGACGTACGGGCCAGTCCTCGAGCCTCGCCATGCCGCGACTCTCCCTCCTGACGCGGCTCGGCTCGTCCGCACTCGCCCACTCATCGGCCAGACCCAGGGTCCTTGCCATGTCCTGCACCAAGAAAGGGGTCCCACATCAGTCAAAAAGAACACGTCCCCTGTCTAGGACGCGTCCATCATTTAAGTGCGACACTCGCCGAACCCTTTCCCCCCTCGCGCGGCTCGCTTCAAAACCCAAAATGAATTAAAAGAGGAAGAGATCGGAGGACCTACCGGACCGTGTTCACCTCCTCCCGCGCCATCGGGCCCCTCGGGTCCCTCGGGGGCCCGAAGCGGCCCTTCCTCCTCCATGGACGCCGTTCCGTGCTCTGGCGCGTCCCTCCTCGGGCGAGGAGTTCCTCGTCCCTCTCCACCTTCATCATGATCGGGCCCACCGAACTCCATCAATCAAAAGAGGAGGAAGACGAAAAGGGGGCAAGCGAGTTTCGACAGAAGGCGGGCTCGTTTACGGGTAAGGCACGGGAGAGGAAAGGCCACCCGACGCTTTAAATTTGAATTCAAAGACTAAGACGCGTCCTCGCGCCTGGACGCGCCCAAAAGGGGGAGAAAGGAAACAGAATCCCCCCGTGCAAAGCGTAGTTCCCCGCTGTTCAGGGGAAGGTCTCGTGGAGCGTGCCTCGAAGGACAACTCAGTGCAAAGAAGAAACTGTGGGAGAGAGAGAAGTACACACAACACAAGAAAGCCATTTTCATTTCATATAATAGCCGAAAGTACATCATACAGTGAGAAGGGTGACGTGTACAAGCAACTCTCTAACTCTCACCATCACCCTCCTGGTCATCTCTCTCCTCCCTCCTCTGTCGGGGATCCCTAGGGGGCCTCTGCGAACCCTGAGAAGCCGTGTTCGCCTCGCCCTGCGGTGGCACTCCAGCCTCGAAGGCGCGACAACGCTCCTCGGCCGAAGAGACCAGATAGCTGCCCATGGAAAAAGAACCAGACTGATGAAGTCACGCCCCGCGTTCCTTCACCCTCTGGTACCGCTCCTCGCTCTCCCGAAGCCTCCCCTCCGCCGTGCCGAGACTCAGTCGGAGCTCCAGCAGCTGGGCCTCCAGAGCCCTCCTCTCGGTCTGATCCCGCTGTCGCTCCTCCCTCTCTCTCTCCCTCTCCTCTCTCTCTCTCATCGCCTCCCTCCTTGACAGCTCGAGGGTGATCCGCAGATCCAGCACGTCACGAGGGAGCTCCTCAGCCTCTCGTCGACGCTCCTCCTCTAGCTCCACAATCCGGGCGTCACGCTCCGCAATTCGGGCGTCACGCTCCGCCACCCGAGTGTCGCGCTCCTGCTCGGCACGAACAGCACGCCCCAGGGCCTCTCGGATCTCGGCCACCGGTCAAAGCACGCATGCACCGTAAGAGAACAGTGATAGAAGGAGGGTAGCCAGAAGGAGAGTCGAGCTCAGGCAAGCACTCACTCGAGCCTCGCGGTCACGCTCGGCCTCCTCAGCCCGAGCCACCGCATACGCCAGCTGCTCCTGGAGGGCAGAAACCTCCGGAGGAGGGCCCCGCGAACTGGAACCCGCTCCACCAGCCGTCCCGGCTGCCGCTGTCTGGTGGGCCCGCTGAAACACGGGGCAAACGTCAGTCAAAGGCTAAGCATCAAAAATCCAGCTCGCAAAAAAAAAATGCATCACATAAACTCACCAGGATCTCCAACTCCTGTCGGATGGCCACCAACTGTCGCCTGGCGTCCGCCAACTGGGCCCGCAGGTCGGCGATCATGGTATCACGAGCATCCTGCATTGCACGTAAGTTAGTATCGCATGCATATACATATAGAAAGAGTGAAGCATTCTCATTTCACTTACCCCTGCCATACCACCAAGGAAGAGGCGGTCCCCATACGTAGCCTGGTACCGTCTCAGGTAATCAGTACTGTCCTGTACGTGGGACACCACTGGGACCCCGCCCTGCTGCCGGTCCTGGTACTGTGTTGGAAAGCGCGTACGCCAGTCCATAACCTTCGCCTTCCCCTTGGTCTTCCGCCCAATGCGGGCCGGCTCTTCTACATCAACCCACTCCTGGGCCAGCCCCAACGTCCTCATAACCAGCCTCAGCCAAAGCGGCTCGATCTCGTTCAGGCAATGGACCCACACATCCCGCCTAAAACGAGGAAGACCCGCTACAACCCAAGGCTGGCCAGCGTCGCCCATGCCCAGGTAGGGTCTCCACACCACCTGCCTCACCATACATACATCATGTTAGTTACCATTCAGTCACATGCATAAACACAAAAAAATCATACGCATCATACCATTGCCTCGGGATACTCGCTCAGCTCCCGACGAAGTGATGCCAGCTGGTAGCCGTGGGGTGCTGCAACCACGACCGGCCTCCACCGCCGCGCCAGAGGCACGGCCCTCCTGTTCCCATGCCTAGCCCTCCCCATCGGGAAATAGTAATAGCTCCACACCTGCATCCATCATACATCATTAGTACAATAATTACATATTCAACTGTGGGAATGCATAAATAAAATGTTTACCTGGAGAAAAGGTGCGAAGCCGCTGACTGTCGTCTCCTTCTCCGAAGTCTGGGAGAGATTAGCAATCAAATGGGCAAGCAGAGCCGCTCCCCACGCGTAGTGCCCCACTCTATCAAGGTCCGCCAGAATCCTGAGGAAGCGGCAGTGGATGCCGTCCCCCTTCGTCCCCAGCAGAAGGCGGCCCAGGAAGAAGAAAAGAAACCTCCGAAGGTCTAGATCCACCAGCTCCCTCTCGCTCGGATCCTGGGTGAAAGCTGCACGAGCATCCCCCTCTAGTCGAGCCAAGAACTCCGCTCCAGTCTCGCTAACCCGCTGGCGCGGGTCGACGAATCCGAGCGCCTCCATGATCTCCACTCGGCCAACTACCCTGCTGTCTCTATCAGTCACGCTCGTCTCTAACCACAGCAGGTCCAGGGCACTCTCTCGGTAGTCGGGGTAGGTGACCCCGCTGACTGCCTCTCCGTCAACTCGTAGCTCGGTAATCCGAGCCACGTCCTCCAGTGTCGGCACCATGTGCCCCCAGGGCATCAGAAACGCCCGGCTCGGTGCGTGCCACCGCTCCCTCAGAGCCTGGATAAGAGGAAGGTCGAGCCGGAAGGGCTCGATCCTAAGGAAAGCTCCAAAGCCCATGGCGTCCACACGCGCCCTCTCGAAGTCCGGCAGCCCACGGTATGCTGCCACCACTAGGGACCAGCTGATCCGTCCCTTCATCACGCCCTACACACCACAAAACCAACAGAGAACACATCAGCATCATGAATAATAATAAACAATCACACTGTATATACTACTTATTCATTTTATTTTATTTTTATTTTTTAAAATATTTATTTTTTTTTGGAGGCGTCCAGGGGCGACGCCTCCTTTCCATTTCCTTTATTTTCTTTTATTTTTAGAAAACCCCAAAACTAAAACAAAAAATATATTAATAATATATATATTATCATGGAGGCGTCCCAGGCCCTGGACGCCACCTTATTTTTTAATTATATTTCTATTATTTTCATAAATAAATAAAAAAAATAAAAAAAAGAGAAAAAGAAAATGTGGAGGCATCCAGGGCCCTGGACGCCTCCTTTCCCTCACTCCCCGGCCTTCTCTCACAGCCTCTCACCCGTCCGTTTAGCCTATTGAACCACAGAGTGAGAGTTCCGAGGGGCTTACCGGATCGTGCTCGTCCTCTCCTGCGTCGCCAGCGTCCACTGCAGCCTCCAAGGCCAAAGGAAGAGCCTCCTCACCCGCGGTAATCTCCTCCGCCGCAGTAGCCTCCTCGGCATCATCCCTCAGCCTCCTCGGACGACGAGCCCGTCGTTTCCGCTTCTGTGGACCCTGGCTCGATCCTCCTCACTCCATTGGGACGAAGAATGGGTCGTCTAGGGTGACTAGGTCGTCAGAATGAACAGTAAATGAGCAAAAGGGGGGGGCAGCCCTTATATATAGAAGCTACCTTCTTTGGGGCGTCCAGGCGCCTGGACGCCCCCACAATTTTTATTTTTATTTTTTCAAAATTCAAAAATTTTGGGGCGTCCAGGCACCTGGACGCCCCCAAAACAAAAAAAAAATAATAAATAAAAGTTGGGGCGTCCAGGACCCTGGACGCCCCCAAAACAAAAAAAAATAAATAAAATAAAAAAAAATAAAAATTAGGGGCGTCCAGGCCCCTGGACGCCCCTATAATAAAATTTTTTCAATATATATATATATATATATATATAATAAAAGTCAAAAAGATAAGAGTATGTATAATCCAAATAAAAAAAACACAAAGAAAAAGAAAAACCACAAAAAAAAGATAATAATAATTAAGGGAACTGGTCCAAAACTGCCAAATGCCAGATTTTATTCCATCAGAAAAGCAGAGTGAGCTACATCAGGGGTTTAGGCGCCTTAGGCCTTAACTTCCCCAGTTCGGTTACATAAGCCCTCCACGGCTAGCATTCTTCCACCACGTGCGCTAAGGCCTTTCCCGCAACACTTGTCTTCCAGGGAGCTTTAATGGCCTTCGCTTCCTTCGCGTCCGCTTCAGTGCCCAACTCCCTTTTCTTCAAAGGAACGATGCCAGTCGGTGGTGGGAACGAATGGCGTGGGATGCCAATCTGGAGGCAGCACCGATGCGCATTATAAAGGACGAACTCGGTCGCACCGATCAGTTGAAGATCAACTTCAGGAGAAGGCCTCATGAGGAGATCTAGCGAAAGCAAACATGCCGGTGCGCAAGTAAAGAAGCCTTGTGTCACGGGGCGGAAGTGAGACCGCCAGTCTTCACGTTTCTTCAGCCACGGAACGCGGTTCACTACAGTACCACCGAAGCCTAACACGTCGGCTATATGGTAAAGCGGGCTTTGTTGGAAAGCTTCGAAGCAGTTGGCATTCCCTCGCGGTGGTCGAATTTGAAGTGCAGATCAAGCCAGCAATTTAAGACAAGTGCGCAACCAAAAGGAGGCTTACCCATGCTCGAGGCAGTAAGGCCGCTGTAAAGATAGGCAAGAACAGCGGGTCCCACCCTCTTTCCACGCTAGATCCCGCAAATAGCACTCAGTTGGTCTTCCTCCACTATGTTGTCGGTATAAGGAAACAAGAGAGCACCCGCCAGACAAATGGTGAACCCCTTCATAATTCCCTCCAAATAGTCATCGTCTGGTGACCCTCTCAGGGCGTCCATAACCCACTCCGCAAGCTTTTGGAGATCGATCCCCTTTTGAGTACGGACCTTTCTGGCTGCATCGGGCGGCATGAAGCTTCCAAGAACGCTTTCAGAAGTACCCCGTGTCAGCATCCGCATAGCCTTCACCTTCCCGTCACTCTTGAATTTCTTCAATCGGAGCAGAAGTTCCACCTCCTCGAGGAGGATGGTCACCTCAAAGGTCGGGAAGATAAAAGTGTGGGTCTGGGGATGCCAGATCTCCACTAGTGCGCCCATAGCCGCCCAATCCATACGAATCTTCTCATAGTGTTTGGCGTGAATAAGGAGCCCCTGCAGATGCCACTTTGAGAGTATGGCCCTCATGCCAATGGAGATGTTGGAAGTTAGCTTTGAAAGCCATGACAGTTTGGAAAACTTCCTCGGACCTGGGAAGAATGGATATGACTGGAAGAGAAAATAAAAAAGAAGAAATGAAGGAAGTAAGAAGAAGGTTCACATGGAAAATTTGAAATGAATCAGCTTACCATATGCGACATGATCGTCCCACTCAAGTGACCCTCGAGGTCGGAGAGTCGCCTGATCTCGCTGCTAGGCCTGCTCCTCTTCATAACGCGGGAAGACTCTCCTTCCATCCTAAAAATCTCTAGATTCTCCTCTCTTTCCTCTCCTGAGCTTCCAAAACCCACCTTGGTGCATTTGAATGAACTAGCCTAAGGGGAGTTCTTATAGGAAGGGACGATCGCTACAGGACGGAACATGTCACATCAGTGGTCATTGTCAAGATTTTGTCTGGATCTCCTTTGTACTGTGGTGCGATTCTACTGTGATTCTGCTACTTTTCTGATGTTGCTAACCTTTGCTGGCCTGTGCAGGTTTTACTAACGGACGTCTTTGTCCAGTCTCCTGTCCCACCTTTCAATGGTTGGTCCCACCTTGTCATGCATCATAGTATATGATACGTACGCTACTAGAACATGTCAAGGACCTTGCGGCCCGAGCGAATCCGGGATTTGAGTTCCCCTTCAACAAAAACGGTGATGATCCCGGAAGAATTTGGGTTGTACGGATAGGCCGTTAACTTGTGGTAGCATGGGGACGACGGTTCCATTCAGTGAGTTGGTGTGCGGATAAACGGGCCCCAGCCCAGTGTCGGCTCACCAGATCGGTATCCTGACCCGTTCTTAACAAGTTGACAATATTATCCTTGGCTATTTTCTATTTTAGTTTGTTTTAAATTTTTATTTTAACCCAGCATGCATTCATATAGGACTTTGATTTATTGCGGAAGATCATTCAAGCGATTCGATTGCGAAGGCCGTTGTGCTTCAATTCCTACAAATATGAGAA